>JAPDOI010000566.1:0-392007 GCA_029168955.1 Aplectana chamaeleonis
CGCACTCCCACTAGGGTCATGAACACTTTCTATGCCGTCCTGTGCACTCCCACTGGGGTTCTGCTATTTTTCTATGACGCCCTACGCACTCCCACTAGGGTCGTGCACACATTCTATGACGCTCTGCACACTCCCACTGAGGTCCTGCACACTTTCTATGACGCCCTGCACACTCCTAATGGGGTTCCTGCACACTTTCTATGACGTCTTGTGCACTCCCACTAGGGTCCCGCACACATTCTCTGTCGCCCTACACACTCCCACTAGGGTCCTGCACACTTTCTATGACGTTCTGCACACTCCCACTGAGGTCCTGCACACTTTCTATGACGCCCTGCACACTCCCACTGGGGTTCTGCAATTTTTCTATGACGCCCTATGCACTCCCACTAGGGTCCCGCACATTTTCTATGACGACCTGCACATTTCCACTGATGTCCTGCACAATTTCTATGACGTCCTGCGCACTCCCACTAGGGTCCTGCACACTTTCTATGACGCCCTGCACACTCCCACTGGGGCTCTGCAATTTTTCTATGCCGCCCTACACACTCCCACTAGGGTCATGAACACTTTCTATGACGTCCTGCACACTCCCACTAGGGTCCTGCACACTTTCTATGACGCCCTGCACACTCCCACTGGGGCTCTGCAATTTTTCTATGACGCCCTACACACTCCCACTAGGGTCCTGCACACTTTCTATGACGCCCTGCACACTCCCACTGAGGTTCTGCAATTTTTCTATCACGTCCTGCGCACTCCCACTAGGGTCGTGCGCACATTCTATGACGTCCTGCGCACTCCCACTAGGGTCCTGCACACTTTCTATGACGCCCTGCACACTCCCACTGGGGTTCTGCAATTTTTCTATGACGCCCTACACACTCCCACTAGGGTCCTTCACACTTTCTATAACGCCCTGCACACTCCCACTGGGGTTCTGCAATTTTTCTATGACGCCCTACACACTCCCACTAGGGTCATGCACACTTTCTATTACGCCCTGCACACTCCCACTGAGGTCCTGCACACTTTCTATGACGTCCTACGCGCTCCTACTGGGGTCCTGCACACTTTCTATGACGTAATGCGCACTCCTACGGGAGTCCTGCACACTTTCTATGACGCCATACACACTCCTACTGGGGTCCTGCACACTTTCTATGACGTCTTGTGCAATCCCACTGATGTCCTGCACAATTTCTATGACGCCCTACGCACTCCCACTAGGGTCCTGCACACATTCTATGACGCCCTACACACTCCCACTAGGGTCCTGCACACTTCCTATGACGCCCTGCACACTACCACTGAGGTCCTGCACACTTTCTATGACGCCCTACGTACTCCCACTAGGGTCCTGCACACATTCTATGACGCCCTACACACTCCCCCTAGGGTCCTGCACACTTCCTATGACACCCTGCACACTACCACTGAGGTCCTGCACAATTTCCATGACGCCCTACACACCCCACTAGGGTCCCGCACACTTTCTCTGACGCCCTGCACACTCCCACTGGGACTCTGCAATTTTTCTTTGATGCCCTACACACTCCCACTAGGGTCCTGCCACTTTCTATTACGCCCTACATACTCCCACTGACGTCCTGCACAGTTTCTAAGACGTCCTGCGCACTCCCACTGGGGTCCTGCACACACTCTATGACGTCCTGTGCACTCCCACTAGGGTTCTGCACTTTTCCTATGACGCCCTGCACACTGCCACTGCGATCCTGCAATATTTCTATGATGCCCTGCGCACTCCCACTGAGGTCCTGCACTTTTCCTATGACGTCCTGCGCACTCCTACTGGGGTCCTGCACACTTTCTATGACGCCCTACGCACTCCCACTAGGGTCGTGCACACATTCTATGACGCCCTACACACTCCCACTAGGGTCCTGCACACTTCCTATGACGCCGTGCACACTACCACTGAGGTCCTGCACACTTTCTATGGCGCCCTACACACCCCACTAGGGTCCCGCACACTTTCTATGACGCCCTGCACACTCCCACTGGGACTCTGCAATTTTTCTATGACGCCCTACACACTCCCACTAGGGTCCTGCCACTTTCTATTACGCCCTACACACTCCCACTGACGTCCTGCACAGTTTCTAAGACGTCCTGCGCACTCCCACTGAGGTCCTGCACTTTTTCTATGACGTCCTGCGCACTCCTACTGGGGTCCTGCACAGTTTCTGTGACGCCCTACACACTCCCACTGAAGTCCTGCACAGTTTCTGTGACGTCCTGCGCACTCCCACTGAGTTCCGGCACACATTATATGACGTGCTGTGCACTCCCACTAGGGTCCTGCACATCTCCTATGAGGCCCTACACACTCCCACGGGGTTCTCCAATTTTTCCATGACGTCCTGTGCACTCCCACTGAGGTCCTGCACACTCATCGAACCCGAAATTCTGTACGGCGTTTAAAATGATAGTGAAGACCTATCACCTTGATTAGAGCGTAGCCGTTCTAGGGTTGGATGACCCATAGAAGATTTCATGACCCAATGCTAAAAGTGTGCCCCAGGGACAAACTCGGCTGGCCCGTGTTATTCTTATTATTATTATTATTATTATTATTATTATTATTATTATTATTATTATTATTATTAATGTTATTATTATTGGCATTATTATTATTGATGTGTATGTGTGTGTATTATTATTATTAATGTGTATTATTATTATTACACTACCACTGAGGTCCTGCACACTTTCTATGACGCCCTACGCACTCCCACCAGGGTCCTGCACACATTCTATGACGCCCTACACACTCCCACTAGGGTCCTGCACACTTCCTATGACGCCCTGCACACTACCACTGAGGTCCTGCACACTTTCTATGGCGCCCTACACACCCCACTAGGGTCCCGCACACTTTCTATGACGCCCTGCACACTCCCACTGGGACTCTGCAATTTTTCTATGACGCCCTACACACTCCCACTAGGGTCCTGCCACTTTCTATTACGCCCCACACACTCCCACTGACGTCCTGCACAGTTTCTAAGACGTCCTGCGCACTCTCACTGAGGTCCTGCACTTTTTCTATGACGTCCTGCGCACTCCTACTGGGGTCCTGCACAGTTTCTATGACGCCCTACATTCTTCTACTGGGGTCCTGTACACTTTCTATGACGCCTTGTGCACTCCCACTGACGTCCTGCACAGTTTCTATGAGGCCCTGCACACTCCCACTAGGGTCCTGCCACTTTCTATTACGCCCTACACACTCCCACTGAAGTCCTGCACAGTTTCTGTGACGTCCTGCGCGCTCCCACTGAGTTCCGGCACACATTATATGACGTGCTGTGCACTCCCACTAGGGTCTTGCACATCTCCTATGAGGCCCTACACACTCCCACGGGGTTCTCCAATTTTTCCATGACGTCCTGTGCACTCCCACTGAGGTCCTGCACACTCATCGAACCCGAAATTCTGTACGGCGTTTAAAATGATAGTGAAGACCTATCACCTTGATTAGAGCGTAGCCGTTCTAGGGTTGGATGACCATAGAAGATTTCATGACCCAATGCTAAAAGTGTTCCCCAGGGACAAACTCGGCTGGCCCGTGTTATTCTTATTATTATTATTATTATTATTATTATTATTATTATTATTATTATTATTATTATTATTATTATTATTATTATTTTTATTATTATTATTATTATTATTATTATTATTATTATTATTATTATTATTATTATTATTATTATTATTATTATTATTATTATTATTATTATCATTAATATTATTATTATTGACTTACTTACTTGACTTAATCGGTTGGCTTTCGCCTGACGCGGTCATTCCGCATCTTCACCGAGGTGTGCCGTCCTAGTAGTCAGCCGTGTCCATTTTTCACGGTCTTCAGCCACAATTTGAACACATTCCATCCAGCTGTCACTATTCCATTTCCTGCGAAACTAAACATCGCGCCTGAACTGTCTTTCGATGCCAAGTGACTTTAAATCCTCTTTAACCACATCCGTCCAGAACTTTCGCCTACGCCCAGGTGGCCGTTTCCAGACAGGATTTGGAAGCATTTTTAAAGCGTGTTGTACAAGACGATCCGGCGTTCTTCTTAGTATATGCTCGAGCAGCCGAAGTCGACTTTCCATTGCTGCTTGAGATGGCGTTAGGAGATGCTGGCACCTCCCTCGTGTCAAGCGTTGATGTACTGCGTCGATTTCCTTGTAAAGGTCTTCGTTATGGCATACACGCGGCCAGAAATATCCAAGCAAACGCCTAAAAAGCTTCCTCTCCGTGCAATCCAACCATTCCATCTGCGTCTTCGATGCTGCCCACGTCTCCGATCCGTACATCATGATAGGGCGAATAGCGGATAGGTAGACGCGCAACTTGACTTCCTTCGCGATGGTGGCAGACCACAAACACTTGGTTAGAGAATTGAATGCAGACGTAGCTTTCGCACATCGTTGTCGAATATCCGCTGCATAACTACCATCGTTCTTCAGCAAACAGCCCAAATAACAGAAATCGTCCACCAGTTCGATACGTTGTCCGTCCACACAAACTCCAGTTGAAGGCCTCTGAGAGACCCACATCTGCTTGCATTTGTCGGGACGAAGACGAAGTCCATAGGCTGCGGCATACTTCGAAACGAGGTTCACAATCCTTTGCAGTTTTGCGTTGTTTTCAGCGAATAACACAATGTCGTCGGCGTACTCCAGGTCGACAAGGGAGCGTCCTGATGGTGTTAGGATCACATCCGCAGGAAACTGTTCTGCAACTCTACGCATGATGTCATCAACGGCGAAGTTGAAAGAAAAGGTCCTGCAACGGCTCCTTGCCTTACTCCTGTTTTCACCTCGAAAGCTGACGTAAATCCGACAGGTGTACGAACTGCTGCTGTTGTTCCTTTGTTCATGTCCTCGATTAACCGAACATACTTTTCCGGGACTCCATCTGCTCGCAGAGCATTGAGCAATCGATCACGATGAGGAGAGTCGAACGAGGCTTCAAAGTCCAAAAAAGCAAGCTGTAATGGCTTCGAAAACCGCTGCCACGATTCAATTACTCTTCTCACGACGAACACTTGGTCGATGGTCGATCTTCCAGGTCGAAAACCGGCTTGCTCATCTCTGGTCGTTCCTTCACGATGTTTGATAAGTCGCTCGAGAATGATACGTTCTAAAACCTTGTACATGACACGAAGTAGAGAGATTCCTCTGTAGTTCTTAGGGTCCGTGACGGATAGCTTCTTGTGAAGAGGTACGATGATCGCATGTCTCCACGAATCGGGTATCCTTTCGCTCATCCATATGGCACGGATGGTGTTGGTCATTTCACGAATCCCAGACGGAGGAAGAGCTTTCAGCATTTCAGCAGTGATGTTGTCATCTCCACCTGCCTTTCCATTCTTCATTTTCCGGACACAATCCAAAACTTCAGACTCAGTCGGCGGTTCCTCACTGACATCGTAATGTGCTCTCTGAACATGCGGGAGCTCAGGTACTGATGGCGCTGGACGATTCAGTAGTGAACTGAAGTAATACTTCCATTATGGCAGCGTCGCATCACCAACTGCAACTCCATTGGTAGTGTTCAAGACAGGAGAACATCTCTTCATCTTCCCGCTATACTGTCGCAGCAACGTGTAGGCTTTCTTCGGATTCTTCTCCTCCCAAGCCTTCTCGAACTCCTTAGCTCTACACGTCCACTCTCGTTCGCGGTCACTTTGAAGCTGCCGACGCAACTTCCTCCTCAGACGCTTCTCCTCCACGAAGTTTCCTGCAGTTCGGAGAGCACATACTCTGTTGTAGGTAGATGTTGTTTCTTCTGAGACGTAGGCGAACTTCTTCTTAGGCTGTACAACCGGGAGTGCCTCTTTCGAAGCGTCCTGGATGCACTTGACAAAAGAATCCGCGTCGCAAAGTTTCTTCTTAGTCCGTACTCCGATGTGAATAGAAACGCGTTGTCGGAAATTCCTTCTGCACTCTTCATCTCTGAGACTTGTCATGTCAATCCTCTGGAGAGGCTGAGCCCCTCGCTTCCTCTTATGAATCCTCGCAGTGAAGTTCAACAGAACAGGACGGTGATCCGAATCGAATGCGACATCCCACACAGCTCTAGATCTTCGAATGTCCGATACTGGAATATTCCTCGTCAGGACATAGCCAAGCTGTAGTTTCAAAGTTGTCATCTTCCGCTTCCGCTGCTCTTCTGGAGATAGCCGGGTTGGTCCCTGCCACGTAAGCTGATGGCGGCGATGATTCCTCTTGAATGTCGATGCAATAATCAGACCACTGCGTTCACAAAAGTCGACAAGGCGGTAGCCATTGTCCGATGTTTGCTCCACTGGGTAGAACCATTTACCGAGTACTTCGGATTCCTGATCAAGTCCCATCTTCGCATTTGCGTCAATCCCCACGACAACAGCATGTTGACAAGGTATCCTGGCCAGCAACGTATTGAGTTCCTCATAAAACGCATCCTTCGAATTGTCTTCGGCGGTTTCAGTGGGCGCATGAGCACTCACTATCCACAGATTGAATCCTCTGTGATCCCGCAGTCGCACGAATGCATTCCGACACGACGTTGAGCCGAACTCCTTGACCATACCATTGAAATCCTTCCTTACAGCTATTGCACAGCCTCCCACTCTCCTATCGTCAGCGTTACCGCAGTAGATGGTGTACTCTCTGACGCTGATGACGGGTCTATCCTCGAGGCGGGTTTCCTGCAAAGCAGCAAACGGTGCATGGAAATAGCTCAGAAGTCTGGACAGCGCAGTTTTTTGGATATCACTCGACAGCGATCGACAGTTCAGGGTGGCGAAATTGTGGCTTGTGGCCAAAGACTCCATGACTCCCTAGGTACGGATCCTAAGGTGTTATGGACCAGAGGCCTTAGTGTGCCGGACGGCGACACCTTTATGCAATGTGCGGGATACTTTCGCGATATAGTTGTGCACGCTATATCGCTCGAACGTTCCCTGTGTACACTCAAACGTCTGCTGGGTTCAGTAGAAGCAGGGGCACCAACGAGCAGGTACCAACAGACTTGTATACACACCCCCATTATTATTATTATTATTATTATTATTATTATTATTATTATTATTATTATTATTATTATTATTATTATTATTATTATTATTATTATTATTATTATTAATGTGTATTATTATTATTACACTACCACTGAGGTCCTGCACACTTTCTATGACGCCCTACGCACTCCCACTAGGGTCCTGCACACATTCTATGACGCCCTACACACTCCCACTAGGGTCCTGCACACTTCCTATGACGCCCTGCACACTACCACTGAGGTCCTGCACACTTTATATGGCGCCCTACACACCCCACTAGGGTCCCGCACACTTTCTATGACGCCCTGCACACTCCCACTGGGACTCTGCAATTTTTCTATGACGCCCTACACACTCCCACTAGGGTCCTGCCACTTTCTATTACGCCCTACACACTCCCACTGACGTCCTGCACAGTTTCTAAGACGTCCTGCGCACTCCCACTGAGGTCCTGCACTTTTTCTATGACGTCCTGCGCACTCCTACTGGGGTCCTGCACAGTTTCTATGACGCCCTACATTCTTCTACTGGGGTCCTGTACACTTTCTATGACGCCTTGTGCACTCCCACTGACGTCCTGCATAGTTTCTATGACGCCCTACACACTCCCACTAGGGTCCTGCCACTTTCTATTACGCCCTACACACTCCCACTGAAGTCCTGCACAGTTTCTGTGACGTCCTGCGCACTCCCACTGAGTTCCGGCACACATTATATGACGTGCTGTGCACTCCCACTAGGGGTCCTGCACATCTCCTATGACACCCTACACACTCCCACGGGGTTCTCCAATTTTTCCATGACGTCCTGTGCACTCCCACTGAGGTCCTGCACACTCATCGAACCCGAGATTCTGTACGGCGTTTAAAATGATAGTGAAGACCTATCACCTTGATTAGAGCGTAGCCGTTCTAGGGTTGGATGACCCATAGAAGATTTCATGACCCAATGCTAAAAGTGTGCCCCAGGGACAAACTCGGCTGGCCCGTGTTATTATTATTATTATTATTATTATTATTATTATTATTATTATTATTATTATTATTATTATTATTATTATTATTAATGTTATTATTATAGGCATTATTATTATTAATGTGTATTATTATTATTACACTACCACTGAGGTCCTGCACACTTTCTATGACGCCCTACGCACTCCCACTAGGGTCCTGCACACATTCTATGACGCCCTACACACTCCCACTAGGGTCCTGCACACTTCCTATGACGCCCTGCACACTACCACTGAGGTCCTGCACACTTTCTATGGCGCCCTACACACCCCACTAGGGTCCTGCACACTTTCTATGACGCCCTACGCACTCCCACTGGGACTCTGCAATTTTTCTATGACGCCCTACACACTTCTACTGGGGTCCTGTACACTTTCTATGACGTCTTGTGCACTCCCACTGACGTCCTGCCACTTTCTATTACGCCCTACACACTCCCACTGCATCCTGCACAATTTCTGTGACGTCCTGCGCACTCCCACTGAGGTCCTGCACACAATCTATGACGTCCTGTGCACTCCCACTAGGGTCCTGCACTTTTCCTATGACGCCCTGCACACTCCCACTGCGATCCTGCAAATTTTCTATGACGCCCTACACACTCCCACTAGGGTCCTGCCACTTTCTTTTACGCCCTACACACTCCCACTGACGTCCTGCACAGTTTCTAAGACGTCCTGCACACTCTCACTGAGGTCCTGCACTTTTTCTATGACGTCCTGCGCACTCCTACTGGGGTCCTGCACAGTTTCTATGACGCCCTACATTCTTCTACTGGGGTCCTGTACAGTTTCTATGACGCCTTGTGCACTCCCACTGAAGTCCTGCACAGTTTCTGTGACGTCCTGCGCACTCCCACTGAGTTCCGGCACACATTATATGACGTGCTGTGCACTCCCACTAGGGTCCTGCACATCTCCTATGACGCCCTACACACTCCCACGGGGTTCACCAATTTTTCCATGACGTCCTGTGCACTCCCACTGAGGTCCTGCACACTCATCGAACCCGAGATTCTGTACGGCGTTTAAAATGACAGTGAAGACCTATCACCTTGATTAGAGCGTAGCCGTTCTAGGGTTGGATGACCCATAGAAGATTTCATGACCCAATGCTAAAAGTGTGCCCCAGGGACAAACTCGGCTGGCCCGTGTTATTCTTGTATTATTATTATTATTATTATTATTATTATTATTATTATTATTATTATTATTATTATTATTATTATTATTATTATTATTATTATTATTATTATTATTATTATTATTATTATTATTATTATTATTATTAATATTATTATTGGCATTATTATTATTAATGTGTATTATTATTATTACACTACCACTGAGGTCCTGCACACTTTCTATGACGCCCTACGCACTCCCACTAGGGTCCTGCACACATTCTATGACGCCCTACACACTCCCACTAGGTCCTGCACACTTCCTATGACGCCCTGCACACTACCACTGAGGTCCTGCACACTTTCTATGGCGCCCTACACACTCCCACTGCGATCCTGCAAATTTTCTATGATGCCCTGCACACTCCCACTGGGACTCTGCAATTTCTATGACGCCCTACACACTTCTACTGGGGTCCTGTACACTTTCTATGACGTCTTGTGCACTCCCACTGACGTCCTGCCACTTTCTATTACGCCCTACACACTCCCACTGCATCCTGCACAATTTCTGTGACGTCCTGCGCACTCCCACTGAGGTCCTGCACACACTCTATGACGTCCTGTGCACTCCCACTAGGGTCCTGCACTTTTCCTATGACGCCCTGCACACTCCCACTGCGATCCTGCAAATTTTCTATGACGCCCTACACACTCCCACTAGGGTCCTGCCACTTTCTATTACGCCCTACACACTCCCACTGACGTCCTGCACAGTTTCTAAGACGTCCTGCGCACTCTCACTGAGGTCCTGCACTTTTTCTATGACGTCCTGCGCACTCCTACTGGGGTCCTGCACAGTTTCTATGACGCCCTACATTCTTCTACTGGGGTCCTGTACACTTTCTATGACGCCTTGTGCACTCCCACTGAAGTCCTGCACAGTTTCTGTGACGTCCTGCGCACTCCCACTGAGTTCCGGCACATTTTATATGACGTGCTGTGCACTCCCACTAGGGTCCTGCACATCTCCTATGACGCCCTACACACTCCCACGGGGTTCTCCAATTTTTCCATGACGTCCTGTGCACTCCCACTGAGGTCCTGCACACTCATCGAACCCGAGATTCTGTACGGCGTTTAAAATGATAGTGAAGACCTATCACCTTGATTAGAGCGTAGCCGTTCTAGGGTTGGATGACCCATAGAAGATTTCATGACCCAATGCTAAAAGTGTGCCCCAGGGACAAACTCGGCTGGCCCGTGTTATTCTTATTATTATTATTATTATTATTATTATTATTATTATTATTATTATTATTATTATTATTATTATTATTATTATTATTATTATTATTATTATTATTATTATTATTATTATTAATGTTATTATTATTGGCATTATTATTATTAATGTGTATTATTATTATTACACTACCACTGAGGTCCTGCACACTTTCTATGACGCCCTACGCACTCCCACTAGGGTCCTGCACACATTCTATGACGCCCTACACACTCCCACTAGGTCCTGCACACTTCCTATGACGCCCTGCACACTACCACTGAGGTCCTGCACACTTTCTATGGCGCCCTACACACCCCACTAGGGTCCTGCACACTTTCTATGACGCCCTACGCACTCCCACTGGGACTCTGCAATTTTTCTGTGACGTCCTGCGCACTCCCACTGGGGTCCTGCACACACTCTATGACGTCCTGTGCACTCCCACTGACGTCCTGCCACTTCTATTACGCCCTACACACTCCCACTGCATCCTGCAATTTCTGTGACGTCCTGCGCACTCCCACTGGGGTCCTGCACACACTCTATGACGTCCTGTGCACTCCCACTAGGGTCCTGCACTTTTCCTATGACGCCCTGCACACTCCCACTGCGATCCTGCAAATTTTCTATGATGCCCTGCGCACTCCCACTGAGGTCCTGCACTTTTTCTATGACGTCCTGCGCACTCCTTCTGGGGTCCTGCACAGTTTCTATGACGCCCTACATTCTTCTACTGGGGTCCTGTACACTTTCTATGACGTCTTGTGCACTCCCACTGATGTCCTGCACAATTTCTATGACGTCCTGCGCACTCCCACTAGGGTCATGAACACTTTCTATGACGTCCTGCGCACTACCACTGGGGTTCTGCAATTTTTCTATGACGCCCTACACACTCCCACTAGGGTCATGCACACTTTCTATGACGCTCTGCACACTCCCACTGAGGTCCTGCACACTTTCTATGACGCCCTGCACACTCCCACTGGGACTCTGCAATTTTTCTATGACGCCCTACACACTTCTACTGGGGTCCTGTACACTTTCTATGACGTCTTGTGCACTCCCACTGACGTCCTGCCACTTTCTATTACGCCCTACACACTCCCACTGCATCCTGCACAATTTCTGTGACGTCCTGCGCACTCCCACTGAGGTCCTGCACACACTCTATGACGTCCTGTGCACTCCCACTAGGGTCCTGCACTTTTCCTATGACGCCCTGCACACTCCCTGCGATCCTGCAAATTTTCTATGACGCCCTACACACTCCCCACTGAAGGTCCTGCCACTTTCTATTACGCCCTACACACTCCCACTGACGTCCTGCACAGTTTCTAAGACGTCCTGCGCACTCCCACTGGGGTCCTGCACTTTTTCTATGACGTAATGCGCACTCCTACGGGAGTCCTGCACACTTTCTATGACGCCATACACACTCCTACTGGGGTTCCTGTACACTTTCTATGACGCCTTGTGCACTCCCACTGAAGTCCTGCACAGTTTCTGTGACGTCCTGCGCACTCCCACTGAGTTCCGGCACATTTTATATGACGTGCTGTGCACTCCCACTAGGGTCCTGCACATCTCCTATGACGCCCTACACACACTCCCACGGGTTCTCCAATTTTTCCATGACGTCCTGTGCACTCCACTGAGGTCCTGCACACTCATCGAACCCGAGATTCTGTACGGCGTTTAAAATGATGGTGAAGACCTATCACTTTGATTAGAGCGTAGCCGTTCTAGGGTTGGATGACCCATAGAAGATTTCATGACCCAATGCTAAAAGTGTGCCCCAGGGACAAACTCGGCTGGCCCGTGTTATTCTTATTATTATTATTATTATTATTATTATTATTATTATTATTATTATTATTATTATTATTATTATTATTATTATTATTATTATTATTATTGACTTACTTACTTGACTTAATCGGTTGGCTTTCGCCTGACGCGGTCATTCCGCATCTTCACCGAGGTGTGCCGTCCTAGTAGTCAGCCGTGTCCATTTTTCACGGTCTTCAGCCACAATTTGAACACATTCCATCCAGCTGTCACTATTCCATTTCCTGCGAAACGAAACATCGCGCCTGAACTGTCTTTCGATGCCGAGTGACTTTAAATCCTCTTTAACCACATCCGTCTCAGAACTTTCGCCTACGCCCAGGTGGCCGTTTCCAGGAACAGGATTTGGAAGCATTTTTAAAGCGTGTTGTACGAGACGATCCGGCGTTCTTCTTAGTATATGCCCGAGCAGTCGAAGTCGACTTTCCATTGCTGCTTGAGATGGCGTTAGGAGATGCTGGCACCTCCCTCGTGTCAAGCGTTGATGTACTGCGTCGATTTCCTTGTAAAGGTCTTCGTTATGGCATACACGCGGCCAGAAATATCCAAGCAAACGTCTAAAAAGCTTCCTCTCCGTGCAATCCAACCTTTCCATCTGCGTTTTCGGTGCTGCCCACGTCTCCGATCCGTACATCATGATAGGGCGAATAGCGGATAGGTAGACGCGCAACTTGACTTCCTTCGCGATGGTGGTAGACCACAAACACTTGGATTAGAATTGAATGCAGACGTAAGCTTTCGCACATCGTTGTCGAATATCCGCTGCATAACTACCATCGTTCTTCGGCAAACAGCCCAAATAACAGAAATCGTCCACCAGTTCGATACGTTGTCCGTCCACACAAACTCCAGTTGAAGGCCTCTGAGAGACCCACATCTGCTTGCATTTGTCGGGACGAAGACGAAGTCCATAGGCTGCGGCATACTTCAACAGGAAACGGGTTCACAATCCTTTGCAGTTTTGCGTTGTTTTCAGCGAATAACACAATGTCGTCGGCGTACTCCAGGTCGACAAAGGAGCGTCCTGATGGTGTTAGGATCACATCCGCAGGAAACTGTTCTGCAACTCTACGCATGATGTCATCAACGGCGAAGTTGAAAAGAAAAAGGTCCTGCAACGGCTCCTTGCCTTACTCCTGTTTTCACCTCGAAAGCTGACGTAAATCCGACAGGTGTACGAACTGCTGCTGTTGTTCCTTTGTTCATGTCCTCGATTAACCGAACATACTTTTCCGGGACTCCATCTGCTCGCAGAGCATTGAGCAATCGATCACGATGAGGAGAGTCGAACGCGGCTTCAAAGTCCAAAAAGCAAGCTGTAATGGCTTCGAAAACCGCTGCCACGATTCAATTACTCTTCTCACGACGAACACTTGGTCGATGGTCGATCTTCCAGGTCGAAAACCGGCTTGCTCATCTCTGGTCGTTCCTTCACGATGTTTGATAAGTCGCTCGAGAATGATACGTTCTAAAACCTTGTACATGACACGAAGTAGAGATTCCTCTGTAGTTCTTAGGATCCGTGACGGATAGCTTCTTGTGAAGAGGTACGATGATCGCATGTCTCCACGAATCGGGTATCCTTTCGCTCATCCATATGGCACGGATGGTGTTGGTCATTTCACGAATCCCAGACGGAGGAAGAGCTTTCAGCATTTCAGCAGTGATGTTGTCATCTCCACCTGCCTTTCCATTCTTCATTTTCCGGACACAATCCAAAACTTCAGACTCAGTCGGCGGTTCCTCACTGACATCGTAATGTGCTCTCTGAACATGCGGGAGCTCAGGTACTGATGGCGCTGGACGATTCAGTAGTGAACTGAAGTAATCCTTCCATATTGGCAGCGTCGCATCACCAACTGCAACTCCATTGGTAGTGTTCAAGACAGGAGAACATCTCTTCATCTTCCCGCTATACTGTCGCAGCAACGTGTAGGCTTTCCTCGGATTCTTCTCCTCCCAAGCCTTCTCGAACTCCTTAGCTCTACACGTCCACTCTCGTTCGCGGTCACTTTGAAGCTGCCGACGCAACTTCCTCCTCAGACGCTTCTCCTCCCCGAAGTTTCCTGCAGTTCGGAGAGCACATACTCTGTTGTAGGTAGATGTTGTTTCTTCTGAGACGTAGGCGAACTTCTTCTTAGGCTGTACAACCGGGAGTGCCTCTTTCGAAGCGTCCTGGATGCATTTGACAAAAGAATCCGCGTCGCAAAGTTTCTTCTTAGTCCGTACTCCGATGTGAATAGAAACGCGTTGTCGGAAATTCCTTCTGCACTCTTCATCTCTGAGACTTGTCATGTCAATCCTCTGGAGAGGCTGAGCCCCTCGCTTCCTCTTATGAATCCTCGCAGTGAAGTTCAACAGAACAGGACGGTGATCCGAATCGAATGCGACATCCCACACAGCTCTAGATCTTCGAATGTCCGATACTGGAATATTCCTCGTCAGGACATAGTCAAGCTGTAGTTTCAAAGTTGTCATCTTCCGCTTCCGCTGCTCTTCTGGAGATAGCCGGGTTGGTCCCTGCCACGTAAGCTGATGGCGGCGATGATTCCTCTTGAATGTCGATGCAATAATCAGACCACTGCGTTCACAAAAGTCGACAAGGCGGTAGCCATTGTCCGATGTTTGCTCCACTGGGTAGAACCATTTACCGAGTACTTCGGATTCCTGATCAAGTCCCATCTTCGCATTTGCGTCAATCCCCACGACAACAGCATGTTGACAAGGTATCCTGACCAGCAACGTATTGAGTTCCTCATAAAACGCATCCTTCGAATTGTCTTCGGCGGTTTCAGTGGGCGCATGAGCACTCACTATCCACAGATTGAATCCTCTGTGATCCCGCAGTCGTACGAATGCATTCCGACACGACGTTGAGCCGAACTCCTTGACCATACCATTGAAATCCTTCCTTACAGCTATTGCACAGCCTCCCACTCTCCTATCGTCAGCGTTACCGCAGTAGATGGTGTACTCTCCGACGCTGATGACGGGTCTATCGCTGAGGCGGGTTTCCTGCAAAGCAGCAAACGGTGCATGGAAATAGCTCAGAAGTCTGGATAAGCGCAGTTTTTTGGATATCACTCGACAGCGATCGACAGTTCAGGGTGGCGAAATTGTGGCTTGTGGCCAAAGACTCCATGACTCCCTAGGTACGGATCCTAAGGTGTTATGGACCAGAGGCCTTAGTGTGCCGGACGGCGACACCTTTATGCAATGTGCGGGATACTTTCGCGATATAGTTGTGCACGCTATATCGCTCGAACGTTCCCTGTGTACACTCAAACGTCTGCTGGGTTCAGTAGAAGCAGGGGCACCAACGAGCAGGTACCAACAGACTTGTATACACACCCCCATTATTATTATTATTATTATTATTATTATTATTATTATTATTATTATTATTAATGTTATTATTATTGGCATTATTATTATTAATGTGTATTATTATTATTACACTACCACTGAGGTCCTGCACACTTTCTATGACGCCCTACGCACTCCCACTAGGGTCCTGCACACATTCTATGACGCCCTACACACTCCCACTAGGTCCTGCACACTTCCTATGACGCCCTGCACACTACCACTGAGGTCCTGCACACTTTCTATGGCGCCCTACACACCCCACTAGGGTCCTGCACACTTTCTATGACGCCCTACGCACTCCCACTGGGACTCTGCAATTTTTCTATGACGCCCTACACACTTCTACTGGGGTCCTGTACACTTTCTATGACGTCTTGTGCACTCCCACTGACGTCCTGCCACTTTCTATTACGCCCTACACACTCCCACTGCATCCTGCACAATTTCTGTGACGTCCTGCGCACTCCCACTAGGGTCGTGCGCACATTCTATGACGTCCTGCGCACTCCCACTAGGGTCCCGCACACTTTCTATGACGCCCTGCACACTCCCACTGGGGCTCTGCAATTTTTCTATGACGCCCTGCACATTTCCACTGAGGTCCTGCACACTTTCTATGACGTCCTGCGCACACCTACGGGAGTCCTGCACACTTTTTATGACGCCCTACTCACTCCTTCTGGTGTCCTGCACACTTTCTATGACGTCTTGTGCACTCCCACTGATGTCCTGCACAATTTCTATGACGTCCTGCGCACTCCCACTAGGGTCATGAACACTTTCTATGACGTCCTGCGCACTACCACTGGGGTTCTGCTATTTTTCTATGACGCCCTACACACTCCCACTAGGGTCATGCACACTTTCTATGACGCTCTGCACACTCCCACTGAGGTCCTGCACACTTTCTATGACGCCCTGCACACTCCCACTGGGGTTCTGCAATTTTTCTATGACGCCCTATGCACTCCCACTAGGGTCCCGCACACATTCTATGACGCCCTACACACTCCCACTAGGGTCCTGCACACTTTCTATGACGCTCTGCACACTCCCACTGAGGTCCTGCACACTTTCTATGACGCCCTGCACACTCCCACTGGGGTTCTGCAATTTTTCTATGACGCCCTATGCACTCCCACTAGGGTCCCGCACATTTTCTATGACGACCTGCACATTTCCACTGAGGTCCTGCACACTTTCTATGACGTCCTGCGCACTCCCACTAGGGTCCTGCACACTTTCTATGACGCCCTGCACACTCCCACTGGGGCTCTGCAATTTTTCTATGACGCCCTACACACTCCCACTAGGGTCCTTCACACATTCTATGACGTCCTGCGCACTCCCACTAGGGTCCTGGACACTTTCTATGACGCCCTGCACACTCCCACTGGGGCTCTGCAATTTTTCTATGACGCCCTACACACTCCCACTAGGGTCCTGCACACTTTCTATGACGCCCTGCACACTCCCACTGGGGTTCTGCAATTTTTCTATGACGCCCTGCGCACTCCCACTAGGGTCGTGCGCACATTCTATGACGCCCTACACACTCCCACTAGGGTCATGAACACTTTCTATGACGTCCTGCGCACTCCCACTGGGGTTTTGCAATTTTTATATGACGCCCTACACACTCCCACTAGGGTCATGCACACTTTCTATGACGCTCTGCACACTCCCACTGAGGTCCTGCACACTTTCTAGGACGTAATGCGCACTCCTACTGGGGTCCTGCACACCTTCTATGACGTCTTGTGCAATCCCACTGATGTCCTGCACACTTTCTATGACGCCCTACGCACTCCCACTAGGGTCCTGCACACATTCTATGACGCCCTACACACTCCCACTAGGGTCCTGCACACTTCCTATGACGCCCTGCACACTACCACTGAGGTCCTGCACACTTTCTATGACGCCCTACGCACTCCCACTAGGGTCTTGCACACATTCTATGACGCCCTACACACTCCCCCTAGGGTCCTGCACACTTCCTATGACATCCTGCACACTACCACTGAGGTCCTGCACACTTTCCATGACGCCCTACACACCCCACTAGGGTCCCGCACACTTTCTCTGACGCCCTGCACACTCCCACTGGGACTCTGCAATTTTTCTATGACGCCCTACACACTTCTACTGGGGTCCTGTACACTTTCTATGACGTCTTGTGCACTCCCACTGACGTCCTGCCACTTTCTATTACGCCCTACACACTCCCACTAGGGTCCTGCCACTTTCTATTACGCCCTACACACTCCCACTGAAGTCCTGCACAGTTTCTGTGACGTCCTGCGCTCTCCCACTGAGTTCCGGCACACATTATATGACGTGCTGTGCACTCCCACTAGGGTCCTGCACACTTCCTATGACGCCCTACACACTCCCACTGGGGTCCTGCACACTTTCTATGACGTCCTGTGCACTCCCACTGAGGTCCTGCACATTCATCGAACCCGAGATTCTGTACGGCGTCTAAAATGATAGTGAAGACCTATCACCTTGATTAGAGCGTAGCCGTTCTATGGTTGGATGACCCATAGAAGATTTCATGACCCAATGCTAAAAGTGTGCCCCAGGGACAAACTCGGCTGGCCCGTGTTATTCTTATTATTATTATTATTATTAATATTATTATTATTATTATTATTATTATTATTATTATTATTATTATTATTATTATTATTATTATTATTATTATTATTATTATTATTATTATTATTATTATTATTATTATTATTATTATTATTATTATTATTATTATTATTAATGTTATTATTATTGGCATTATTATTATTAATGTGTATTATTATTATTACACTACCACTGAGGTCCTGCACACTTTCTATGACGCCCTACGCACTCCCACTAGGGTCCTGCACACATTCTATGAAGCCCTACACACTCCCCCTAGGGTCCTGCACACTTCCTATGACGCCCTGCACACTACCACTGAGGTCCTGCACACTTTCTATGACGCCCTACACACCCCACTAGGGTCCCGCACACTTTCTCTGACGCCCTGCACACTCCCACTGGGGTTCTGCAATTTTTCTATGACGCCCTATGCACTCCCACTAGGGTCCCGCACACTTTCTATGACGCCCTACGCACTCCCACTAGGGTCCTGCACACATTCTATGACGCCCTACACACTCCCACTGCATCCTGCACAATTTCTGTCACGTCCTGCGCACTCCCACTGAGGTCCTGCACACAATCTATGACGTCCTGTGCACTCCCACTAGGGTTCTGCACTTTTCCTATGACGCCCTGCACACTCCCACTGCGATCCTGCAAATTCTCTATGACGCCCTACACACTTCTACTGGGGTCCTGTACACTTTCTATGACGCCCTACGCACTCCCACTGACGTCCTGCACAGTTTCTATTACGCCCTGCACACTCCCCCTGAGGTCCTGCACACTTTCTATGACGTCCTGCGCACTCCTACTGGGGTCCTGCACACTTTCTATGACTCCCTGCACACTCCCACTGATGTCCTGCACAATTTCTATGACGTCCTGCGCACTCCCACTGAAGTCCTGCACAGTTTCTATGACGTCCTGCGCACTCCCACTGAGGTCCGGCACACATTCTATGACGTGCTGTGCACTCCCACTAGGGTCCTGCACACTTCCTATGACGCCCTGCACACTCCCACTGGGGTTCTGCACATTTTTCTATGACGTCCTGTGCACTCCCACTGAGGTCCTGCACACTCATCGAACCCGAGATTCTGTACGGCGTTTAAAATGACAGTGAAGACCTATCACCTTGATTAGAGCGTAGCCGTTCTAGGGTTGGATGACCCATAGAAGATTTCATGACCCAATGCTAAAAGTGTGCCCCAGGGACAAACTCGGCTGGCCCGTGTTATTATTATTATTATTATTATTATTATTATTATTATTATTATTATTATTATTATTATTATTATTATTATTATTATTATTATTATTATTATTATTATTATTATTATTATTATTATTATTATTATTATTATTATTATTATTAATGTTATTATTATTGGCATTATTATTATTAATGTGTATTATTATTATTACACTACCACTGAGGTCCTGCACACTTTCTATGACGCCCTACGCACTCCCACTAGGGTCCTGCACACATTCTATGACGCCCTACACACTCCCACTAGGGTCCTGCACACTTCCTATGACGCCCTGCACACTACCACTGAGGTCCTGCACACTTTCTATGGCGCCCTACACACCCCACTAGGGTCCTGCACACTTTCTATGACGCCCTACGCACTCCCACTGGGACTCTGCAATTTTTCTATGACGCCCTACACACTTCTACTGGGGTCCTGTACACTTTCTATGACGTCTTGTGCACTCCCACTGACGTCCTGCACAATTTCTGTGACGTCCTGCGCACTCCCACTGGGGTCCTGCACACACTCTATGACGTCCTGTGCACTCCCACTAGGGTCCTGCACTTTTCCTATGACGCCCTGCACACTCCCACTGCGATCCTGCAAATTTTCTATGAAGCCCTGCGCACTCCCACTGAGGTCCTGCACTTTTCTATGACGTCCTGCGCACTCCTACTGAGGTCCTGCACACTTTCTATGACGTCCTGCGCACTCCTACTGGGGTCCTGCACACTTTCTATGACTCCCTGCACATTCCCACTGATGTCCTGCACAATTTCTATGACGTCCTGCGCACTCCCACTAGGGTCATGAACACTTTCTATGACGTCCTGCGCACTACCACTGGGGTTCTGCAATTTTTCTATGACGCCCTACACACTCCCACTAGGGTCATGCACACTTTCTATGACGCTCTGCACACTCCCACTGAGGTCCTGCACACTTTCTATGACGCCCTGCACACTCCCACTGGGGTTCTGCAATTTTTCTATGACGCCCTATGCACTCCCACTAGGGTCCCGCACACTTTCTATGACGCCCTACGCACTCCCACTAGGGTCCTGCACACATTCTATGACGCCCTGCACACTCCCACTGAGGTCCTGCACACTTTCTATGACGTCCTGCGCACTCCCACTAGGGTCCTGCACACTTTCTATGACGCCCTGCACACTCCCACTGGGGTCCTGCACACATTCTATGACGCCCTACACACTCCCACTAGGGTCCTGCACACTTTCTATGACGCCCTACACACTCCCACTAGGGTCCTGCACACTTTCTATGACGCCCTGCACACTCCCACTGGGGTTCTGCAATTTTTCTATGACGCCCTGCACATTTCCACTGAGGTCCTGCACACTTTCTATGACGTCTTGTGCACTCCCACTGATGTCCTGCACAATTTCTATGACGTCCTGCGCACTCCCACTAGGGTCGTGCACACATTCTATGACGTCCTGCGCACTCCCACTAGGGTCCTGCACACTTTCTATGACGCCCTGCACACTCCCACTGGGGCTCTGCAATTTTTCTATGACGCCCTACACACTCCCACTAGGGTCCTGCACACTTTCTATGACGCCCTGCACACTCCCACTGAGGTTCTGCAATTTTTCTATCACGTCCTGCGCACTCCCACTAGGGTCGTGCGCACATTCTATGACGTCCTGCGCACTCCCACTAGGGTCCTGCACACTTTCTATGACGCCCTGCACACTCCCATTAGGGTCCTGCACACTTTCTATGACGCCCTGCGCACTCCCACTAGGGTCATGCACACTTTCTATTACGCCCTGCACACTCCCACTGAGGTCCTGCACACTTTCTATGACGTCCTGCGCACTCCTACTGGGGTCCTTCACACTTTCTATGACGTCTTGTGCACTCCCACTGATGTCCTGCACAATTTCTATGACGTCCTGCGCACTCCCACTAGGGTCCTGCACACATTCTATGACGCCCTACACACTCCCACTAGGGTCCTGCACACTTCCAATGACGCCCTGCACACTACCACTGAGGTCCTGCACACTTTCTATGACGCCCTGCACACTCCCACTGAGGTTCTGAAATTTTTCTATGACGCCCTGCGCACTCCCACTAGGGTCCTGCACACTTTCTATGACGCCCTGCACACTCCCACTGAGGTTCTGAAATTTTTCTATGACGCCCTACACACTCCCACTGATGTCCTGCACAATTTCTATGACGTCCTGCGCACTCCCACTAGGGTCGTGCTCACATTCTATGACGTCCTGCGCACTCCCACTAGGGTCCTGCACACATTCTATGGCGCCCTACACACTCCCATTAGGGTCCTGCACACTTTCTATGACGCCCTGCGCACTCCCACTGGGGCTCTGCAATTTTTCCATGACGCCCTACACACTCCTACTGGGGTCCTGCACACTTTCTATGACGTCTTGTGCAATCCCACTGATGTCCTGCACAATTTCTATGACGTGCTGCGCACTCCCACTAGGGTCATGAACACTTTCTATGACGTCCTGCACACTCCCACTAGGGTCCTGCACACTTTCTATGACGCCCTGCACACTCCCACTGGGGTTCTGCAATTTTTCTATGACGCCCTACACACTCCCACTAGGGTCATGAACACTTTCTATGACGTCCTGCGCACTCCCACTGGGGTTTTGCAATTTTTATATGACGCCCTACACACTCCCACTAGGGTCATGCACACTTTCTATGACGTCTTGTGCAATCCCACTGATGTCCTGCACACTTTCTATGACGCCCTACGCACTCCCACTAGGGTCCTGCACACATTCTATGACGCCCTACACACTCCCACTAGGGTCCTGCACACTTCCTATGACGCCCTGCACACTACCACTGAGGTCCTGCACACTTTCTATGACGCCCTACGCACTCCCACTAGGGTCCTGCACACATTCTATGAAGCCCTACACACTCCCCCTAGGGTCCTGCACACTTCCTATGACGCCCTGCACACTACCACTGAGGTCCTGCACACTTTCTATGACGCCCTACACACCCCACTAGGGTCCCGCACACTTTCTCTGACGCCCTGCACACTCCCACTGGGGTCCTGCACACTTTCTATGACGCCCTACGCACTCCCACTAGGGTCGTGCACACATTCTATGACGTCTTGTGCACTCCCACTGACGTCCTGCACACTTTCTATGACGCCCTGCACACTCCCACTAGGGTCCTGCACACTTTCTATGAGGTCCTGCACACTGCCGATGGGGTCCTGCACACCTTCTATGACGCCCTGCGCATTCCCACTAAAGTCCTGCACACTTTTTATGACGCAGTGCGCACTCCCACTAGGGTCCTGCAGACTTTCTATGACGTCCTGCACACTATCACGGCGGTCCTGCACACTTCCTATGACGGCCTGCACACTCCCACTGACGTCCTGCACATTCATCGAACCCGAGATTCTGTACGGCGTCTAAAATGATAGTGAAGACCTATCACCTTGATTAGAGCGTAGCCGTTCTATGGTTGGATGACCCATAGAAGATTTCATGACCCAATGCTAAAAGTGTGCCCCAGGGACAAACTCGGCTGGCCCGTGTTATTATTATTATTATTATTATTAATATTATTATTATTATTATTATTATTATTATTATTATTATTATGTATTATTATATTATTATTATTATTATTATTATTATTATTATTTTTATTATTTTTTTTATTATTATTATTAATGTTATTATTATTGGCATTATTATTATTAATGTGTATTATTATTATTACACTACCACTGAGGTCCTGCACACTTTCTATGACGCCCTACGCACTCCCACTAGGGTCGTGCACACATTCTATGACGCCCTACACACTCCCACTAGGGTCCTGCACACTTCCTATGACGCCCTACACACTCCCACTAGGGTCATGCACACTTTCTATGACGCCCTGCACACTCCCACTGAGGTCCTGCACACTTTCTATGACGTCCTGCGCACACCTACGGGAGTCCTGCACACTTTTTATGACGCCCTACTCACTCCTTCTGGTGTCCTGCACACTTTCTATGACGTCTTGTGCACTCCCACTGATGTCCTGCACAATTTCTATGACGTCCTGCGCACTCCCACTAGGGTCGTGCACACATTCTATGACGTCCTGCGCACTCCCACTAGGGTCCTGCACACTTTCTATGACGACCTGCACATTTCCACTGAGGTCCTGCACACTTTCTATGACGCCCTGCACACTCCCACTGGGGCTCTGCAATTTTTCTATGCCGCCCTACACACTCCCACTAGGGTCATGAACACTTTCTATGACGTCCTGCACACTCCCACTAGGGTCCTGCACACTTTCTATGACGACCTGCACATTTCCACTGAGGTCCTGCACACTTTCTATGACGTCCTGCGCACACCTACGGGAGTCCTGCACACTTTTTATGACGCCCTACTCACTCCTTCTGGTGTCCTGCACACTTTCTATGACGTCTTGTGCACTCCCACTGATGTCCTGCACAATTTCTATGACGTCCTGCGCACTCCCACTAGGGTCGTGCACACATTCTATGACGTCCTGCACACTCCCACTAGGGTCCTGCACACTTTCTATGACGCCCTACACACTCCCACTGGGGTCCTGCACACTTTCTATGACGTCCTGTGCACTCCCACTGAGGTCCTGCACACTCATCGAACCCGAGATTCTGTACGGCGTTTAAAATGACAGTGAAGACCTATCACCTTGATTAGAGCGTAGCCGTTCTAGGTTGGATGACCCATAGAAGATTTCATGACCCAATGCTAAAAGTGTGCCCCAGGGACAAACTCGGCTGGCCCGTGTTATTCTTATTCTTATTATTATTATTATTATTATTATTATGTATTATTATTATTATTATTATTATTATTATTATTATTATTATTATTATTATTATTATTATTATTATTATTATTATTAATGTTATTATTATTTATTATTATTATTATTATTAATGTATTATTATTATTACACTACCACTGAGGTCCTGCACACTTTCTATGACGCCCTACGCACTCCCACTAGGGTCCTGCACACATTCTATGAAGCCCTACACACTCCCCCTAGGGTCCTGCACACTTCCTATGACGCCCTGCACACTACCACTGAGGTCCTGCACACTTTCTATGACGCCCTACACACCCCACTAGGGTCCCGCACACTTTCTCTGACGCCCTGCACACTCCCACTGGGACTCTGCAATTTTTCTTTGACGCCCTACACACTCCCACTAGGGTCCTGCCACTTTCTATTACGCCCTACACACTCCCACTGACGTCCTGCACAGTTTCTAAGACGTCCTGCGCACTCCCACTGGGGTCCTGCACACACTCTATGACGTCCTGTGCACTCCCACTAGGGTTCTGCACTTTTCCTATGACGCCCTGCACACTGCCACTGCGGTCCTGTAATATTTCTATGATGCCCTGCGCACTCCCACTGAGGTCCTGCACTTTTCCTATGACGTCCTGCGCACTCCTACTGGGGTCCTGCACACTTTCTATGACGCCCTACGCACTCCCACTAGGGTCGTGCACACATTCTATGACGTCTTGTGCACTCCCACTGATGTCCTGCACAATTTCTATGACGTCCTGCGCACTCCCACTAGGGTCATGAACACTTTCTATGACGTCCTGCGCACTACCACTGGGGTTCTGCAATTTTTCTATGACGCCCTACACACTCCCACTAGGGTCATGCACACTTTCTATGACGCTCTGCACACTCCCACTGAGGTCCTGCACACTTTCTATGACGCCCTGCACACTCCCACTGGGGTTCTGCAATTTTTCTATGACGCCCTATGCACTCCCACTAGGGTCCCGCACACTTTCTATGACGCCCTACGCACTCCCACTAGGGTCCTGCACACATTCTATGACGCCCTACACACTCCCACTAGGGTCCTGCACACTTCCTATGACGCCCTGCACACTACCACTGAGGTCCTGCACACTTTCTATGACGCCCTACGCACTCCCACTAGGGTCCTGCACACATTCTATGAAGCCCTACACATTCCCACTAGGGTCATGAACACTTTCTATGACGTCCTGCGCACTACCACTGGGGTTCTGCAATTTTTCTATGACGCCCTACACACTCCCACTAGGGTCCTGCCACTTTCTATTACGCCCTACACACTCCCACTGACGTCCTGCACATTTTCTAAGACGTCCTGCGCACTCCCACTGGGGTCCTGCACACATTCTATGACGTCCTGTGCACTCCCACTAGGGTCCTGCACATCTCCTATGACGCCCTACACACTCCCACGGGGTTCTCCAATTTTTCCATGACGTCCTGTGCACTCCCACTGAGGTCCTGCACATTCATCGAACCCGAGATTCTGTACGGCGTCTAAAATGATAGTGAAGACCTATCACCTTGATTAGAGCGTAGCCGTTCTATGGTTGGATGACCCATAGAAGATTTCATGACCCAATGCTAAAAGTGTGCCCCAGGGACAAACTCGGCTGGCCCGTGTTATTATTATTATTATTATTATTAATATTATTATTATTATTATTATTATTATTATTATTATTATTATTATTGTGTGTATTATTATTATTATTATTATTATTATTATTATTATTATTACACTTATTATTATTATTATTATTATTATTATTAGATGCACTTATTATTATTGGCATTATTATTATTAATGTGTATTATTATTATTACACTACCACTGAGGTCCTGCACACTTTCTATGACGCCCTACGCACTCCCACTAGGGTCCTGCACACATTCTATGACGCCCTACACACTCCCACTAGGGTCCTGCACACTTTCTATGACGCCCTGCACACTACCACTGAGGTCCTGCACACTTTCTATGACGCCCTACACACCCCACTAGGGTCATGCACACTTTCTATGACGCCCTGCGCACTCCCACTGGGGCTCTGCAATTTTTCCATGACGCCCTACTCACTCCTACTGGGGTCCTTCACACTTTCTATGACGTCTTGTGCACTCCCACTGATGTCCTACACACTTTCTATGACGCCCTACACACTCCCACTGCATCCTGCACAATTTCTATGACGTCCTGCGCACTCCCACTGAGGTCCTGCACACATTCTATGACGTCCTGTGCACTCCCACTAGGGTCCTGCACTTTCCTATGACGCCCTGCACACTCCCACTGCGGTCCTGCAAATTTTCTATGACGCCCTACACACTCCCACTAGGGTCCTGCACACTTTCTATGACGCCCTACACACTCCCACTGAGGTCCTGCACACTTTCTATGACGTCCTGCACACTCCCACTGAGGTCCTGCACTTTTCTATGACGTCCTGCGCACTCCCACTGGGGTCCTGCACACTTTCTATGACGCCCTACACTCCCACTGGGGTCCTGCACACTTTCTATGACGCCTTGTGCACTCCCACTGAAGTCCTGCACACTTTCTATGACGTCCTGCGCACTCCCACTGAGGTCCTGCACACATTCTATGACGTCCTGTGCACTCCCACTAGGGTCCTGCACATCTCCTATGACGCCCTACACACTCCCACGGGGTTCACCAATTTTTCCATGACGTCCTGTGCACTCCCACTGAGGTCCTGCACACTCATCGAACCCGAGATTCTGTACGGCGTTTAAAATGACAGTGAAGACCTATCACCTTGATTAGAGCGTAGCCGTTCTAGGGTTGGATGACCCATAGAAGATTTCATGACCCAATGCTAAAAGTGTGCCCCAGGGACAAACTCGGCTGGTCCGTGTTATTCTTATTCTTATTATTATTATTATTATTATTATTATTATTATTATTATTATTATTATTATTATTATTATTATTATTATTATTATTATTATTATTATTATTATTATTATTATTATTATTATTAATGTTATTATTGGCATTATTATTATTAATGTGTATTATTATTATTACACTACCACTGAGGTCCTGCACAGTTTCTATGACGCCCTACGCACTCCCACTAGGGTCCTGCACACATTCTATGAAGCCCTACACACTCCCCCCTAGGGTCCTGCACACTTCCTATGACGCCCTGCACACTACCACTGAGGTCCTGCACACTTTCTATGACGCCCTACACACCCCACTAGGGTCCTGCACACTTTCTATGACGCCCTGCACACTCCCACTGGGACTCTGCAATTTTTCTATGACGCCCTACACACTTCTACTGGGGTCCTGTACACTTTCTATGACGTCTTGTGCACTCCCACTGACGTCCTGCACAATTTCTGTGACGTCCTGCGCACTCCCACTGGGGTCCTGCACACACTCTATGACGTCCTGTGCACTCCCACTAGGGTTCTGCACTTTTCCTATGACGCCCTGCACACTGCCACTGCGATCCTGCAATATTTCTATGATGCCCTGCGCACTCCCACTGAGGTCCTGCACTTTTCCTATGACGTCCTGCGCACTCCTACTGGGGTCCTGCACACTTTCTATGACGCCCTACGCACTCCTACTGGGGTTCCTGCACACTTTCTATGACGTCTTGTGCACTCCCACTGATGTCCTGCACAATTTCTATGACGTCCTGCGCACTCCCACTAGGGTCATGAACACTTTCTATGACGTCCTGCGCACTACCACTGGGGTTCTGCAATTTTTCTATGACGCCCTACACACTCCCACTAGGGTCATGCACACTTTCTATGACGCTCTGCACACTCCCACTGAGGTCCTGCACACTTTCTATGACGCCCTGCACACTCCCACTGGGGTTCTGCAATTTTTCTATGACGCCCTATGCACTCCCACTAGGGTCCCGCACACTTTCTATGACGCCCTACGCACTCCCACTAGGGTCCTGCACACTTTCTATGACTCCCTGCACACTCCCACTGATGTCCTGCACAATTTCTATGACGTCCTGCGCACTCCCACTAGGGTCATGCACACTTTCTATGACGCCCTGCGCACTCCCACTGGGGCTCTGCAATTTTTCCATGACGCCCTACTCACTCCTACTGGGGTCCTTCACACTTTCTATGACGTCTTGTGCACTCCCACTGATGTCCTGCACACTTTCTATGACGTCCTGGGCACTCCTACTGGGGTCCTGCACACTTTCTATGACTCCCTGCACACTCCCACTGATGTCCTGCACAATTTCTATGACGTCCTGCGCACTCCCACTGGGGTCTTGCACACTTTCTATGACGCCCTGCGCACTCCCACTCGTGTCCTGCACACTTTCTATGACGTGCTGCACATTCCCATTAGGGTCCTGCAATTTTCTATGACGTCCTGTGCACTCCCACTGAGGTCCTGCACATTCATCGAACCCGAGATTCTGTACGGCGTCTAAAATAATAGTGAAGACCTATCACCTTGATTAGAGCGTAGCCGTTCTATGGTTGGATGACCCACAGAAGATTTCATGACCCAATGCTAAAAAGTGTGCCCCAGGGACAAACTCGGCTGGCCCGTGTTATTATTATTATTATTATTAATATTATTATTATTATTATTATTATTATTATTATTATTATTATTATTATTATTATTATTATTATTATTATTATTATTATTATTATTATTATTATTATTATTATTATTATTATTATTATTATTATTATTATTAATGTTATTATTATTGGCATTATTATTATTAATGTGTATTATTATTATTACACTACCACTGAGGTCCTGCACACTTTCTATGACGCCCTACGCACTCCCACTAGGGTCCTGCACACATTCTATGACGCCCTACACACTCCCACTAGGGTCCTGCACACTTCCTATGACGCCCTGCACACTCCCACTGAGGTCCTGCACACTTTCTATGACGCCCTGCACACACTCCCACTGAGGTCCTGCACACTTTCTATGACGCCCTACGCACTCCCACTGGGAGTCCTGCACACTTTCTATGACGCCCTACACACTCCTACTGGGGTCCTGCACACTTTCTATGACGTCTTGTGCACTCCCACTGATGTCCTGCACACTTTCTATGACGCCCTGCACACTCCCACTGCATCCTGCACACTTTCTATGACGTCCTGCACACTCCCACTGAGGTCCTGCACACTTTCTATGACGTCCTGTGCACTCCCACTAGGGTCCTGCACTTTTCCTATGACGCCCTGCACACTCCCACTGCGGTCCTGCAATTTTTCTATGACGCCCTACACACTCCCACTAGGGTCCTGCACACTTTCTATGACGCCCTACACACTCCCACTGACGTCCTGCACACTTTCTATGACGTCCTGCACACTCCCACTGAGGTCCTGCACACTTTCTATGACGCCCTGCACTCCCACTGGGGTCCTGCACACTTTCTATGACGCCCTACACACTCCCACTGGGGTCCTGCACACTTTCTATGACGCCCTGTGCACTCCCACTGAAGTCCTGCACAGTTTCTATGACGTCCTGCACACTCCCACTGAGGTCCTGCACACATTCTATGACGTGTTGTGCACTCCCACTAGGGTCCTGCACATCTCCTATGACGCCCTACACACTCCCACTGAGGTCCTGCAATTTTTCCATGACGCCCTGTGCACTCCCACTGAGGTCCTGCACACTCATCGAACCCGAGATTCTGTACGGCGTTTAAAATGACAGTGAAGACCTATCACCTTGATTAGAGCGTAGCCGTTCTAGGTTGGATGACCCATAGAAGATTTCATGACCCAATGCTAAAAGTGTGCCCCAGGGACAAACTCGGCTGGCCCGTGTTATTCTTATTATTATTATTATTATTATTATTATTATTATTATTATTATTATTATTATTATTATTATTATTATTATTATTATTATTATTATTATTATTATTATTATTATTATTATTATTAATGTTATTATTATTGGCATTATTATTATTAATGTGTATTATTATTATTACACTCCTACTGGGGTCCTGCACACTTTCTATGACGCCCTACGCACTCCCACTAGGGTCGTGCACACATTCTATGACGCCCTACACACTCCCACTAGGGTCCTGCACACTTCCTATGACGCCCTACACACTCCCACTAGGGTCATGCACACTTTCTATGACGCTCTGCACACTCCCACTAGGGTCCTGCACACTTTCTATGACGCCCTGCACACTCCCACTGGGACTCTGCAATTTTTCTATGACGCCCTACACACTTCTACTGGGGTCCTGTACACTTTCTATGACGTCTTGTGCACTCCCACTGACGTCCTGCACAATTTCTATGACGTCCTACGCACTCCCACTAGGGTCGTGCACACATTCTATGACGCCCTACACACTCCCACTAGGGTCCTGCACACTTCCTATGACGCCCTACACACTCCCACTAGGGTCATGCACACTTTCTATGACGCTCTGCACACTCCCACTGAGGTCCTGCACACTTTCTATGACGTAATGCGCACTCCTACGGGAGTCCTGCACACTTTCTATGACGCCATACACACTCCTACTGGGGTTCCTGCACACTTTCTATGACGTCTTGTGCACTCCCACTGATGTCCTGCACAATTTCTATGACGTCCTGCGCACTCCCACTAGGGTCATGAACACTTTCTATGACGTCCTGCGCACTACCACTGGGGTTCTGCAATTTTTCTATGACGCCCTACACACTCCCACTAGGGTCATGCACACTTTCTATGACGCTCTGCACACTCCCACTGAGGTCCTGCACACTTTCTATGACGCCCTGCACACTCCCACTGGGGTTCTGCAATTTTTCTATGACGCCCTATGCACTCCCACTAGGGTCCCGCACACATTCTATGACGCCCTACACACTCCCACTAGGGTCCCGCACATTTTCTATGACGACCTGCACATTTCCACTGAGGTCCTGCACACTTTCTATGACGTCCTGCGCACTCGCACTAGGGTCCTGCACACTTTCTATGACGCCCTGCACACTCCCACTGGGGCTCTGCAATTTTTCTATGACGCCCTACACACTCCCACTAGGGTCCTTCACACATTCTATGACGTCCTGCGCACTCCCACTAGGGTCCTGGACACTTTCTATGACGCCCTGCACACTCCCACTGGGGCTCTGCAATTTTTCTATGACGCCCTACACACTCCCACTAGGGTCCTGCACACTTTCTATGACGCCCTGCACACTCCCACTGAGGTTCTGCAATTTTTCTATCACGTCCTGCGCACTCCCACTAGGGTCGTGCGCACATTCTATGACGTCCTGCGCACTCCCACTAGGGTCCCGCACACTTTCTATGACGCCCTGCACACTCCCACTGGGGCTCTGCAATTTTTCTATGACGCCCTACACACTCCCACTAGGGTCCTTCACACTTTCTATAACGCCCTGCACACTCCCACTGGGGTTCTGCGATTTGTCTATGACGCCCTACACACTCCCACTAGGGTCATGCACACTTTCTATTACGCCCTGCACACTCCCACTGAGGTCCTGCACACTTTCTATGACGTCCTGCGCACTCCTACTGGGGTCCTGCACACTTTCTATGACGTAATGCGCACCCCTACGGGAGTCCTGCACACTTTCTATGAAGCCATACACACTCCTACTGGGGTCCTGCACACTTTCTATGACGTCTTGTGCAATCCCACTGATGTCCTGCACACTTTCTATGACGCCCTACGCACTCCCACTAGGGTCCTGCACACATTCTATGACGCCCTACACACTCCCACTAGGGTCCTGCACACTTCCTATGACGCCCTGCACACTACCACTGAGGTCCTGCACACTTTCTATGACGCCCTACGCACTCCCACTAGGGTCCTGCACACATTCTATGAAGCCCTACACACTCCCCCTAGGGTCCTGCACACTTCCTATGACGCCCTGCACACTACCACTGAGGTCCTGCACACTTTCTATGACGCCCTACACACCCCACTAGGGTCCCGCACACTTTCTCTGACGCCCTGCACACTCCCACTGGGACTCTGCAATTTTTCTTTGACGCCCTACACACTCCCACTAGGGTCCTGCCACTTTCTATTACGCCCTACACACTCCCACTGACGTCCTGCACAGTTTCTAAGACGTCCTGCGCACTCCCACTGGGGTCCTGCACACACTCTATGACGTCCTGTGCACTCCCACTAGGGTTCTGCACTTTTCCTATGACGCCCTGCACACTGCCACTGCGATCCTGCAATATTTCTATGATGCCCTGCGCACTCCCACTGAGGTCCTGCACTTTTCCTATGACGTCCTGCGCACTCCTACTGGGGTCCTGCACACTTTCTATGACGCCCTACGCACTCCCACTAGGGTCGTGCACACATTCTATGACGCCCTACACACTCCCACTAGGGTCCTGCACACTTCCTATGACGCCCTACACACTCCCACTGGGACTCTGCAATTTTTCTATGACGCCCTACACACTCCCACTAGGGTCCTGCCACTTTCTATTACGCCCTACACACTCCCACTGACGTCCTGCACACTTTTTATGACGTCCTGCACACTCCCACTGAGGTCCTGCACACTTTCTATGACGTCCTGCGCACTCCCACTGGGGTCCTGCACAGTTTCTATGACGTCCTGCATTCTTCTACTGGGGTCCTGTACACTTTCTATGACGCCTTGTGCACTCCCACTGACGTCCTGCACAGTTTCTATGACGCCCTACACACTCCCACTGAAGTCCTGCACAGTTTCTGTGACGTCCTGCGCACTCCCACTGAGTTCCGGCACATTTTATATGACGTGCTGTGCACTCCCACTAGGGTCCTGCACATCTCCTATGAGGCCCTACACACTCCCACGGGGTTCTCCAATTTTTCCATGACGTCCTGTGCACTCCCACTGAGGTCCTGCACACTCATCGAACCCGAGATTCTGTACGGCGTTTAAAATGATAGTGAAGACCTAACACCTTGATTAGAGCGTAGCCGTTCTAGGGTTGGATGACCCATAGAAGATTTCATGACCCAATGCTAAAAGTGTGCCCCAGGGACAAACTCGGCTGGCCCGTGTTATTATTATTATTATTATTATTATTATTATTATTATTATTATTATTATTATTATTATTATTATTATTATTATTATTATTATTATTATTATTATTATTATTATTATTATTATTATTATTATTATTATTATTATTATTATTATTATTATTATTATTATTATTATTATTAATGTTATTATTATTGGCATTGACTTACTTGACTTAATCGGTTGGCTTTCGCCTGACGCGGTCATTCCGCATCTTCACCGAGGTGTGCCGTCCTAGTAGTCAGCCGTGTCCATTTTTCACGGTCTTCAGCCACAATCTGAACACATTCCATCCAGCTGTCACTATTCCATTTCCTGCGGAACGAAACATCGCGCCTGAACTGTCTTTCGATGCCGAGTGACTTTAAATCCTCTTTAACCACATCCGTCCAGAACTTTCGCCTACGCCCAGGTGTGGCCGTTTCCAGACAGGATTTGGAAGCATTTTTAAAGCGTGTTGTACAAGACGATCCGGCGTTCTTCTTAGTATATGCCCGAGCAGTCGAAGTCGACTTTCCATTGCTGCTTGAGATGGCGTTAGGAGATGCTGGCACCTCCCTCGTGTCAAGCGTTGATGTACTGCGTCGATTTCCTTGTAAAGGTCTTCGTTATGGCATACACGCGGCCAGAAATATCCAAGCAAACGCCTAAAAAGCTTCCTCTCCGTGCAATCCAACCTTTCCATCTGCGTTTTCGGTGCTGCCCACGTCTCCGATCCGTACATCATGATAGGGCGAATAGCGGATAGGTAGACGCGCAACTTGACTTCCTTCGCGATGGTGGTAGACCACAAACACTTGGTTAGAGAATTGAATGCAGACGTAGCTTTCGCACATCGTTGTCGAATATCCGCTGCATAACTACCATCGTTCTTCAGCAAACAGCCCAAATAACAGAAATCGTCCACCAGTTCGATACGTTGTCCGTCCACACAAACTCCAGTTGAAGGCCTCTGAGAGACCCACATCTGCTTGCATTTGTCGGGACGAAGACGAAGTCCATAGGCTGCGGCATACTTCGAAACGAGGTTCACAATCCTTTGCAGTTTTGCGTTGTTTTCAGCGAATAACACAATGTCGTCGGCGTACTCCAGGTCGACAAAGGGAGCGTCCTGATGGTGTTAGGATCACATCCGCAGGAAACTGTTCTGCAACTCTACGCATGATGTCATCAACGGCGAAGTTGAAAGAAAAGGTCCTGCAACGGCTCCTTGCCTTACTCCTGTTTTCACCTCGAAAGCTGACGTAAATCCGACAGGTGTACGAACTGCTGCTGTTGTTCCTTTGTTCATGTCCTCGATTAACCGAACATACTTTTCCGGGACTCCATCTGCTCGCAGAGCATTGAGCAATCGATCACGATGAGGAGAGTCGAACGCGGCTTCAAAGTCCAAAAGCAAGCTGTAATGGCTTCGAAAACCGCTGCCACGATTCAATTACTCTTCTCGACGAACACTTGGTCGATGGTCGATCTTCCAGGTCGAAAACCGGCTTGCTCATCTCTGGTCGTTCCTTCACGATGTTTGATAAGTCGCTCGAGAATGATACGTTCTAAAACCTTGTACATGACACGAAGTAGAGAGATTCCTCTGTAGTTCTTAGGATCCGTGACGGATAGCTTCTTGTGAAGAGGTACGATGATCGCATGTCTCCACGAATCGGGTATCCTTTCGCTCATCCATATGGCACGGATGGTGTTGGTCATTTCACGAATCCCAGACGGAGGAAGAGCTTTCAGCATTTCAGCAGTGATGTTGTCATCTCCACCTGCCTTTCCATTCTTCATTTTCCGGACACAATCCAAAACTTCAGACTCAGTCGGCGGTTCCTCACTGACATCGTAATGTGCTCTCTGAACATGCGGGAGCTCAGGTACTGATGGCGCTGGACGATTCAGTAGTGAACTGAAGTAATCCTTCCATATTGGCAGCGTCGCATCACCAACTGCAACTCCATTGGTAGTGTTCAAGACAGGAGAACATCTCTTCATCTTCCCGCTATACTGTCGCAGCAACGTGTAGGCTTTCTTCGGATTCTTCTCCTCCCAAGCCTTCTCGAACTCCTTAGCTCTACACGTCCACTCTCGTTCGCGGTCACTTTGAAGCTGCCGACGCAACTTCCTCCTCAGACGCTTCTCCTCCACGAAGTTTCCTGCAGTTCGGAGAGCACATACTCTGTTGTAGGTAGATGTTGTTTCTTCTGAGACGTAGGCGAACTTCTTCTTAGGCTGTACAACCGGGAGTGCCTCTTTCGAAGCGTCCTGGATGCACTTGACAAAAGAATCCGCGTCGCAAAGTTTCTTCTTAGTCCGTACTCCGATGTGAATAGAAACGCGTTGTCGGAAATTCCTTCTGCACTCTTCATCTCTGAGACTTGTCATGTCAATCCTCTGGAGAGGCTGAGCCCCTCGCTTCCTCTTATGAATCCTCGCAGTGAAGTTCAACAGAACAGGACGGTGATCCGAATCGAATGCGACATCCCACACAGCTCTAGATCTTCGAATGTCCGATACTGGAATATTCCTCGTCAGGACATAGTCAAGCTGTAGTTTCAGAGTTGTCATCTTCCGCTTCCGCTGCTCTTCTGGAGATAGCCGGGTTGGTCCCTGCCACGTAAGCTGATGGCGGCGATGATTCCTCTTGAATGTCGATGCAATAATCAGACCACTGCGTTCACAAAAGTCGACAAGGCGGTAGCCATTGTCCGATGTTTGCTCCACTGGGTAGAACCATTTACCGAGTACTTCGGATTCCTGATCAAGTCCCATCTTCGCATTTGCGTCAATCCCCACGACAACAGCATGTTGACAAGGTATCCTGGCCAGCAACGTATTGAGTTCCTCATAAAACGCATCCTTCGAATTGTCTTCGGCGGTTTCAGTGGGCGCATGAGCACTCACTATCCACAGATTGAATCCTGTGTGATCCCGCAGTCGTACGAATGCATTCCGACACGACGTTGAGCCGAACTCCTTGACCATACCATTGAAATCCTTCCTTACAGCTATTGCACAGCCTCCCACTCTCCTATCGTCAGCGTTACCGCAGTAGATGGTGTGCTCTCCGACGCTGATGACGGGTCTATCCTTGAGGCGGGTTTCCTGCAAAGCAGCAAACGGTGCATGGAAATAGCTCAGAAGTCTGGATAGCGCAGTTTTTCGGATATCACTCGACAGCGATCGACAGTTCAGGGTGGCGAAATTGTGGCTTGTGGCCAAAGACTCCATGACTCCCTAGGTACGGATCCTAAGGTGTTATGGACCAGAGGCCTTAGTGTGCCGGACGGCGACACCTTTATGCAATGTGCGGGATACTTTCGCGATATAGTTGTGCACGCTATATCGCTCGAACGTTCCCTGTGTACACTCAAACGTCTGCTGGGTTCAGTAGAAGCAGGGGCACCAACGAGCAGGTACCAACAGACTTGTATACACACCCCCATTATTATTATTATTATTATTATTATTATTATTATTATTATTATTATTATTATTATTATTATTATTATTATTATTATTATTATTATTATTATTATTATTATTATTATTATTATTATTATTATTATTATTATTATTATTATTATTATTATTATTAATGTGTATTATTATTATTACACTACCACTGAGGTCCTGCACACTTTCTATGACGCCCTACGCACTCCCACTAGGGTCCTGCACACATTCTATGACGCCCTACACACTCCCACTAGGGTCCTGCCACTTTCTATTAGGCCCTAAACACTCCCACTGAAGTCCTGCACAGTTTCTAAGACGTCCTGCGCACTCTCACTGAGGTCCTGCACTTTTTCTATGACGTCCTGCGCACTCCTACTGGGGTCCTGCACAGTTTCTATGACGCTCTACATTCTTCTACTGGGGTCCTGTACACTTTCTATGACGCCTTGTGCACTCCCACTGACGTCCTGCACAGTTTCTATGACGCCCTACACACTCCCACTAGGGTCCTGCCACTTTCTATTAGGCCCTAAACACTCCCACTGACGTCCTGCACAGTTTCTATGAGGCCCTGCACACTCCCACTAGGGTCCTGCCACTTTCTATTACGCCCTACACACTCCCACTGAAGTCCTGCACAGTTTCTGTGACGTCCTGCGCGCTCCCACTGAGTTCCGGCACACATTATATGACGTGCTGTGCACTCCCACTAGGGTCTTGCACATCTCCTATGAGGCCCTACACACTCCCACGGGGTTCTCCAATTTTTCCATGACGTCCTGTGCACTCCCACTGAGGTCCTGCACACTCATCGAACCCGAGATTCTGTACGGCGTTTAAAATGATAGTGAAGACCTATCACCTTGATTAGAGCGTAGCCGTTCTAGGGTTGGATGACCCATAGAAGATTTCATGACCCAATGCTAAAAGTGTGCCCCAGGGACAAACTCGGCTGGCCCGTGTTATTATTATTATTATTATTATTATTATTATTATTATTATTATTATTATTATTATTATTATTATTATTATTATTATTATTATTATTATCATTATTATTATTATTACTATTATTATTATTATTATTATTATTATTATTATTATTATTATTATTATTATTATTATTATTATTATTATTATTATTAATGTGTATTATTATTATTACACTACCACTGAGGTCCTGCACACTTTCTATGACGCCCTACGCACTCCCACTAGGGTCCTGCACACATTCTATGACGCCCTACACACTCCCACTAGGGTCCTGCACTTTTCCTATGACGCCCTGCACACTACCACTGAGGTCCTGCACACTTTATATGGCGCCCTACACACCCCACAAGGGTCCCGCACACTTTCTATGACGCCCTGCACACTCCCACTGGGACTCTGCAATTTTTCTATGACGCCCTACACACTCCCACTGGGGTCCTGCCACTTTCTATTACGCCCTGCGCACTCCCACTGAGTTCCTGCACTTTTTCTATGACGTCCTGCGCACTCCCACTAGGGTCCTGCACACATTCTATGACGCCCTACACACTCCCACTAGGGTCCTGCACACTTCCTATGACGCCCTGCACACTACCACTGAAGTCCTGCACAGTTTCTGTGACGTCCTGCGCACTCTCATTGAGTTCCGGCACACATTATATGACGTGCTGTGCACTCCCACTAGGGTCCTGCACATCTCCTATGACACCCTACACACTCCCACGGGGTTCTCCAATTTTTCCATGACGTCCTGTGCACTCCCACTGAGGTCCTGCACACTCATCGAACCCGAGATTCTGTACGGCGTTTAAAATGATAATGAAGACCTATCACGTTGATTAGAGCGTAGCCGTTCTAGGGTTGGATGACTCATAGAAGATTTCATGACCCAATGCTAAAAGGGTGCCCCAGGGACAAACTCGGCTGGCCCGTGTTATTCTTATTATTATTATTATTATTATTATTATTATTATTATTATTATTATTATTATTATTATTATTATTATTATTATTATTATTATTATTATTCCGATGTGAATAGAAACGCGTTGTCGGAAATTCCTTCTGCACTCTTCATCTCTGAGACTTGTCATGTCAATCCTCTGGAGAGGCTGAGCCCCTCGCTTCCTCTTATGAATCCTCGCAGTGAAGTTCAACAGAACAACACGGTGATCCGAATCGAATGCGACATCCCACACAGCTCTAGATCTTCGAATGTCCGATACTGGAATATTCCTCGTCAGGACATAGTCAAGCTGTAGTTTCAAAGTTGTCATCTTCCGCTTCCGCTGCTCTTCTGGAGATAGCCGGGTTGGTCCCTGCCACGTAAGCTGATGGCGGCAATGATTCCTCTTGAATGTCGATGCAATAATCAGACCACTGCGTTCACAAAAGTCGACAAGGCGGTAGCCATTGTCCGATGTTTGCTCCACTGGGTAGAACCATTTACCGAGTACTTCGGATTCCTGATCAAGTCCCATCTTCGCATTTGCGTCAATCCCCACGACAACAGCATGTTGACAAGGTATCCTGGCCAGCAACGTATTGAGTTCCTCATAAAACGCATCCTTCGAATTGTCTTCGGCGGTTTCAGTGGGCGCATGAGCACTCACTATCCACAGATTGAATCCTCTGTGATCCGCAGTCGTACGAATGCATTCCGACACGACGTTGAGCCGAACTCCTTGACCATACCATTGAAATCCTTCCTTACAGCTATTGCACAGCCTCCCACTCTCCTATCGTCAGCGTTACCGCAGTAGATGGTGTACTCTCCGACGCTGATGACGGGTCTATCCTTGAGGCGGGTTTCCTGCAAAGCAGCGAACGGTGCATGGAAATAGCTCAGAAGTCTGGATAGCGCAGTTTTTTGGATATCACTCGACAGCGATCGACAGTTCAGGGTGGCGAAATTGGCTGGCTTGTGGCCAAAGACTCCATGACTCCTGGGTACGGATCCTAAGGTGTTATGGACCAGAGGCCTTAGTGTGCCGGACGGCGACACCTTTATGCAATGTGCGGGATACTTTCGCGATATAGTTGTGCACGCTATATCGCTCGAACGTTCCCTGTGTACACTCAAACGTCTGCTGGGTTCAGTAGAAGCAGGGGCACCAACGAGCAGGTACCAACAGACTTGTATACACACCCCCATTATTATTATTATTATTATTATTATTATTATTATTATTATTATTATTATTATTATTATTATTATTATTATTATTATTATTATTATTATTATTATTATTATTATTATTATTATTATTATTATTATTATTATTATTATTATTATTAATGTTATTATTGGCATTATTATTATTAATGTGTATTATTATTATTACACTACCACTGAGGTCCTGCACACTTTCTATGACGCCCTACGCACTCCCACTAGGGTCCTGCACACATTCTATGACGCCCTACACACTCCCACTGGGACTCTGCAATTTTTCTTTGACGCCCTACACACTCCCACTAGGGTCCTGCCACTTTCTATTACGCCCTACACACTCCCACTGACGTCCTGCACAGTTTCTAAGACGTCCTGCGCACTCCCACTGGGGTCCTGCACACACTCTATGACGTCCTGTGCACTCCCACTAGGGTTCTGCACTTTTCCTATGACGCCCTGCACACTGCCACTGCGGTCCTGCACACTTTCTATGACGCCCTACACACCCCACTAGGGTCCCGCACACTTTCTATGACGCCCTGCATACTCCCACTATGGTCCTGCCACTTTCTATTACGCCCTACACACTCCCACTGACGTCCTGCACAATTTCTAAGACGTCCTGCGCACTCCCACTGAGGTCCTGCACTTTTTCTATGACGTCCTGCGCACTCCCACTAGGGTCCTGCACACATTCTATGACGCCCTACACACTCCCACTAGGGTCCTGCACACTTCCTATGACGCCCTGCACACTACCACTGAGGTCTTGCACACTTTATATGGCGCCCTACACACCCCACTAGGGTCCCGCACACTTTCTATGACGCCCTGCACACTCCCACTGGGACTCTGCAATTTTTCTATGACGCCCTACACACTCCCACTAGGGTCCTGCCACTTTCTATTACGCCCTACACACTCCCACTGACGTCCTGCACAATTTCTAAGACGTCCTGCGCACTCCCACTGAGGTCCTGCACTTTTTCTATGACGTCCTGCGCACTCCTACTGGGGTCCTGCACAGTTTCTATGACGCCCTACATTTTTCTACTGGTGTCCTGTACACTTTCTATGACGCCTTGTGCACTCCCACTGACGTCCTGCATAGTTTCTATGACGCCCTACACACTCCCACTAGGGTCCTGCCACTTTCTATTACGCCCTACACACTCCCACTGAAGTCCTGCACAGTTTCTGTGACGTCCTGCGCACTCCCACTGAGTTCCGGCACACATTATATGACGTGCTGTGCACTCCCACTAGGGTCCTGCACATCTCCTATGACGCCCTACACACTCCCACGGGGTTCTCCAATTTTTCCATGACGTCCTGTGCACTCCCACTGAGGTCCTGCACACTCATCGAACCCGAGATTCTGTACGGCGTTTAAAATGATAGTGAAGACCTATCACCTTGATTAGAGCGTAGCCGTTCTAGGGTTGGATGACCCATAGAAGATTTCATGACCCAATGCTAAAAGTGTGCCCCAGGGACAAACTCGGCTGGCCCGTGTTATTCTTCTTCTTCTTCTTCTTCTTCTTCTTATTATTATTATTATTATTAATATTATTATTATTATTATTATTATGATTATTATTATTATTATTATTATTATTATTATTATGTATTATTATTATTATTATTATTATTATTATTATTATTATTGATGTTATTATTGGCATTATTATTATTAATGTGTATTATTATTATTACACTACCACTGAGGTCCTGCACACTTTCTATGACGCCCTACGCACTCCCACTAGGGTCCTGCACACATTCTATGACGCCCTACACACTCCCACTAGGGTCCTGCACACTTCCTATGACGCCCTGCACTACCACTGAGGTCCTGCACACTTTCTATGGCGCCCTACACACCCCACTAGGGTCCTGCACACTTTCTATGACGCCCTACGCACTCCCACTGGGACTCTGCAATTTTTCTATGACGCCCTACACACTTCTACTGGGGTCCTGTACACTTTCTATGACGTCTTGTGCACTCCCACTGACGTCCTGCCACTTTCTATTACGCCCTACAAACTCCCACTGCATCCTGCACAATTTCTGTGACGTCCTGCGCACTCCCACTGGGGTCCTGCACACACTCTATGACGTCCTGTGCACTCCCACTAGGGTCCTGCACTTTTCCTATGACGCCCTGCACACTCCCACTGCGATCCTGCAAATTTTCTATGATGCCCTGCGCACTCCCACTGAGGTCCTGCACTTTTTCTATGACTCCCACTAGGGTCCTGCCACTTTCTATTACGCCCTACACACTCCCACTGACGTCCTGCCCAATTTCTAAGACGTCCTGCGCACTCCCACTGAGGCCCTGCACTTTTTCTATGACGTCCTGCGCACTCCTACTGGGGTCCTGCACAGTTTCTATGACGCCCTACATTTTTCTACTGGGGTCCTGTACACTTTCTATGACGCCTTGTGCACTCCCACTGACGTCCTGCATAGTTTCTATGACGCCCTACACACTCCCACTAGGGTCCTGCCACTTTCTATTACGCCCTACACACTCCCACTGAAGTCCTGCACAGTTTCTGTGACGTCCTGCGCACTCCCACTGAGTTCCGGCACACATTATATGACGTGCTGTGCACTCCCACTAGGGTCCTGCACATCTCCTATGACGCCCTACACACTCCCACGGGGTTCTCCAATTTTTCCATGACGTTCTGTGCACTCCCACTGAGGTCCTGCACACTCATCGAACCCGAGATTCTGTACGGCGCTTAAAATGATAGTGAAGACCTATCACCTTGATTAGAGCGTAGCCGTTCTAGGAGTTGGATGACCCATAGAAGATTTCATGACCCAATGCTAAAAGTGTGCCCCAGGGACAAACTCGGCTGGCCCGTGTTATTCTTCTTCTTCTTCTTCTTCTTATTATTATTATTATTATTATTACTATTATTATTATTATTATTATTATTATTATTATTATTATTATTATTATTATTATTATTATTATTATTATTATTATTATTATTATTATTATTATTATTATTATTATTATTATTATTATTATTAATGTTATTATTATTGGCATTATTATTATTAATGTGTATTATTATTATTATCGCTGTCGAGTGATATCCAAAGAACTGCGCTATCCAGACTTCTGAGCTATTTCCATGCACCGTTTGCTGCTTTGCAGGAAACCCGCCTCAAGGATAGACCCGTCATCAGCGTCGGAGAGTACACCATCTACTGCGGTAACGCTGACGATAGGAGAGTGGGAGGCTGCATTGCAATAGCTGTAAGGAAGGATTTCAATGGTATGGGCAAGGAGTTTGGCTCAACGTCGTGCTGGAATGCATTCGTACGACTCCGGGATCACAGAGGATTCAATCTGTGGATAGTGAGTGCTCATGCGCCCACTGAAACCGCCGAAGACAATTCGAAGGATGCGTTTTATGAGGAACTCAATACGTTGCTGGCCAGGATACCTTGTCAACATGCTGTTGTCGTGGGGATTGACGCAAATGCGAAGATGGGACTTGATCAGGAATCCGAAGTACTCGGTAAATGGTTCTACCCACTTTTGTGAACGCAGTGGTCTGATTATTGCATCGACATTCAAGAGGAATCATCGCCGCCATCAGCTTACGTGGCAGGGACCAACCCGGCTATCTCCAGAAGAGCAGCGGAAGCGGAAGATGACAACTTTGAAACTACAGCTTGACTATGTCCTGACGAGGAATATTCCAGTATCGGACATTCGAAGATCTAGAGCTGTGTGGGATGTCGCATTCGATTCGGATCACCGTCCTGTTCTGTTGAACTTCACTGCGAGGATTCATAAGAGGAAGCGAGGGGTCAGCCTCTCCAGAGGATTGACATGACAAGTCTCAGAGATGAAGAGTGCAGAAGGAATTTCCGACAACGCGTTTCTATTCACATCGGAGTACGGACTAAGAAGAAACTTTGCCACGCGGATTCTTTTGTCAAAGTGCATCCAGGACGCTTCGAAAGAGGCACTCCCGGTTGTACAGCCTAAGAAGAAGTTCGCCTACGTCTCAGAAGAAACAACATCTACCTACAACAGAGTATGTGCTCTCCGAACTGCAGGAAACTTCGTGGAGGAGAAGCGTCTGAGGAGGAAGTTGCGTCGGCAGGTTGAAAGTGACCGCGAACGAGAGTGGACGTGTAGAGCTAAGGAGGTCGAGAAGGCCTGGGAGGAGAAGGATCCGAAGAAAGCCTACACGTTGCTGCGACAGTATGGCGGGAAGATGAAGAGATGTTCTCCTGTCTTGAACACTACCAATGGAGTTGCAGTTGGTGATGCGACGCTGCCAATATGGAAGGATTACTTCAGTTCACTACTGAATCGTCCAGCGCCATCAGTACCTGAGCTCCCGCATGTTCAGAGAGCACATTACGATGTCAGTGAGGAACCGCCGACTGAGTCTGAAGTTTTGGATTGTGTCCGGAAAATGAAGAATGGAAAGGCAGGTGGAGATGACAACATCACTGCTGAAATGCTGAAAGCTCTTCCTCCGTCTGGGATTCGTGGAAATGACCAACACCATCCGTGCCATATGGATGAGCGAAAGGATACCCGATTCGTGGAGACATGCGATCATCGTACCTCTTCACAGAAGCTATCCGTCACGGATCTAAGAACTACAGAGGAATCTCTCTACTTCGTGTCATGTACAAGGTTTTTAGAACGTATCATTCTCGAGCGACTTATCAAACATCGTGGAAGGAACGACCAGAGATGAGCAAGCCGGTTTTCGACCTGGAAGATCGACCATCGACCAAGTGTTCGTCGTGAGAAGAGTAATTGAATCGTGGCAGCGGTTTTCAGAAGCCATTACAGCTTGCTTTTTTGGACTTTGAAGCCGCGTTCGACTCTCCTCATCGTGATCGATTGCTCAATGCTCTGCGAGCAGATGGAGTCCCGGAAAAGTATGTTCGGTTAATCGAGGACATGAACAAAGGAACAACAGCAGCAGTTCGTACACCTGTCGGATTTACGTCAGCTTTCGAGGTGAAAACAGGAGTAAGGCAAGGGGAGCCGTTGCAGGACCTTTTTCTTTCAACTTCGCCGTTGATGACATCATGCGTAGAGTTGCAGAACAGTTTCCTGCGGATGTGATCCTAACACCATCAGGACGCTCCCTTGTCGACCTGGAGTACGCCGACGACATTGTGTTATTCGCTGAAAACAACGCAAAACTGCAAAGGATTGTGAACCTCGTTTCGAAGTATGCCGCAGCCTATGGACTTCGTCTTCGTCCCGACAAATGCAAGCAGATGTGGGTCTCTCAGAGGCCTTCAACTGGAGTTTGTGTGGACGGACAACGTATCGAACTGGTGGACGATTTCTGTTATTTGGGCTGTTTGCTGAAGAACGATGGTAGTTATGCAGCGGATATTCGACAACGATGTGCGAAAGCTACGTCTGCATTCAATTCTCTAACCAAGTGTTTGTGGTCTACCACCATCGCGAAGGAAGTCAAGTTGCGCGTCTACCTATCCGCTATTCGCCCTATCATGATGTACGAATCGGAGACGTGGGCAGCACCGAAAACGCAGATGGAAAGGTTGGATTGCACGGAGAGGAAGCTTATTAGGCGTTTGCTTGGACATTTCTGGCCGCGTGTATGCCATAACGAAGACCTTTACAAGGAAATCGACGCAGTACATCAACGCTTGACACGAGGGAGGTGCCAGCATCTCCTAACGCCATCTCAAGCAGCAATAGAAAGTCGACTTCGACTGCTCGGGCATATACTAAGAAGAACGCCGGATCGTCTCGTACAACACGCTTTAAAAATGCTTCCAAATCCTGTCTGGAAACGGCCACCTGGGCGTAGGCGAAAGTTCTGGACGGATGTGGTTAAAGAGGATTTAAAGTCACTCGGCATCGAAAGACAGTTCAGGCGCGATGTTTCGTTTCGCAGGAAATGGAATAGTGACAGCTGGATGGAATGTGTTCAAATTGTGGCTGAAGACCGTGAAAAATGGACACGGCTGACTTCTAGGACGGCACACCTCGGTGAAGATGCGGAATGACCGCGTCAGGCGAAAGCCAACCGATTAAGTCAAAAAAAATTATTATTACACTACCACTGAGGTCCTGCACACTTTCTATGACGCCCTACGCACTCCCACTAGGGTCCTGCACACATTTTATGACGCCCTACGCACTCCCACTAGGGTCCTGCACACTTCCTATGACGCCCTGCACACTACCACTGAGGTCCTGCACACTTTCTATGGCGCCCTACACACCCCACTAGGGTCCTGCACACTTTCTATGACGCCCTACGCACTCCCACTGGGACTCTGCAATTTTTCTATGACGCCCTACACACTTCTACTGGGGTCCTGTACACTTTCTATGACGTCTTGTGCACTCCCACTGACGTCCTGCCACTTTCTATTACGCCCTACAAACTCCCACTGCATCCTGCACAATTTCTGTGACGTCCTGCGCACTCCCACTGGGGTCCTGCACACACTCTATGACGTCCTGTGCACTCCCACTAGGGTCCTGCACTTTTCCTATGACGCCCTGCACACTCCCACTGCGATCCTGCAAATTTTCTATGATGCCCTGCGCACTCCCACTGAGGTCCTGCACTTTTTCTATGACGTCCTGCGCACCCCACTAGGGTCCCGCACACTTTCTATGACGCCCTGCACACTCCCACTGGGACTCTGCAATTTTTCTATGACGCCCTACACACTTCTACTGGGGTCCTGTACACTTTCTATGACGTCTTGTGCACTCCCACTGACGTCCTGACACTTTCTATTACGCCCCACACACTCCCACTGACGTCCTGCACAGTTTCTAAGACGTCCTGCGCACTCCCACTGGGGTCCTGCACACACTCTATGACGTCCTGTGCACTCCCACTAGAGTTCTGCACTTTTCCTATGACGCCCTGCACACTCCCACTGCGATCCTGCAAATTTTCTATGATGCCCTGCGCACTCCCACTGAGGTCCTGCACTTTTTCTATGACGTTCTGCGCACTCCTACTGGGGTCCTGCACACTTTCTATGACGCCCTACACTCTTCTACTGGGGTCCTGTACACTTTCTATGACGTCTTGTGCACTCCCACTGACGTCCTGCACAGTTTCTATGACGCCCTACACACTCCCACTAGGGTCCTGCCACTTTCTATTACGCCCTACACACTCCCACTGAAGTCCTGCACAGTTTCTGTGACGTCCTGCGCACTCTCACTGAGTTCCGGCACACATTATATGACGTGCTGTGCACTCCCACTAGGGTCCTGCACATCTCCTATGACACCCTACACACTCCCACGGGGTTCTCCAATTTTTCCATGACGTCCTGTGCACTCCCACTGAGGTCCTGCACACTCATCGAACCCGAGATTCTGTACGGCGTTTAAAATGATAATGAAGACCTATCACGTTGATTAGAGCGTAGCCGTTCTAGGGTTGGATGACTCATAGAAGATTTCATGACCCAATGCTAAAAGGGTGCCCCAGGGACAAACTCGGCTGGCCCGTGTTATTCTTATTATTATTATTATTATTATTATTATTATTATTATTATTATTATTATTATTATTTTTATTTTTATTATTATTATTATTATTATTATTATTATTATTATTATTATTATTATTATTATTATTATTATTATTAATGTTATTATTATTGGCATTATTATTATTAATGTGTATTATTATTATTACACTACCACTGAGGTCCTGCACACTTTCTATGACGCCCTACGCACTCCCACTAGGGTCCTGCACACATTCTATGACGCCCTACACACTCCCACTGGGACTCTGCCATTTTTCTTTGACGCCCTACACACTCCCACTAGGGTCCTGCCACTTCCTATTACGCCCTGCACACTCCCACTGACGTCCTGCAATATTTCTATGATGCCCTGCGCACTCCCACTGAGGTCCTGCACTATTTCTATGACGTCCTGCGCACTCCTACTTGGGTCCTGCACACTTTCTATGACGCCCTACACTCTTCTACTGGGGTCCTGTACACTTTCTATGACGTCTTGTGCACTCCCACTGACGTCCTGCACAGTTTCTATGACGCCCTACACACTCCCACTAGGGTCCTGCCACCTTCTACTACGCCCTACACACTCCCACTGCATCCTGCACAGTTTCTGTGACGTCCTGCGCACTCCCACTGAGGTCCTGCACACACTCTATGACGTCCTGTGCACTCCCACTAGGGTCCTGCACACTCATCGAACCCGAGATTCTGTACGGCGTTTAAAATGATAGTGAAGACCTATCACCTTGATTAGAGCGTAGCCGTTCTAGGGTTGGATGACCCATAGAAGATTTCATGACCCAATGCTAAAAGTGTGCCCCAGGGACAAACTCGGCTGGCCCGTGTTATTCTTTTTCTTCTTCTTCTTCTTCTTCTTCTTCTTCTTCTTATTATTATTATTATTATTATTATTATTATTATTATTATTATTATTATTATTATTATTATTATTATTATTATTATTATTAGTATTATTATTAATGTTATTATTATTGGCATTATTATTATTAATGTGTATGTGTGTGTATTATTATTATTAATATGTGTATTATTATTATTACACTACCACTGAGGTCCTGCACACTTTCTATGACGCCCTACGCACTCCCACTAGGGTCCTGCACACATTCTATGACGCCCTACACACTCCCACTAGGGTCCTGCACACTTCCTATGACGCCCTGCACACTACCACTGAGGTCCTGCACACTTTCTGTGGCGCCCTACACACCCCACTAGGGTCCCGCACACTTTCTATGACGCCCTGCACACTCCCACTGGGCCTCTGCAATTTTTCTATGACGCCCTACACACTCCCACTAGGGTCCTGCCACTTTCTATTACGCCCTACACACTCCCACTGACGTCCTGCACAGTTTCTAAGACGTCCTATGCACTCCCACTAGGGTCCCGCACACTTTCTATGACGCCCTACGCACTCCCACTAGGGTCCTGCACACATTCTATGACGCCCTACACACTCCCACTAGGGTTCTGCACTTTTCCTATGACGCCCTGCACACTGCCACTGCGGTCCTGCACACTTTCTATGACGCCCTACACACCCCACTAGGGTCCCGCACACTTTCTCTGACGCCCTGCACACTCCCACTGGGACTCTGCAATTTTTCTTTGACGCCCTACACACTCCCCGTAGGGTCGTGCCACTTTGTATTCCCCCTTACACCCTCCCACTGACGTCCCGCTCAGTTTCTAAGCCGTCCTGCGGACTCCCACTGGGGTCCTGCACACACTCTATGACGTCCTGTGCACTCCCACTAGGGTTCTGCACTTTTCCTATGACGCCCTGCACACTCCCACTGCGATCCTGCAATATTTCTATGATGCCCTGCGCACTCCCACTGAGGTCCTGCACTTTTTCTATGACGTTCTGCGCACTCCTACTGGGGTCCTGCACACTTTCTATGACGCCCTACACTCTTCTACTGGGGTCCTGTACACTTTCTATGACGTCTTGTGCACTCCCACTGACGTCCTGCACAGTTTCTATGACGCCCTACACACTCCCACTAGGGTCCTGCCACTTTCTATTACGCCCTACACACTCCCACTGACGTCCTGCACAGTTTCTAAGACGTTCTGCACTCCCACTGGGGTCCTGCACACACTCTATGACGTCCTGTGCACTCCCACTAGGGTCCTGCACTTTCTATTACGCCCTACACACTCCCACTGACGTCCTGCACAGTTTCTAAGACGTTCTGCGCACTCCCACTGGGGTCCTGCACACACTCTAAGACGTCCTGCGCACTCCCACTGGGGTCCTTCACACACTCTATGACGTCCTGTGCACTCCCACTAGGGTTCTGCACTTTTCCTATGACGCCCTGCACACTCCCACTGCGATCCTGCAATATTTCTATGATGCCCTGCGCACTCCCACTGAGGTCCTGCACTTTTTCTATGACGTCCTGCGAACTCCTACTTGGGTCCTGCACACTTGCTATGACGCCCTACACTCTTCTACTGGGGTCCTGTGCACTTTCTATGACGTCTTGTGCACTCCCACTGACGTCCTGCACAGTTTCTATGACGCCCTACACACTCCCACTAGGGTCCTGCCACCTTCTATTACGCCCTACACACTCCCACTGCATCCTGCACAGTTTCTGTGACGTCCTGCGCACTCCCACTGGGGTCCTGCACACACTCTATGACGTCCTGTGCACTCCCACTAGGGTCCTGCACTTTTCCTATGACGCCCTGCACACTCCCACTGCGATCCTGCAAATTTTCTATGATGCCCTGCGCACTCCCACTGAGGTCCTGCACTTTTTCTATGACGTCCTGCGCACTCCTTCTGGGGTCCTGCACAGTTTCTATGACGCCCTACATTCTTCTACTGGGGTCCTGTACACTTTCTATGACGCCTTGTGCACTCCCACTGACGTCCTGCACAGTTTCTATGACGCCCTACACACTCCCGCTAGGGTCCTGCCACTTTCTATTACGCCCTACACACTCCCACTGAAGTCCTGCACAGTTTCTGTGACGTCCTGCGCACTCTCACTGAGTTCCGGCACACATTTTATGACGTGCTGTGCACTCCCACTAGGGTCCTGCACATCTCCTATGACACCCTACACACTCCAACGGGGTTCTCCAATTTTTCCATGACGTCCTGTGCACTCCCACTGAAGTCCTGCACACTCATCGAACCCGAGATTCTGTACGGCGTTTAAAATGATAGTGAAGACCTATCACCTTGATTAGAGCGTAGCCGTTCTAGGGTTGGATGACTCATAGAAGATTTCATGACCCAATGCCAGAAGGGTGCCCCAGGGACAAACTCGGCTGGCCCGTGTTATTCTTATTATTATTATTATTATTATTATTATTATTATTATTATTATTATTATTATTATTATTATTATTATTATTATTATTATTATTATTATTATTATTATTATTATTATTATTATTATTATTATTATTATTATTATTATTATTATTATTATTAATGTTATTATTGGCATTATTATTATTAATGTGTATTATTATTATTAATGTGTATTATTATTATTACACTACCACTGAGGTCCTGCACATTTTCTATGACGCCCTACGCACTCCCACTAGGGTCCTGCACACATTCTATGACGCCCTACACACTCCCACTAGGGTCCTGCCACTTCCTATTACGCCCTACACACTCCCACTGACGTCCTGCACAGTTTCTAAGACGTCCTGCGCACTCCCACTGGGGTTCTGCACTTTTCCTATGACGCCCTGCACACTCCCACTGCGATCCTGCAATATTTCTATGATGCCCTGCGCACTACCACTGAGGTCCTGCACATTTTCTATGACGCCCTACGCACTCCCACTAGGGTCCTGCACACATTCTATGACGCCCTACACACTCCCACTAGGGTCCTGCCACTTCCTATTACGCCCTACACACTCCCACTGAAGTCCTGCACAGTTTCTGTGACGTCCACAGGATCTCGTGCCAGCTGTGCGGCGAGCAATATATTGGTGAGACTTCGCGGCCACTCTGGGTTAGAATCAAAGAGCACTTAGACGGCAAGGATAAGCTGCGGGTATCAACAGTTCTGGGGTGTCACCGTGTTAACGCCCACAACGGCGATAATTACCATGTCGAGGCCGAGATAATTGCGCGGCAAACCGATACCCCTGCCAGAAAAACCCTGGAGGCTTTTTGGATCCAGGCGAGCGACCCAAAAATCAATCGGAAGGGGGAGTGCCTATATATAGCTGGAGAGCTCAAGCCCTACCTCAGACTCGCATTCTAACGTCGAGAGGTAGCGGTTTCGATCCGTGCTCCGCCATCCGCCAACCGTTCTATGCTGCTGGTCCTCTAGCGAGTTTCCTGGCAAGGTGCGGTAACTTCCTAGTTTCTCTGCTATTGACCACGTTTAGAAAGATTTTCTCTCGAATTTTAGTAAGGTTTAGTCGACATTTGGCCGAATAAGCACATTTCTGATTTGTTCCTTTCAGGCTCTGAAGACGGCGATCCCGCCGAAACGTGCGTAAGCCAATAAAGCATCTACCAACCTCGTGGTCCAGTTAAACCAAAAAACTACTACTACTTATTATTATTATTATAATTATTATTATTATTATTATTATTATTATTATTATTATTATTATTATTATTATTATTATTAATGTTATTATTGGCATTATTATTATTAATGTGTATTATTATTATTACACTACCACTGAGGTCCTGCACACTTTCTATGACGCCCTACGCACTCCCACTAGGGTCCTGCACACATTCTATGACGCCCTACACACTCCCACTGGGACTCTGCAATTTTCTTTGACGCCCTACACACTCCCACTAGGGTCCTGCCACTTTCTATTACGCCCTACACACTTCCACTGACGTCCTGCACAGTTTCTATGACGTCCTGTGCACTCCCACTAGGGTTCTGCACTTTTCCTATGACGCCCTGCACACTCCCACTGCGATCCTGCAATATTTCTATGATGCCCTGCGCACTCCCACTGAGGTCCTGCACTATTTCTATGACGTCCTGCGCACTCCTACTTGGGTTCTGCACACTTTCTATGACGCCCTACACTCTTCTACTGGGGTCCTGTACACTTTCTATGACGTCTTGTGCACTCCCACTGACGTCCTGCACAGTTTCTATGACGCCCTACACACTCCCACTAGGGTCCTGCCACCTTCTACTACGCCCTACACACTCCCACTGCATCCTGCACAGTTTCTGTGACGTCCTGCGCACTCCCACTGGGGTCCTGCACACACTCTATGACGTCCTGTGCACTCCCACTAGGGTCCTGCACACTCATCGAACCCGAGATTCTGTACAGCGTTTAAAATGATAGTGAAGACCTATCACCTTGATTAGAGCGTAGCCGTTCTAGGGTTGGATGACCCATAGAAGATTTCATGACCCAAGGCTAAAAGTGTGCCCCAGGGACAAACTCGGCTGGCCCGTGTTATTCTTCTTCTTCTTCTTCTTCTTCTTCTTATTATTATTATTATTATTATTATTATTATTATTATTATTATTATTATTATTATTATTATTATTATTATTATTATTATTATTATTATTAGTATTATTATTAATGTTATTATTATTGGCATTATTATTATTAATGTGTATGTGTGTGTATTATTATTATTAATGTGTATTATTATTATTACACTACCACTGAGGTCCTGCACACTTTCTATGACGCCCTACGCACTCCCACTAGGATCCTGCACACATTCTATGACGCCCTACACACTCCCACTAGGGTCCTGCACACTTCCTATGACGCCCTGCACACTACCACTGAGGTCCTGCACACTTTCTGTGGCGCCCTACACACCCCACTAGGGTCCCGCACACTTTCTATGACGCCCTGCACACTCCCACTGGGCCTCTGCAATTTTTCTATGACGCCCTACACACTCCCACTAGGGTCCTGCCACTTTCTATTACGCCCTACACACTCCCACTGACGTCCTGCACAGTTTCTAAGACGTCCTGCGCACTCCCACTGGGGTCCTGCACACTTTCTATGACGCCCTACGCACTCCCACTAGGGTCCTGCACACATTCTATGACGCCCTACACACTCCCACTAGGGTCCTGCACACTTCCTATGACGCCCTGCACACTACCACTGAGGTCCTGCACACTTTCTATGACGCCCTACACACCCCACTAGGGTCCCGCACACTTTCTCTGACGCCCTGCACACTCCCACTGGGACTCTGCAATTTTTCTTTGACGCCCTACACACTCCCACTAGGGTCCTGCCACTTTCTATTACGCCCTACACACTCCCACTGACGTCCTGCACAGTTTCTAAGACGTCCTGCGCACTCCCACTGGGGTCCTGCACACACTCTATGACGTCCTGTGCACTCCCACTAGGGTTCTGCACTTTTCCTATGACGCCCTGCACACTCCCACTGCGATCCTGCAATATTTCTATGATGCCCTGCGCACTCCCACTGAGGTCCTGCACTTTTTCTATGACGTTCTGCGCACTCCTACTGGGGTCCTGCACACTTTCTATGACGCCCTACACTCTTCTACTGGGGTCCTGTACACTTTCTATGACGTCTTGTGCACTCCCACTGACGTCCTGCACAGTTTCTATGACGCCCTACACACTCCCACTAGGGTCCTGCCACTTTCTATTACGCCCTACACACTCCCACTGACGTCCTGCACAGTTTCTGAGACGTTCTGCGCACTCCCACTGGGGTCCTGCACAGACTCTATGACGTCCTGTGCACTCCCACTAGGGTTCTGCACTTTTCCTATGACGCCCTGCACACTCCCACTGCGATCCTGCAATATTTCTATGATGCCCTGCGCACTCCCACTGAGGTCCTGCACTTTTTCTATGACGTCCTGCGAACTCCTACTTGGGTCCTGCACACTTGCTATGACGCCCTACACTCTTCTACTGGGGTCCTGTGCACTTTCTATGACGTCTTGTGCACTCCCACTGACGTCCTGCACAGTTTCTATGACGCCCTACACACTCCCGCTAGGGTCCTGCCACTTTCTATTACGCCCTACACACTCCCACTGAAGTCCTGCACAGTTTCTGTGACGTCCTGCGCACTCTCACTGAGTTCCGGCACACATTTTATGACGTGCTGTGCACTCCCACTAGGGTCCTGCACATCTCCTATGACACCCTACACACTCCCACGGGGTTCTCCAATTTTTCCATGACGTCCTGTGCACTCCCACTGAAGTCCTGCACACTCATCGAACCCGAGATTCTGTACGGCGTTTAAAATGATAGTGAAGACCTATCACCTTGATTAGAGCGTAGCCGTTCTAGGGTTGGATGACTCATAGAAGATTTCATGACCCAATGCTAAAAGGGTGCCCCAGGGACAAACTCGGCTGGCCCGTGTTATTCTTATTATTATTATCATTATTATTATTATTATTATTATTATTAATATTATTATTATTATTATTATTATTATTATTATTATTATTATTATTATTATTATTATGTATATTATTATTATTATTATTATTATTATTATTATTATGTATTATTAATGTTATTATTGGCATTATTATTATTAATGTGTATTATTATTATTACACTACCACTGAGGTCCTGCACATTTTCTATGACGCCCTACGCACTCCCACTAGGGTCCTGCACACATTCTATGACGCCCTACACACTCCCACTAGGGTCCTGCCACTTCCTATTACGCCCTACACACTCCCACTGACGTCCTGCACAGTTTCTAAGACGTCCTGCGCACTCCCACTGGGGTCCTGCACACACTCTATGACGTCCTGTGCACTCCCACTAGGGTTCTGCACTTTTCCTATGACGCCCTGCACACTCCCACTGCGATCCTGCAATATTTCTATGATGCCCTGCGCACTCCCACTGAGGTCCTGCACTTTTTCTATGACGTCCTGCGCACTCCTTCTGGGGTCCTGCACAGTTTCTATGACGCCCTACATTCTTCTACTGGGGTCCTGTACACTTTCTATGACGCCTTGTGCACTCCCACTGACGTACTCCACACGTTTTCTATGACGCCCTACACACTCCCACCAGGGTCCTGCCACTTTAAATTACGCCCCTACACACTCCCACTGAAGTCCCTGCACAGTTTCTGTGACGTCCTGCGCACTGCCACTGAGTTCCGGCACACATTATATGACGTGCTAAGCACTCCGACTAGGTTCCTGCACATCTCCTATGACACCCTACACACTCCCACGGGGTTCTCCAATTTTTCCATGACGTCCTGTGCACTCCCACTGAGGTCCTGCACACTCATCGAACCCGAGATTCTGTACGGCGTTTAAAATGATAGTGAAGACCTATCACCTTGATTAGAGCGTAGCCGTTCTAGGGTTGGATGACTCATAGAAGATTTCATGACCCAATGCTAAAAGGGTGCCCCAGGGACAAACTCGGCTGGCCCGTGTTATTCTTATTCTTATTATTCTACAGGATCTCGTGCCAGCTGTGCGGCGAGCAATATATTGGTGAGACTTCGCGGCCACTCTGGGTTAGAATCAAAGAGCACTTAGACGGCAAGGATAAGCTGCGGATATCAACAGTTCTGGGGTGTCACCGTGTTAACGCCCACAACGGCGATAATTACCATGTCGAGGCCGAGATAATTGCGCGGGAAACCGATACCCCTGCCAGAAAAACCCTGGAGGCTTTTTGGATCCAGGCGAGCGACCCAAAAATCAATCGAAAGGGGGAGTGCCTATATATAGCTGGAGAGCTCAAGCTCTACCTCAGACTCGCATTCTAACGTCGAGAGGTAGCGGTTTCGATCTGTGCTGCGCCATCCGCCAACCGTTCTATGCTGCTGGTCCTCTAACGAGTTTCCTGGCAAGGTGCGGTAACTTCCTAGTTTCTCTGTTATTGACCACGTTTAGAAAGAATTTCTCTCGAATTTTAGTAAGGTTTAGTCGACATTTGGCCGAATAAGCACATTTCTGATTTGTTCCTTTCAGGCTCTGAAGACGGCGATCCCGCCGAAACGTGCGTAAGCCAATAAAGCATCTACCAACCTCGTGGTCCAGTTAAACCAAACAACTACTACTTATTATTATTATTATTATTATGATTATTATTATTATTATTATTATTATTATTATTATTATTATTATTATTAATGTTATTATTGGCATTATTATTATTAATGTGTATTATTATTATTACACTACCACTGAGGTCCTGCACACTTTCTATGACGCCCTACGCACTCCCACTAGGGTCCTGCACACATTCTATGACGCCCTACACACTCCCACTGGGACTCTGCAATTTTTCTTTGACGCCCTACACACTCCCACTAGGGTCCTGCCACTTTCTATTACGCCCTACACACTCCCACTGACGTCCTGCACAGTTTCTATGACGTCCTGTGCACTCCCACTAGGGTTCTGCACTTTTCCTATGACGCCCTGCACACTCCCACTGCGATCCTGCAATATTTCTATGATGCCCTGCGCACTCCCACTGAGGTCCTGCACTATTTCTATGACGTCCTGCGCACTCCTACTTGGGTCCTGCACACTTTCTATGACGCCCTACACTCTTCTACTGGGGTCCTGTACACTTTCTATGACGTCTTGTGCACTCCCACTGACGTCCTGCACAGTTTCTATGACGCCCTACACACTCCCACTAGGGTCCTGCCACCTTCTACTACGCCCTACACACTCCCACTGCACCCTGCACAGTTTCTGTGACGTCCTGCGCACTCCCACTGGGGTCCTGCACACACTCTATGACGTCCTGTGCACTCCCACTAGGGTCCTGCACACTCATCGAACCCGAGATTCTGTACAGCGTTTAAAATGATAGTGAAGACCTATCACCTTGATTAGAGCGTAGCCGTTCTAGGGTTGGATGACCCATAGAAGATTTCATGACCCAATGCTAAAAGTGTGCCCCAGGGACAAACTCGGCTGGCCCGTGGTATTCTTCTTCTTCTTCTTCTTCTTCTTTCTCTTCTTCTCCTTATTCTTCTTCTTATTATTATTATTATTATTATTATTATTATTATTATTATTATTATTATTATTATTATTATTATTATTATTATTATTATTAGTATTATTATTAATGTTATTATTATTGGCATTATTATTATTAATGTGTATGTGTGTGTATTATTATTATTAATGTGTATTATTATTATTACACTACCACTGAGGTCCTGCACACTTTCTATGACGCCCTACGCACTCCCACTAGGGTCCTGCACAGTTTCTATGACGCCCTACATTCTTCTACTGGGGTCCTGTACACTTTCTATGACGCCTTGTGCACTCCCACTGACGTACTGCACAGTTTCTATGACGCCCTACACACTCCCACTAGGGTCCTGCCACTTTAAATTACGCCCTACACACTCCCACTGAAGTCCTGCACAGTTTCTGTGACGTCCTGCGCACTCCCACTGAGTTCCGGCACACATTATATGACGTGCTAAGCACTCCGACTAGGTTCCTGCACATCTCCTATGACACCCTACACACTCCCACGGGGTTCTCCAATTTTTCCATGACGTCCTGTGCACTCCCACTGAGGTCCTGCACACTCATCGAACCCGAGATTCTGTACGGCGTTTAAAATGATAGTGAAGACCTATCACCTTGATTAGAGCGTAGCCGTTCTAGGGTTGGATGACTCATAGAAGATTTCATGACCCAATGCTAAAAGGGTGCCCCAGGGACAAACTCGGCTGGCCCGTGTTATTCTTCTTCTTCTTCTTCTTCTTCTTCTTCTTCTTCTTATTATTATTATTATTATTATTATTATTATTATTATTATTATTATTATTATTATTATTATTATTATTATTATTATTATTATTATTATTATTAGTATTATTATTAATGTTATTATTATTGGCATTATTATTATTAATGTGTATGTGTGTGTATTATTATTATTAATGTGTATTATTATTATTACACTACCACTGAGGTCCTGCACACTTTCTATGACGCCCTACGCACTCCCACTAGGGTCCTGCACACATTCTATGACGCCCTACACACTCCCACTAGGGTCCTGCACACTTCCTATGACGCCCTGCACACTACCACTGAGGTCCTGCACACTTTCTGTGGCGCCCTACACACCCCACTAGGGTCCCGCACACTTTCTATGACGCCCTGCACACTCCCACTGGGCCTCTGCAATTTTTCTATGACGCCCTACACACTCCCACTAGGCGCCTGCCACTTTCTATTACGCCCTACACACTCCCACTGACGTCCTGCACAGTTTCTAAGACGTCCTGCGCACTCCCACTGAGGTCCTGCACACACTCTATGACGTCCTGTGCACTCCCACTAGGGTTCTGCACTTTTCCTATGACGCCCTGCACACTCCCACTGCGATCCTGCAATATTTCTATGATGCCCTGCGCACTCCCACTGAGGTCCTGCACTTTTTCTATGACGTCCTGCGCACTCCTTCTGGGGTCCTGCACAGTTTCTATGACGCCCTACATTCTTCTACTGGGGTCCTGTACACTTTCTATGACGCCTTGTGCACTCCCACTGACGTACTGCACAGTTTCTATGACGCCCTACACACTCCCACTAGGGTCCTGCCACTTTCTATCACGCCCTACACACTCCCACTGAAGTCCTGCACAGTTTCTGTGACGTCCTGCGCACTTCCACTGAGTTCCGGCACACATTATATGACGTGCTGTGCACTCCGACTAGGTTCCTGCACATCTCCTATGACACCCTACACACTCCCACGGGGTTCTCCAATTTTTCCATGACGTCCTGTGCACTCCCACTGAGGTCCTGCACACTCATCGAACCCGAGATTCTGTACGGCGTTTAAAATGATAGTGAAGACCTATCACCTTGATTAGAGCGTAGCCGTTCTAGGGTTGGATGACTCATAGAAGATTTCATGACCCAATGCTAAAAGGGTGCCCCAGGGACAAACTCGGCTGGCCCGTGTTATTCTTATTCTTATTATTCTACAGGATCTCGTGCCAGCTGTGCGGCGAGCAATACATTGGTGAGACTTCGCGGCCGCTCTGGGTTAGAATCAAAGAGCACTTAGACGGCAAGGATAAGCTGCGGGTATCAACAGTTCTGGGGTAACACCGTGTTAACGCCCACAACGGTGATAATTACCATGTCGAGGCCGAGATGATTGCGCGGGAAACCGATACCCCTGCCAGAAAAACCCTGGAGGCTTTTTGGATCCAGGCGAGCGACCCAAAAATCAATCGGAAGGGGGAGTGCCTATATATAGCTGGAGAGCTCAAGCCCTACCTCAGACTCGCATTCTAACGTCGAGAGGTAGCGGTTTCGATCTGTGCTCCGCCATCCGCCAACCGTTCTATGCTGCTGGTCCTCTAGCGAGTTTCCTGGCAAGGTGCGGTAACTTCCTAGTTTCTCTGTTATTGACCACGTTTAGAAAGAATTTCTCTCGAATTTTAGTAAGGTTTAGTCGACATTTGGCCGAATAAGCACATTTCTGATTTGTTCCTTTCAGGTTCTGAAGACGGCGAACCCGCCGAAACGTGCGTAAGCCAATAAAGCATCTACCAACCTCGTGGTCCAGTTAAACCAAACAACTACTACTTATTATTATTATTATTATTATGATTATTATTATTATTATTATTATTATTATTATTATTATTATTATTATTATTATTATTATTATTATTATTAATGTTATTATTGGCATTATTATTATTAATGTGTATTATTATTATTACACTACCACTGAGGTCCTGCACACTTTCTATGACGACCTACGCACTCCCACTAGGGTCCTGCACACATTCTATGACGCCCTACACACTCCCACCGGGACTCTGCAATTTTCTCTTGACGCCCTACACACTCCCACTAGGGTCCTGCCACTTCTCTATTACGCCCTACACACTCCCACTGACGTCCTGCACAGTTTCTATGACGTCCTGTGCACTCCCACTAGGGTTCTGCACTTTTCCTATGACGCCCTGCACACTCCCACTGCGATCCTGCAATATTTCTATGATGCCCTGCGCACTCCCACTGAGGTCCTGCACTATTTCTATGACGTCCTGCGCACTCCTACTTGGGTCCTGCACACTTTCTATGACGCCCTACACTCTTCTACTGGGGTCCTGTACACTTTCTATGACGTCTTGTGCACTCCCACTGACGTCCTGCACAGTTTCTATGACGCCCTACACACTCCCACTAGGGTCCTGCCACCTTCTACTACGCCCTACACACTCCCACTGCATCCTGCACAGTTTCTGTGACGTCCTGCGCACTCCCACTGGGGTCCTGCACACACTCTATGACGTCCTGTGCACTCCCACTAGGGTCCTGCACACTCATCGAACCCGAGATTCTGTACAGCGTTTAAAATGATAGTGAAGACCTATCACCTTGATTAGATGCAGCCGTTCTAGGGTTGGATGACCCATAGAAGATTTCATGACCCAATGCTAAAAGTGTGCCCCAGGGACAAACTCGGCTGGCCCGTGTTATTCTTCTTCTTCTTCTTCTTCTTCTTCTTCTTCTTCTTCTTCTTCTTCTTCTTCTTCTTCTTAATATTATTATTATTATTATTATTATTATTATTATTATTATTATTATTATTATTATTAGTATTATTATTATTATTATTATTATTATTATTATTATTATTATTATTATTATTATTATTTTTATTATTATTGGTATTATTATTAATGTTATTATTATTGGCATTATTATTATTAATGTGTAAGTGTGTGTGCATTATTATTATTAATGTGTATTATTATTATTACACTACCACTGAGGTCCTGCACAACTTTCTATGACGCCCTACGCACTCCCACTAGGGTCCTGCACACATTCTATGACGCCTACACACTCCCACTAGGGTCCTGCACACTTCCTATGACGCCCCTGCACACTACCACTGAGGTCCTGCACATTTTCTGTGGCGCCCTACACACCCCACTAGGGTCCCGCACACTTTCTATGACGCCCTGCACACTCCCAGTGGGGCTCTGCAATTTTTCTATGACGCCCTACACACTCCCACTAGGGTCCTGCCACTTTCTATTACGCCCTACACACTCCCACTGACGTCCTGCACAGTTTCTAAGACGTCCTGCGCACTCCCACTGGGGTCCTGCACACTTTCTATGACGCCCTACGCACTCCCACTAGGGTCCTGCACACATTCTATGACGCCCTACACACTCCCACTAGGGTCCTGCACACTTCCTATGACGCCCTGCACACTACCACTGAGGTCCTGCACACTTTCTATGACGCCCTACACACCCCACTAGGGTCCCGCACACTTTCTATGACGCCCTACACACTTCTACTGGGGTCCTGTACACTTTCTATGACGCCCACACACTCCCACTGACGTCCTGCACAGTTTCTAAGACGTCCTGCGCACTCCCACTGGGGTCCTGCACACACTCTATGACGTCCTGTGCACTCCCACTAGGGTTCTGCACTTTTCCTATGACGCCCTGCACACTCCCACTGCGATCCTGCACACTTTCTATGACGCCCTACACACCCCACTAGGTATAGAGAAGACTCTCTATTTTTGATATATTTGTTGTTATTGTATACTATCACTTGCTACTGTAATTTTGTATTGCATAGTTGTACTTTGTCCTCAGTGTAATCCTGTAGCTTTGAGAAACGTTATCTGCTAGCTGATCTCACTTAGCGAGCCACAACATAGCATTCCATGAAGCTCGGCCCGCCCACTTATCACTGAATATAAGGGTCGCGCTTCTCGTTGTATTCAACTGCTTAGTCACGTCTAAGCCTCAAGTGCCTCCTACACTGTCTACAAGTTGCTGCAATAAACCATCATTGAAGAGCTGCGTACGACTACATGGTGCATCGGACCGCCTGAAGAAGAACTCGGACTCGAAGAAGGCGGATAAGAAGACATCACTCGAAAATCAAGGACTTGAAGAATGGCAACATCGCTTTCTACAAGACAAGGGCTCCTGACAAGGACAGCCACACGTTTAACAGCAGTTCTCGACGACTTCGCCAATGAAGTTCACATCCAGCTTCCAGCCGACGAAGAGCTTCGGAAGACGTATGTTCAGGACAAGAAGATGCGGCTCATGAAACTGAAGAAGAATGTCCAGGCAGCCAGCGACAATGTCGACAATGCATTACGAGCCTACACGGAAGCAGCGGACGCCCTCGACAGCAACACGCCTCAACTGCCTGCCGTTCTGGACAAAGTCACAACGAACTCTTCAATGGCACAGGATCTTCTCCTCCGTGCGCAGACCAGTCTTCCTGAGGTAGATATGGCCATGGAGCAAATCGCAATGACAGTCTCAGCGTCGGTGAGGGAAGAAGCAGCTCCGGTTCAACTCGCTCCCATACCGATTCCCAAGTTCAGCGGAAAAATTTGGGATTGGGAAAGTTTTTGGAATGCCTTCGATTTCTCGGTCCACTCCAGGAATCTAGGAGACATCCACAAGATGAACTACCTCATGGAAGCACTTCAAGGCGAGGCACGACGGACGATTACGCAGTTTCAAGTCAGCGGCTCAAACTATACCATGGCTATTGACCATTTGAAGAAGAAATACGGCAATCCTCAGCTGCTACTAAGTGAACTGGCTGGACGACTCGAGAAGTGCCACGCAAGCAGTCGTCGAATAGAGGATCAGAGAATGCTTTATGAGGAACTGTCATCGATCATCAATCAGATGACACTCAAAGGAGAATCCGTCGAAAACATACTGCTTCAGAAACAGGTCTTGTCCAAGTTTAGCGAGCCAATCCAACGCCACGTTCTGAGGAAAAAACAAGAACAATACGACGCGTGGACCACTAGTCTTCTGCTCTCACATGTCTGCAACTTCATCGACACCGAAGTGGAAATTCAACGCCATGTCGAGAAAGATGACGAAAGACGAGAATTCAAGCAACGGAAAAGCAATTCTCCTACGTTAAAGAAAACCACAAGAAGATGGGCCGATGAGAGAATAGGCTTCACATGCTTCTTTTGTGGGAAGAATGGTCACTCTCCGAGGAAATGCCCGGAGTACATCACACGGGAGCAGAGACTGGATCGTATGAAGCGTAACTCCCTGTGCATAAATTGTGGAGAACCAAATCATAGAGCTAGCGAATGCTCAAAAGGAGCATGCAGGATTTGCAACAAGGTCGGACACCACACTTCCATTTGCCGTCAGACATCTGCCATGCTAGACAAAGGATCGCAGTCTGGAACGGGAGGGAAGGCTCCTACAACAACTAAGCCTCAGAAGCCCTCACCGCGAAAGGCAACGAAGCAGAACTTTGTGTCCTCTGCGACTGCACACAATGTGGAGGACAACGCAGACGTCAACGAAGATGTCGAAGCTGTGATGTGCATGAAGAGCACGAGCACCAGCATCTGCTCAAAGGACTGCGTACTAATAGGAGAAGCGCAAGTCTTCAGCCCAACTACACATGCGATGGAGATGGTTCACATTCTTCTCGACACAGGTGCAGATCGTTCCTTCATAAGTGAAGATCTTGCAATACGCCTCCAACTGAAGAATGTCGACACACTTCGGATGAATATCAATACATTCGGAGAACAACGACCAAAGGTTAAGGAGTGCGGATTGACTAATCTCCAAATCTTCGATGGCCACGGAAAGCCTCATTGGTTCAAGGTCGCACGCATTGAGTACCTGACGGAGAGTCTCCAGCAGAGCAAGCTCAATACCGAAGACAAACGGTACCTCTCAGAGAATGACATTCAGTTGTCCGTCAGTCAGAAACTCGCAGAGGTGCGACCACAAGTCCTGCTCGGATGCAACGACGCCTTTTCTTTGATCGACGACAAGGATCGGGAGATGAAAACGCTACCCTCAGGACTACGATTAATCCCTTCACTGCTGGGATATCTCGTCATCGGACGAATTCGTGAAAACATTCGCGAAAGCACAGTAGCTGCTCTTCAGTCAACGACAACACATGAAGACGCGAAATGGGAAGAATTCCTCGCTCTACAGTCCTCGGGAATTCAGGAGTTTGCCGGTACCAAGGCTGAGGAACAGGAGCAAGTCAATAAGATGGTATGGGATAGCTTCGAGTCTACGATCGAACACCATAACGATGGTTACCATGTTCGACTACCGTGGAAAGAGGACGCACACTTGTTACCGGACAACAAGCCCATAGCGTTCAAACGCCTCTGCTCCAATCTCACGAAGCTTCGAACTACGCCGGACATACTGCGCCACTATCACCAGACCTTCCTAGACCAACTCGACCAAGGCATCATCGAGGAAGTAGATGCTCAGCAGCAGGCCAAGGGAAACATCGTTCACTACCTCAGTCACCAAGCTGTGATTACGCCGATGAAGGAGTTCACCAAGTTAAGAGTTGTGTTCGACGCCTCAGCACACTTCAAGAACAAGCCTTCATTGAACGATGTCCTCAATCAAGGACCAGTTATTTTGCCAATCATGCGAGACATGCTCATCCGGTTCAGAGTCGGACATATCGCAATGATTGCGGATGTGGAGAAGGCCTTTCTACAAGTCCATCTTAACCTTGAGGACAGGGACGCCACACGCTGCTTGTGGGTCCGAGACCCCCTGCAGTCTCCGCAAGGACCGAACCTTGTAACGTATCGTTTTACACGGGTCACCTTTGGATTGAATTGTTCGCCATTCTTGCTGGCTGGAACAATCAAGTATCATCTGCAGGGACACACACAGCATGCAAATCTTGCAAAGGAACTCTGTGACAATGTGTACGTCGACAACGTGATTCTCACTGCGTCCAACACTGTGGAAGCACTGAAGAAGTATGAAGAATCCAAAGCGATATTCACCGAGATGAACATGAATCTTCGCGGATACCTATCCAACGACAATGAGGTCAACTATGCCATCCCACCACAAGACAAAAGTGGGCAACCTGTCACGAAAGTCCTCGGAATAATGTGGAATTCGGCAGAGGATACAGTCATAATCGAAGGACGGTTTGGTGCGAAATCAGCAATCACAAAGAGGACAATCTCGGAACAAATCGCCTCGATTTATGATCCTATGGGTTGGTTAACCCCACTTCTGGTGAAAGGAAAACTGTTTTAGCAGTCCCTGTGGAAGTCGGACTACGACGGGGACACCAAACTCTCGAGCGAGCATGTGCAAGAATGGAGCGCAGCAGTCGCTCAGGTAAATGGCTACAAGCGGGTATTTGAAAGGAAAATTGCACCGCTTCACTCATACGTCAAGCTCGTTGTCTTTGCTGACGCCAGCACCCAAGCCATGGCAGCTTGCGCGTATATTGTTGCCGAAACCGCTTCTCATCTGGTGTTTGCACGATCGAAGCTGGCCAATGTGAAGGAGCAAATGACAATTCCAAAGATGGAAATGCATGCTCTCACGATGGCTACAAGGATGGCACTCACGCTGCAGAATGCACTAGCCCAGCAACTCAACATTGAATCCGTTACAATCTTCACCGACTCCAAAATAGCTTTGAATTGGCTTTCCACTGACCCCATTAAGAATGATGTTGGCCGATTCGTCAGGAATCGGATAGTGGAAATTCGGAGTATTGTGGACAACATGAACTGCTGTACACGCTTTGGACATGTCAGTACGGATCAAAATCCAGCCGATAGCGCTACGAGAGGATTGACAGCTTCCGAAGCCGAGAACCACATCTGGTGGACTGGACCTCCTTTCCTGATTCAGCCTCAACAGGACTGGTCAAGAGAACGGTGGCTGTTCACGCTTCCTCAAGAGACGGGCTGTGAACTAGATGGCACTTCACCACCGCCAAGCACGCTATTGACCACAACCACAGGCACCAACGTTGATGGCAAGACTGAACTCCTCGACTGGAGCCGGCATAATACGCTCATGTCTGCACAAACTTCAGTAGCACTTGCCTTACGTTTCATCCGCAATATTTGTTCACGCATAAGCGAATCACTGGCTTCAAGAATCAGGAGGAAGGTTCCCGAACTAGAAGGCTATGCGGCAACTACGTTCATCAATGCGAAGGAAAGAGAAGCTGCCCTACGTCTGATCATTCGCATCCATCAGAAAACCACGTCACTGGAGCAACTCAAACGTTCTGTGAAGAATCTGAATTTGCAACCTGATCAACACGGTATACCCGTTGCCACGAAAGAATGGACAGAGCGCAAATCCCAGAACTGGCGAAGAACCCTATATTTGTTACTGCGAAAACGCCTCTTGCCCTCTGCATCATCAACGAAGCCCACTTGCCATTTCATCAAGGAACTTCACACACGATGGCCACAGTGCGAAACAAGTTTTGGATACCGAAGCTCCGTCATCAAGTGCAAGGCGTTCTCAAGAAATGCATTCCATGCCAGAAGATGAATGCGCTACCCTTTCCGTATCCAGCTATGGGACCGTTACCGGAACGACGGGTGGTCAAAACAAAACCGTTCGAGAATGTCGGAATTGACTATTTCGGTCCGATTACAGCGAAGGGGAGAGACGATCTCCACAAAGTTTATGGTCTCATAATGACGTGCATGACGACACGACTGATTCAACTTGAAGTGGTCACGGATATGTCAACTGAAAAGCTCCTGTTAGCGCTTCGAAGATTTTTCGCTCGTCGCGGTGTACCGAGAACGATCACTTCAGACAATGGTCCCTCGTTTCTTTTGGCGGACCAGATTCTCAAGGATGCCATCCTTTCCATCACGAACGGCGAGGTCTTCCAAGACACAATGGCAAAAAGAGGAATTGAATGGACAACCATCACGCCCTACGCTCCGTGGCAGGGAGCGTTTTATGAACGGTTGATTAAATCAATAAAGCACTCGCTCTTCAAAACCATTGGAAGTCGGACCTTGATAGAAGAGGAATTGGCCACTCTGCTCAATGAAATTGAAGGAAGCTTGAACGCGCGACCGCTCACCTATCAGGGATTCGAGCAGTTGGCACCGTTACGCCCGATTGATTTCATAGTGAAAGACATTGAGATCACATATCCATTTGAAGCTCTGAAACCAGACGCTGGCGATCCGGACTACGTGCCACCTGAGGAACTACTCCGTATCCAGACTCGAAAGCAAGCGCAAGAAGCTCTTGCCTCCACTCACCAGCTGACGGAAAAATTTTGGTCAATATGGCAGAAGATCTATCTCAGTAGTTTACGAGAGACGCATAAGCTGCACATGGATACCAAAAGAGCTGGAAACCGCACACCAGAGGAAGGTATGGTCGTACTTCTAGCCGACCCCAACGTCCCACGTAATACGTGGAAAATGGGGCGAATTTCGGCGCTGAAAGCAGGAACGGACAACGAGGTAAGGGAAGTAGAACTGCGCATGCCAAACGGACATGTTCTCAGAAGGCCTGTCAATCTCCTTGTACCACTGGAATTACAGGATGACGAAACACAACATGGCAAAGCAACCGTTGAGATTACTGAGCAGCAAGATCGAACTTTGCAGTCTGAGTCTCCTGCGCAGCAACAAACACATCACCGCTACAATCTCAGAAGACGACTACAGCAAGTTTCAAATGACGCTCACCAAGGCACGACCAACACCACTACCACGAATCTGGTGCAGGCAACCAGCCTTTTCCTTCCAACAATTATTCTTTGCCTCATCGGTGCCACAATGGGATATTCCACGACCAATGCTTCCATTCTTTGTGTGAGTGGTGGAGTGCACATTGTCAACCAGAGACAGGAACGATACGAAGTATGCACTGAAGGATACTGTATTCTCCGACATCAACCACCGCGTAACGAGACACTGTACTTCCCTCCAGAAGTTACTCTTCACGACCACACGGTTCAATGGAAGTTACTGGATGGATCTCGCATGGAGCTGCTTGAGATTTCTTGCCCAGCTATTCCTTTTTGTGAAAACGTGCAGTGTTGGCTGTGTACAGCCAATATGTTCAACCCAGAATGTAATCCGACGTCAGCACTTCTGAGTTGGATGTTCGTTATCTACGTGATCGTCGCTCTCCTGTACACGATCTGCTATGTTCCGTTGACAATAGGAAAACCTTTCCGGGTCATAGGAAGTCTCATCATCATGTGCCTGGCTTTGGTACGTGGCATATGGAGATGCGTGAAGCAATTACCTCAACGGAGAAGGCGACGACGATCTGACCAAGCAGACGATATTGATAAATTCTTACGCACTCCTCTCATCGCTATCACGTTCGCCGTCACAATAGCGTCAGCAATCGCTTGCCAAGAAGTCGACATCTTCAGTATGGAGACCAAAGTGTGTTCACAACAGTTACACAACAAAGGAAAGTGTTTCGTAGAGTTCACAGAAATGCTGAAGTTGAACACGTACAATCAGGAAGCCTGCCTTCGGCTTGTCAATAAGAACGTTACTGTGCTTCAACTCAAATTCATCTGGAAGGGTCTTCATTTGACATGCGAGAAACAGATGCTGATGTTCACCCGAAGTACTAATCAGAAAGTAATCGACGCGAAGCGTTGTGCACACTCAGGAAGCTGCACGGGATCAAAGTGTGAGAATGTGAGCACGACTGACGAAATTCCCGAGTTAGAAGAAGGAAACAAGTATCCAGGAATCACACGTTGCATCGAAAGCTGCGGTGGACCTGGCTGCGGCTGTTTCTACCTAAGCAGTGGTTGCCTTTTTTACCGCATCTATCACGTTCCAGCAGACGAAGACATCTACGAAATCTTCCGATGTCAGACATGGAAAGAGACAGTCGAACTGGACATCCAATCCGAGCTCACTAATGGCAAAAAGACTGTATCGACACTCTTCCTACAGCCAACCGTGCCGAAACGCCACGATCAGATGAGGATCACTCTCAGCTCTCTTGCAGTTCCTCCTATGCCAGCACTTCATACCTCATTCATCTCCAACGGCAAGGATGTTGCCCTGTGGAATAGGGGAACTTCTTTACCATTGCAGTGTTCCTCACTCAAGACCGCTCAACAACTCGACTGCGAAGTCTCGCACACTTGCAACTGTCAGCCAGCGGAAAATCGGATTCGATGCAACTGTGCAGATTTCAATATCACCTCGGTGTTCTGCGATGAAATCGAGAACCGACTGCCTGTTCGCCGACCCTGGGTCTCGTTCAAAGCGGTTCGTGACAATGTAGTTGCGAAAATCCCTACACTGGTCACCGCCGAGCTCCTGGTGACGTTCAGTGGGGATGTCACTGCAGCAATCGAGGAAGTGACGGATTCAACTTGCAAGATCCCCAACACGGTCGCTCAAGGATGCTACCACTGCGCTCAAGGAGCAGTTTCTATTGTGACCTGCACCAGCACCGAGCAAGCTACGAGAGCCGTCATACGCTGTGACGACAAGCATTTCACGATTCCATGTTCTCCCGAAGGAACGACGTCACGAATCAGGTTCACCTACACGCAAGCCCGTCTGAAACTGAAATGCATGGTTTCATGTGGCACCAGGGAAACAAGCTTCGAGATCACTGGAATCCTGCAATGGGTCCGCACGATCCACCAGACAGTGAAGAGAATCATCGACGGCGAAAGCACTATTCATGACGAGATTGTGTTCCCGGATATAGCCCACATAGCTGACACAATCTTCTCGGGATACAAAACAATTGTAATCGCCGCGCTATCCTTCGCTGCCGCAATAGCCATTGGATATGCATTCTTCTGGACATGCGGGATTCGAGTATTTGTGGACATGTGTCGCATTTTTCTCCTCGCTTTACGCGTTGTCACCGTCACTGTTCTGAAGACACTACGACTGATCAGCATCGCACTTTGCCGAAGTGTTTTCTGTCGATCACTTGCTTCCAACAACGGGCACGTGAAGCAATTATGACATAGTTGCTTCACACTTATCGACTCTCTCCTATGCTCCGAAATTGTTACAACAACCACGGCTCATCACCTTACTACTATGTATTCCTCACAACATAAAAGGCGAAGACGACTGCAACAGCATCGAACAGTACAAACCGCATAACCGAAAACGCTAAGCTTCAAGGATCAGGACGACCAAGGAATTCGATGACCTGAACTTCGTAATTGCCAATGGTACATCTGAAGTTCTGCAGCCGAATACCTCAGCAGGCCGCCCCGGAGGACTCCTCCCAAGTCGAAGTTCAAGAACTCGAAGCAAAGGCTGCAGAACTACCCTATGCTCATTGCAGCTAAGGAGCCCAAAGTCACGCTGTTTGCTTTGCGCTCCGTCCGTCACCTTCACAATTTTGCCAGTCATCTTCGCTTGTCGCCAAGTCGACGCATTTTGCTATCATCGAACAGCATCCTCAGCAACAACATACCACTGAACCACCACACGATCACCAACGACATCATTGAAGAGCCGGGAGTATAGAGAAGACTCTCTATTTTTGATATATTTGTTGTTATTGTATACTATCACTTGCTACTGTAATTTTGTATTGCATAGTTGTACTTTGTCCTCAGTGTAATCCTGTAGCTTTGAGAAACGTTATCTGCTAGCTGATCTCACTTAGCGAGCCACAACATAGCATTCCATGAAGCTCGGCCCGCCCACTTATCACTGAATATAAGGGTCGCGCTTCTCGTTGTATTCAACTGCTTAGTCACGTCTAAGCCTCAAGTGCCTCCTACACTGTCTACAAGTTGCTGCAATAAACCATCATTGAAGAGCTGCGTACGACTACACTAGGGTCCCGCACACTTTCTATGACGCCCTGCACGCTCCCACTGGGACTGCAATTTTTCTATGACGCCCTACACACTTCTACTGGGGTCCTGTACACTTTCTATGACGTCTTGTGCACTCCCACTGACGTCCTGACACTTTCTATTACGCCCCACACACTCCCACTGACGTCCTGCACAGTTTCTAAGACGTCCTGCGCACTCCCAGTGGGGTCCTACACACACTCTATGACGTCCTGTGCACTCCCCCTAGGGTTCTGCACTTTTCCTATGACGCCGTGCACACTCCCACTGCGATCCTGCAAATTCTCTATGATGCCCTGCGCACTCCCACTGAGGTCCTGCACTTTTTCTATGACGTTCTGCGCACTCCTACTGGGGCCCTGCACACTTTCTATGACGCCCTACACTCTTCTACTGGGGTCCTGTACACTTTCTATGACGTCTTGTGCACTCCCACTTACGTCCTGCACAATTTCTATGACGCCCTACACACACCCACTATGGTCCTGCCACTTTCTTTTATGCCCTACACACTCCCACTGCATCCTGCACAGTTTCTGTGACGTCCTGCGCACTCCAACTGGGGTCCTGCACACACTCTATGACGACCTGTGCACTCCCACTAGGGTCCTGCACTTTTCCTATGACGCCCTGCACACTCCCACTGCGATCCTGCAAATTTTCTATGATGCCCTGCGCACCCCCACTGAGGTCCTGCACAGTTTCTGTGACGTCCTGCGCACTCCCACTGGGGTACTGCACACACTCTATGACGTCCTGTGCACTCCCACTTGGGTTCTGCACTTTTCCTATAACGCCCTGCACACTCCCACTGCGATCCTGCAAATTCTCTATGATGCCCTGCGCACTCCCACTGAGGTCCTGCACTTTTTCTATGACGTTCTGCGCACTCCTACTGGGGCCCTGCACACTTTCTATGACGCCCTACACTCTTCTACTGGGGTCCTGTACACTTTCTATGACGCCTTGTGCACTCCCACTGACGTCCTGCACAATTTCTATGACGCCCTACACACCCCCACTATGGTCCTGCCACTTTCTTTTACGCCCTACACACTCCCACTGCATCCTGCACAGTTTCTGTGACGTCCTGCGCACTCCAACTGGGGTCCTGCACACACTCTATGACGACCTGTGCACTCCCACTAGGGTCCTGCACTTTTCCTATGACGCCCTGCACACTCCCACTGCGAACCTGCAAATTTTCTATGATGCCCTGCGCACTCCTACTGAGGTCCTGCACAGTTTCTGTGACGTCCTGTGCACTCCCACTAGGGTTCTGCACTTTTCCTATGACGCCCTGCACACTCCCACTGCGATCCTGCAAATTCTCTATGATGCCCTGCGCACTCCCACTGAGGTCCTGCACTTTTTCTATGACGTTCTGCGCACTCCTACTGGGGCCCTGCACACTTTCTATGACGCCCTACACTCTTCTACTGGGGTCCTGTACACTTTCTATGACGCCTTGTGCACTCCCACTGACGTCCTGCACAGTTTCTTTGACGCCCTACACACTCCCACTAGGGTCCTGCCACTTTCTATTGCGCCCTACACACTCCCACTGAAGTCCTGCACAGTTTCTGTGACGTCCTGCGGACTCCCACTGAGTTCCGGCACACATTATATGACGTGCTGTGCACTCCCACTAGGGTCCTGCACATCTTCTATGACACCCTACACACTCCCACGGGGTTCTCCAATTTTTCCATGACGTCCTGTGCACTCCCACTGAGGTCCTGCACACTCATCGAACCCGAGATTCTGTACGGCGTTTAAAATGATAGTGAAGACCTATCACCTTGATTAGAGCGTAGCCGTTCTAGGGTTGGATGACTCATAGAAGATTTCATGACCCAATGCTAAAGGGGTGCCCCAGGGACAAACTCGGCTGGCCCGTGTTATTCTTATTATTCTTCTTATTATTATTATTATGATTATTATTATTAATGTTATTATTATTGGCATTATTATTATTAATGTGTATGTGTGTGTATTATTATTATTAGTGTGTATTATTATTCTTACACTACCACTGAGGTCCTGCACACTTTCTATGACGCCCTACGCACTCCCACTAGGGTCCTGCACACATTCTATGACGCCCTACACACTCCCACTAGGGTCCTGCACACTACCACTGAGGTCCTGCACACTTTCTATGGCGCCCTACACACCCCACTAGGGTCCCGCACACTTTCTATGACGCCCTACACACTCCCACTAGGGTCCTGCCCCTTTTTCTATTACGTCATACACACTCCCACTGACGTCCTGCACAGTTTCTAAGACGTCTCACACACCCTACTAGGGTCCTTCACACTTTCTATGACGCCCTGCACACTCCCACTGGGACTCTGCAATTTTTCTATGACGCCCTACACACTTCTACTGGGGTCCTGTACACTTTCTATGACGCCCTACGCACTCCCACTAGGGTCCTGCACACATTCTATGACGCCCTACACACTCCCACTAGGGTCCTGCACACTTCCTATGACGCCCTGCACACTACCACTGAGGTCCTGCACACTTTCTATGACGCCCTACACACCCCACTAGGGTTCTGCACACTTTCTATGACGCCCTGCACACTCCCACTGGGACTCTGCAATTTTTCTATGACGCCCTACACACTTCTACTGGGGTCCTGTACACTTTCTATGACGTCTTCTGCACTCCCACTGACGTTCTGACTTTTTCTATTACGCCCCACACACTCCCACTGACGTCCTGCACAGTTTCTAAGACGTCCTGCGCACTCCCACTGGGGTCCTGCACACACTCCATGACGTCCTGTGCACTCCCACTAGGGTTCTGCACTTTTCCTATAACGCCCTGCACACTCCCACTGCGATCCTGCAAATTTTCTATGATGCCCTGCGCACTCCCACTGAGGTCCTGCACTTTTTCTATGACGCCCTACGCACTCCCACTAGGGTCCTGCACACATTCTATGACGCCCTACACACTCCCACTAGGGTCCTGCACACTTCCTATGACGCTCTGCACACTACCACTGAGGTCCTGCACACTTTCTATGGCGCCCTACACACCCCACTAGGGTCCCGCACACTTTCTATGACGCCCTGCACACTCCCACTGCATCCTGCACAGTTTCTGTGACGCCCTACACACTCCCACTAGGGTCCTGCCACTTTCTATTACGCCCTACACACTCCCACTGACGTCCTGCACAGTTTCTAAGACGTCCTGCGCACTCCCACTGACGTCCTGACACTTTCTATTACGCCCCACACACTCCCACTGACGTCCTGCACAGTTTCTAAGACGTCCTGCGCACTCCCACTGGGGTCCTGCACACACTCTATGACGTCCTGTGCACTCCCACTAGGGTTCTGCACTTTTCCTATGACGCCCTGCACACTCCCACTGCGATCCTGCAAATTTTCTATGATGCCCTGCGCACTCCCACCGAGGTCCTGCACTTTTTCTATGACATCCTGCGCACTCCTACTGGGGTCCTGCACAGTTTCTATGACGCCCTACATTCTTCTACTGGGGTCCTGTACACTTTCTATGACGCCTTGTGCACTCCCACTGACGTCCTGCACAGTTTCTATGGCGCCCTACACACTCCCACTAGGGTCCTGCCACTTTCTATTACGCCCTACACACTCCCACTGAAGTCCTGCACAGTTTCTGTGACGTCCTGCGCACTCCCACTGACGTCCTGCACAGTTTCTATGATGCCCTGCGCACTCCCACTGAGGTCCTGTACTTTTTCTATGACACCCTACACACTCCCACGGGGTTCTCCAATTTTTCTATGACGTCCTGTGCACTCCCACTGAGGTCCTGCACACTCATCGAACCCGAGATTCTGTACGGCGTTTAAAATGATAGTGAAGAACTATCACCTTGATTAGAGCGTAGCCGTTCTAGAGTTGGATGACTCATAGAAGATTTCATGACCCAATGCTAAAAGGGTGCCCCAGGGACAAACTCGGCTGGCCCGTGTTCTTCTTCTTCTTCTTCTTATTATTATTATTATTATTATTATTATTATTATTATTATTATTATTATTATTATTATTATTATTATTATTAATGTTATTATTATTGGCATTATTATTGGCATTTATTATTATTAATGTTATTATTATTGCTATTATTATGCATACACACACACACACACACACACACACACACACACACACACACACACACACACACACACACACACACACACACACACACACACACACACACACACACACACACAAACATACACACACACCACACACACACACCACACACATACATATACATACATACATACATACATACATACATACATACATACATGCATACATACATACATACATACATACATACATACATACATACATACATACATACATACATACATACATACATACATACATACATACATACATACATATGTACATACATACATACATACATACATACATACATACATACATACATACATACATACATACATACATACATACATACATACATACATACATACATACATACATACATACATACATATGTACATACATACATACATACATACATACATACATACATACATACATGCATATACATACATACATACATACATACATACATACATACATACATACATACATACATTCACACACATACATCCATACACACATACACACATACGCACACATACACACACATGCACACACATACACATACATACACACACAAACACACATACACATACATACACACACATACACACATACACACATACACAAATACACACAAACACACATACGCATACACATACACATATCTCAGATATTCGCTGAGCAGCTAGGGCACTGAAACGGCCCCTCATTTTCTGAGCAGCATCATGGAGATATCTGCTGGCGACCGCCCATCAGTTTATGATTGGCTGATGGACTCAGCGTTACAAGCCCCATCGTCGCAGGATATCGTCCCATGATGCTGGAAGTGCAGCATATGTCACGGAGCTCCGGCGCCCTACGGAAGAAAAATGTCCTAGAGTCAGCGGCCGCCCGCCATTGGATGGCTCCGCCCACCCCTCTTCCTAAGTGGTTTAATCCTGACATGTTTAGACAAAAGTATTAACAATGCTGCTGGTATAAAAGGCTTCTCATTTCACAGTGTGTTTCAGTCGGCTCGAGACCACCTTCCAGGGGTCAGACCTGGAAGGTGGTCTCGAGTCACTCACCAGAAGATCCACCGGATACCGCAGGGTAATTTTTGTCGCCGAGGGGAGGGGGCTCCCCACGGCTCGGGGGGGGGGGGTGGTACCCAACTGTGGGGTCACCTCCCCACGGTCCACGGTGGGGTGCACCCACTGCGGACCGTGGCAGTGGGGTGACCCCCCACCTCTGAGGACCCCAAAGCGGATTACCACAGTGGCATGTCCCCGGGGCATGTCAGGACGGAAAATTTTTGTGATGGTGCGCTCACGGCGAAATTTCAGTGATGGTGCGCGTCTCGGAACACTGCCGACGGTGAGCGCACCTTGTCGCACTCGGACGCGCGCTGAGAGCAGCATAAGTCGCGAGAAGTGGCGTGGACACCAAGGCTGGGAGCAGCATATGTCCCGTGAACTGGGGTTTTAAACTCAAAACTGGCAGCAGCATATGCTGCGGTGGTTCCGCCCCGTTACGCCCACTTTTTCAACACCTAGGGAACGGCCTTGGCCTAGAAACTTCCATGATGTGTCCTAGCTGCTCAGCGATTACGCGAGTACACTAAAAAAGGAAAGCATACGACGCACTCTTTAGGCCGGACTCAAATGGTGGCAGCGTCGCCGGTTTAATTACCCAAGTTTGCGGTACCTGGCTAGCCCAGGTGCTGTTGACCTCGTCCAACCGCTGGCGGCCCCAAATGGTGCTCGGCGAGCTGGCAGAGTCGCATGTCGGTGTGCCGGCCGCGTCACGTGTCTGTGTGCTGCTACGATAGAGCTGGACTACCTTGCAGCACGTGCTCCCGCAATAAAAGGCATCGTTCACGATGGATTTCGTTTCCGAGTTTCCCATATATAATGAGAGCTCTTGTACCCTGTATTGCAGCAACGTTGAAAAAAAAACGCGAAAAAATCACCGAAAACCCCTTCTTCACACCGAAAATATCTCAATCGAAGGAAGAGTCGATCGTTAGAGATCGCTGTTTTGACCAACGATCTCACGATCAAATGAACTTTATCATTCTTCCAAGTGATTTGTGAAGGAGAAAATTTTAATCGGTGTGTGTAGAAAAGTCATTCTTCACCTCATCGTTTGGTTTATTCCATCAACTTCCCCTCAGTTGCACTGTATCAAATGCTGAAAATTTTTTTATATGATGGCTGACAGCAAATTGCGCCAGATGACTGACGGAGGGCCGGCCTCTTTTGATGGAATTTGAGACATTCGACCTCAATTATCTTCACAATAACGCATTTTTAACCGAACAAACTCTGCCTACGTTCTTGGGTGGGTCCAGAAAATCATCCTAATCGAAAAAATGGTGAGTGGTTTTCAGCGCGTACGATGCCTTTGAATTTTGCAGCACGTGCTACTTCGATGAAATTTCGCAGCACGTGCTGCTGTTTGGAGCACGTGCCTCTGCGACAGAATCTTTCGATGGGTGTGGTCACTCGAGTTGAATGCATATTCGACACGCATTGAATGCGGCGGTTCTCTGAGAATCTAAGGAATGCTGAGAACTCAGCTGGGCAGACATCAAGAGCATTGCGAAACAACACGTCACACGAACCTCGCCTCTCCTCATTTACTGCACTCTCTCCGTACACTTCTGCGAGAGTCAACTAACCTTTTTTCCTGAACCGTGTTGGTTCTCACTCGTTATGTATAGGACTGTTATTATTATTATTATTATTATTATTATTATTATTATTATTATTATTATTATTATTATTATTATTATTATTATTACTATTATTATTATTATTATTATTATTATTATTATTATTATTATTATTATTATTATTATTATTATTATTATTATTATTATTATTATTATATGTACGTAACTAGTGGACCGTATAAACGAATTAATATTGAATTTTGAGGAGTTTCGCAGGTTTCATTCGATTATTAGGTCCATCCAATTGAGATAACCACTTCTCATCTTAACTAATTTATGAATAATTATTTGAGGTAATTGGTGTTGAAGGAGTACTCGTAAGATAACAATGTTGCACTATCGACTCCTATCATCAATTTCCTAAAGGCAGTGTTCACGATGAAAATCGTTCTTCTGCTTTCCGCCTATCTTGAAAACGGCCCCATACTGATTTCAATGATGTTTTTGGAGTCGTACAAGACCTTCTAGGAACGGAGTTATGGTCCCTCAAAAATTGAAGCAAGAAAACATGGTGGACGAGTTGTCCGAGGCTTGTAACTTCCGTCTTTTGCAGCCGATCTATGCGAGCTGACTTGAGTAAAGAGAGAAGCTGAGAATGAAGGGAAGAACGGGGCTAATGATTGGAAATCATCGCTCATATCACGATTTCGAGCATTCATTTGTTCACGTCGGTGGGCGTGTGATGCGCTTTTGGGGTTTGCTTTGCGCTCGAAGTGGCAACTTCGGGCTCTTTTGGGGTTCTTCCTGGCTCGTTTTCATGCGTTCTTTCGACGTTATCGTTACAGTGTGCCCCTCCACTACCCAATCCTAGTGGAAACTGAAACACATTTTCTATCGTGAACACTGCCTTTAAGGGTCTTCTTTTACCTCGGCGTTTTGCTCCCACTGGACTGAGCGGTTGGTCTGCTCTGGGTTGATTTCGGAATCTCACCAATTGCGTTCTCGGACATTCGTGGGAAAATGCCCGAGAACGACAGCAGAACTTCCCTTGAAACAACTGGGAAACTTCCCCCGAATCGAGGGGAGACGGAGGGGATCTCCGGCCGGCAGGTCTTCCCTTGTTCTCCCGATCGCCGGTCTTCCTCATACAGTTTGGCCCCTCGTTTGACCCAACACCCCTTGTTTATTGATTGATCAAAAATCAGCTCGCAAAATCCGCTGTTTTCATCAGCTTCCTGTTCTTGGAGAACTGGAAAAGGGCCAAAAAAATCATATTTGACGAAAGGTTACAGAGAAGCTTGTTATCTCTCCTGACATTTGGACAGGGATACAACTCGCAGTCCTTGAGTGGCAGATCTGCTTCCTCAACTAGCTAAATGCGAGACCACCTTGCGACTGGCTAGTTTGCATCACCCTATACGTTGCGGCTTTGTTTTCTCGTATAACGACGGAATCAGGTCTATTGTCCCCGGGAATTTCCCCACAAACATCTGAGTACGTGCTGCGAATACTAGCGGCTACAAAAAGCCGAGATATATGTATGTAGGCTCTTAAGTAGAGAATACCTCAACGACTGCATTTCTCTTAGGGTTCGCTGGATGAGGAACAATCTCGACGAGCATTAGTAAAAAGCCTTGGAGATGCGAACGTGAGTTCATAATTTTCTGCTTCCTGCATGTGTTTTTGGCTAATGTGTGTGACGCGTGGCTGCAGTAAGGAATGCACTCTGCAAATACCGCTTCAGGTTATGTTATTGCGGAATCATGGATTCGTGGTTTGTGGCTCAACGGTCGAAGATGCCCTTCATCTAGCATTTCACGTGGTCATATCTTGTGAAACACAGGCATGCTTTCTCTCACTTTCAACCAGGAAATTTGCTTTAACTATGCGCCGAATGCCGCTGATTCAATTATTCCATATTTCCTCAACGGACGTGCACGCGTTCGCGATTTCAGTTGACACCTGAATAATCGGTCTATCTTGCTTCTAATAACTTTTATACGCGGCACATACTGAGCATCTCTCAGATGGATTAGAGTATGCGTCACTGCTAAGCCTTCACTTTCATCGAATGCATGGCCTCAGGAGCGCTTGAGACTATCAGCACAGCAAGGTAGCTGTAATGAGTTTGGCACGAAGAATATCATGTGTATGCATAAGTTCGCGCTATCTCTTTATGCACATGCAATCCTGATCCGGATGATTTGTGCCCACAACCACCGAGTGAGGAATTTCTATGAAGCTTTTTCATCCTGTTTTGATAAAGACCAGCAACATGATGCCGGAATAGGCCCGGCATCATGTTGTTGCCGGAAATAACATGACAAAGAAAGTGAATGGGGAAGCTGCAGTAGGGTGACGAGACGGTAAAAAGAACGATTGGGTATCGAGCCAACAGAGAGAGAAAACGAGTTAAGAAGGGTAAGGTAGGGAGAAATGAGTGGGAGGTGAAGGGGCGAGTAAATCAAATATCTGAGCGAGGACATTGGAAGAGGAGAAGAGGAGATTGATAAAACAGAGTAGTAGGAGCTGAGAGGGAAGGAAGAGAGGTGACGGGGAGCTAAGAATGGCACTGTCCTTATTGGAACGAGCTTACGGTCAGGAGTAGGGGCCTGATTTTTTGAAATTCTGTAGACTAGTGCCATGATGCGTATAGAATCAGCACTTCTACAGATGACCTTTACCTTGGTGTCTCGTAACGTCGAGGTTGACTGCCATCTTGCAAACAGCATCGGATCGGATGGTGTCAAGCCGTTTCTGGATGATCTCATTCTCCATGCAAACAAGACGTGTACCTTCAGCTGATCAGCGCAAAACTCGTTTTCATCACGTCAAGGTCAAGCCCCGATAGTTCCATCTCGGGTCTACACACGTCACCGTGGAGAAGTGCTGGTCCATACTGTAAAAGGCAAAAGGATTGGAACACCCACCAATGAATACTTCAGTTTTCTGCGCACATGAAGACCACAAATTGAACACTATCCCATGGATGTTTGGGTATTCATAGAGCATTGAACATTGCTTCGTTGAAGTCGACATTTGATCGTGGGAAATGATATTTTAGATAGAAGTTTGAGGATTTTTTCAGAGAGAGTGTTATTTCATTAGGGATGGTATCCACGATAAAAATCGTTTCCGAGTTATCACCGGAAATCAGAAGGATAGAGGCTCATTGTATCAACCATGTTGAAAAAAAAGAGCTCTAAAGAGCCCCATACGACCTTAAAGGCAGCAGATACGCTCGGAAAGTTGTTGAGATAACTTCGTTACTGGTGTTGTATGGCCCCTAGTAGAAGGCTTGCGAGGTTAGAAGCGTCGTAAACGAGTTGAAACGACTAAATTTGAGCAATGTATGTCGGAAAAATTTCTGCAACCTCACCCCTGAGCTTCGTCAACTCCGCCCAAAAATACAAACTCGTCCAGATTGATCGTTCGAATGCGGTCGCTTTGCCTGGATTTTTAGGGATCCAACGAGGAGAGCGTTTTAGTACAAGCTGTGAGAGTCTATTGGCTTAGCTACCTCAACCATTTTGGGGCTAATACTCGCTGTTTCATCCGCGCCCGGTAAAGCTCGTCCAATTTCACCCGATAACAAAAACAACCCTTATTCCTACGTTGTCATACAGTTTTCGTTGGTTTTTTTTCGTTAGTTTTCCATACTTCCCGCACAAAACCTTCGACTTATGTCATAAAATCGATCCCATTTTTGAGCGTGTCTGCTGCCTTTAACACTCAATGGACCGCGTGTCCACACTGCGCACTCACGTCAAGAATTCGATTTTTTTCGTTTTACTTCAAGAAAAACGGATTCCTTCTAATTGCTGCTTTTAAATCCATGCTTAATACATCTTCCATAGCTGGTATGCAGATAATAAGCGCCATATTTCTCATTTTGACATAGTCGTTTACATCAAAAATTCAGTTTAAAAACTCACCGAATTGATTGGCCTTGGAGCGCGCGGTCTCTTAAAAGCAGGGTTCGCGATAAAGCCAACTTTTGAGCTCTCTTCATGGGAATGTAGATTTGGTCATTACAAAAGTAAAACTAAGTGAAAAAACCCGAAAATTCGCGGTAAACACGCTCAAAAACAAAGTATAACGGCTAATTACCGGTGTCTGCCGGCCCCCTAATTAACGAGATCTTCAATAATGCTTGCTTATCCGCCCATTATTTTGCTGTCAAAGTAGTCAGTAGTGTCCAGAAATGCTCAGAAATTGCTTTAGAAGCAAAATGAAAGTTGACAAAACAGGCTTTTACACAAATCTCGATATTTGGGGGCGGGAGGATACCAAGCCATAACTTGTTCCTGAGCGTTTTTTCTTCAATTTTTTACTTATTTTCATTCTTGTCATGGTTAGAGCTACCATTCCATGGCGATAGCACAACAACCGATTTTATCGAGAACCCTGCCTTTAAAGGCACAGGACGCCCAAAAAATTTATTTTCAGATTTCATGCTTATCTTGGAGGGAGTCACACGTTAATCACAGTAGTATCTCTAGAATCGTCCAAGACCCCCTTTGAACAGAGTTATGGCTCTACAAAGATGCCTAGATTTTGAGGGTGAAAAATGAGTGGACGAGTTGTCTCAGGCTTGTATTTCTCTTCATTCGCAGTCGTTGCGCGAGAGCGAGCCAGGGTCAGGAGAAAGCCCAGCATTGGACTTAAGAACGACGACTTATTGGGATCCATCCATCCATCGAGCCGCTACCGAGTCCGGAAATCTGTTAGGGGGTCGGGCCTTTGGTGGTGAGCGAAGGGGGCCGGGCCTGTGGTGGTCGCTTATATCTCGCCTATTTTGAGGAAATGGGATCTTGCATTTGGCACGTGTTATACAGAAAGGGTCTTCTGCACAATTAGATGAACTTCTCAAAATTCATATCCGAGGGTGTACTGCGCCTTTAGGTGTTAAACTGCAATGCAGAGCGCACGTCCCACCCAGTCCCTTCAACGGCCACCGATCGAACCAAATAACTGAAAAATCGAGTCGAAGAAAACAACCGATAATCAAGCGATGATTACTATTCCCCATAGCTCCCGGCCTTTAACAAATTCACCCTATTTGAGTAATTGTTTCTTCCTTGCAGTTAGTTTTTCAGTTATTTGCTATGATCAGTGGCCGATTAGGGGAGGGGCGGAAAGTGCGCTCTACGTTAAGTTTAAGATCCTAAAGAATTATTTGGGCACTTTTTAAGGCAGGGTTCACTAAAAAAATCGTTTTTCGATTTCTCTGCCTATCTTGAAAACGGTCTCAGACAGATTCCAATGATGTATTTAGAATCGTCCAAGACCCCCTGGAAACGGAGTTATGGTCCCTCAAAAATTGAGCCAGGAAAGTATGGTGGACGAGGTCCGAGGCTTGTGACTTCCGTCTTTTGCAACCAATGTGTGCGAGCTGACCTGAGTAAAGGGAGAAGTTGAGAATGATGGGAAGAACGGGGCTATTGATCGGAAACCATCGTTCATCTCAAGATCTCGAGTTTCCATTTGTTCACGTCGGAGGGCGGGCGGTCTAAGAACAACTCACAAGTGAACATACGTCACTCGGCATTTTCCCACCGTCGTCGCGTACTCTCCTCGCCGCTTGCCTCTCGCCCAGCACGAGAGCTAAAGCGTAAAAAAACTAAGCACACTAGCAAATCCAGATGAGAATAAGCTTACAGCCCTCGTTCTAGCATAAGGTGGTTTGGCCACCACATTAAACGTTTTAGGGTAGCAAGAACGATTACCGTCAAGTTGTATGCCGTAGCTGGCCCAATCCCTCTACGTAATAACTTCTCATATATAAAATTAAATTATTGAGCTGGTTTCCAGCTATATTAAAAGTTTGCAGTCTTCAATAAGATGTATGTAAATTTCATGAAAAATGAACACACATTTAGAACGGATGGTTTTCAAAAACGATAAGAAAATGAAAATTCAATCAAATAAGTGGATCAGAGAAAAAGTCTTCTAAGCTTCTAAGAAAATAATCTTGGAGTCAGAATAGTAATTCAGTCATCCAATAAGTTAGAGATTTTGTATAAAACTTAGTGCATCAGCTTAGACACACTCTCTAAGCCTAGTTGATTAGGTCTGAATTGATTAAGGTTGATAAAGTCATTCTCAAAGAAATATTATAAACAATTGTTCGTTGAAAAGTTGGATTATAAGAACTTTTGAACAATGCTTGTGTTGAGAGTTTTTGAGCATTATTTATCTTTCCTGGCAGATGTTGAAAAAGGAGGATTCACTCATTTTACCTAATATTTAAGAGAAACATTATTTAAAGACTATGACGGCAACGCATGGTTCACATCGCAAATCAGATTAGAAAACTAAGAGTTGAAAAGTTGAAGCTCTGGCTTGTTGAACAGAAGAAATACCAATTTTTCACTGTCTAAGTATTGGCGGTAACAGTGAGGAATTCATGACGGTGCAACATCTTAAAATAAATTTGCCTATCGATGTTCTGCAGAATTCCTTTTTGTTTTGCGATTTATCTGCCGGAACACATGTTTCCACTTTTACATAAGTTTCATCGTTTGGGCGATTGATAGGCTTCAGTTCTTTAATTGATTATATGCAGTGAAGAAAAACACAATCACTAAAACACAGACTACCAGCGAGATTCCTGTGCAAGAGCGTACTGGCACTGCCGGTGAATCTCCACCATGCCCGCAAAGCCATTGCATTGATAGCCGGACGGCGGAATACCCTGCTCGTCTCGCTGCGGACAGATACTGAGTGGACAGCCGTGTTCACTTGTAAGTTGCCCCGTAACCGAGGGCGGGCATTGCGCTTAATGTGGCAACTTTGGGCATCTTTGGGGCTCTTCATGGCTCGTTTTTATGCCTTTTTTCGACGTCAACGTTACGTTGTGCCCCTCCACTGCATATTCCTGGTGGAAACTGGAACACCTTTTTTTATCATGAACACTGCCTTTAACTGCTTTTTTCGTTCGATTTCCAGTGAAAACACAACGACGGTTTTAACCGTGGACAATGCCCTCAACAGTCCTGTTGGGGTTACGGGGCAACTTACAAGTGAACACGGCTGTCCACTCAGTATCTGTCCGCAGCGAGACGAGCAGGGTATTCCGCCGTCCGGCTATCAATGCAATGGCTTTGCGGGCATGGTGGAGATTCACCGGCAGTGCCAGTACGCTCTTGCACAGGAATCTCGCTGGTAGTCTGTGTTTTAGTGATTGTGTTTTACTTCACTGCATATAATCAATTAAAGAACTGAAGCCTATCAATCGCCCAAACGATGAAACTTATGTAAAAGTGGAAACATGTGTTCCGGCAGATAAATCGCAAAACAAAAAGGAATTCTGCAGAACATCGATAGGCAAATTTATTTTAAGATGTTGCACCGTCATGAATTCCTCACTGTTACCGCCAATACTTAGACAGTGAAAAATTGGTATTTCTTCTGTTCAACAAGCCAGAGCTTCAACTTTTCAACTCTTAGTTTTCTAATCTGATTTGCGATGTGAACCATGCGTTGCCGTCATAGTCTTTAAATAATGTTTCTCTTAAATATTAGGTAAAATGAGTGAATCCTCCTTTTTCAACATCTGCCAGGAAAGATAAATAATGCTCAAAAACTCTCAACAGAAGCATTGTTCAAAAGTTCTTATAATCGAACTTTTCAACGAACAATTGTTTATAATATTTCTTTGAGAATGACTTTATCAACCTTAATCAATTCAGACCTAATCAACTAGGCTTAGAGAGTGTGTCTAAGCTGATGCACTAAGTTTTATACAAAATCTCTAACTTATTGGATGACTGAATTACTATTCTGACTCCAAGATTATTTTCTTAGAAGCTTAGAAGACTTTTTCACTGATCCACTTATTTGATTGAATTTTCATTTTCTTATCGTTTTTGAAAACCATCCGTTCTATTTGTGTGTTCATTTTTCATGAAATTTACATACATCTTATTGAAGACTGCAAACTTTTAATATAGCTGGAAACCAGCTCAATAATTTAATTTTATATATGAGAAGTTATTACGTAGAGGGATTGGGCCAGCTACGGCATACAACTTGACGGTAATCGTTCTTGCTACCCTAAAACGTTAAATGTGGTGGCCAAACCACCTTGTGCTAGTACGAGGGCTGTAAGCTTATTCTCATCTGGATTTGCTAGTGTGCTTAGTTTTTCTACGCTTTAGCTCTCGTGCTGGGCGAGAGGCAAGCGGCGAGGAGTGTACGCGACGACGGTGGGAAAATGCCGAGTGACGCATGTTCACTTGTGAGTTGTCCTTACACCGTCCAGTTGGAGCTGCGAACTCTTCGTATTCACCTGCTATTGAACGAACTTCGAAGCTGGACTGTGGAAGATGATTAACTGCCAATGGATGAAGCCAACTGTGCTAAAGTAGGCAATTTTTGTAGATTTCCTCAACAAAATAAATTTTTGATGTGAACGTATATGAGAAAATTGCAACATAGGCATTATGAATGTAAAGCTGAGCTCTTTCGAAAGTATAAAAATCAATAAAGTAAAAGATAAACAAATCATAAGGGTTTTCGCTCACATTTAGTAGTAGAACTTTTAAAGGCAGTGTCCACGATAAAAACCATGTCTGATTTTTTGGTGGAGATCGGCAGCTGCGGGGCCTAGCGCAACCCTAACGTTGAAAAAACTAAGAAAAATGAGCTCGAAACTTACGACCCAGAGTTGGACACCCGTCAGCTCGTCACACCCAAATGCACTTTCCGCGCCCACCGACGTGAACAAATGAATGCTCGAGATTGTGAGATGAGCGTTGGTTTCCGATCAATAGCCCCGTTCTTCCCTTTATTCCCAACTTCTCTCTTTACTCAGATCAGCTTGCATGCATCGGCTGCAAAAGACGGAAGTTACAAGCCTCGGACAACTCGTCCACCATGCTTCCCTTGCTCAATTTTTGAGGGACCATAACTCCGTTCCTAGAAGGTCTTGTACGATTCCAAAAACATCATTCGAATCAGCATGGAACGGTCTTCAAGATAGGGGAAAAAGCAGAAAAACGATTCTTATCGTGGACACTGCCTTTAAGGTGGGACATATCACATCGCCTGGAAAGTGTCTGTTCTCAAAACTTGAACAGAGGCCGGATTCATCATTGCGTTAGCCCTGGGTTTGTGAATTTGGGTTGGGTTCAGCGCCAGAATTAGCGCTTTTGTGCACGCGCTAAACCCAACCCAAAAGGCAAACCCGGGGTTAACACAATGATGAAATCGGCCTCAGAACCTTCGTACCAGGGTCAGGCGGGCGTTGTCCCGCTGGACAACGTGGGACGTAAAAATTTTCAAAACTTAGATTTTTTTCAGGGGAGGGGAGGACGTAAAAACTTCGGGCCAAAATTCGGGGAAGTCGGTTGCGTTTTTCTTTCTGTGAAGAAAACTGGTCGTGGAACTAGGGGTTCGGACGTGGTTGTCTCACATAGAGAACATTAGTACAGCACTACAACAGTACAGATGAAAAGAGTATGTTTACATAGCGATATAATAGACATACTTTAGGCAGCATTCAATTTTTCAGGACATAAAACAATTTTTTAGAAGAGTTACATTCATTAATCGGGGCTATTACCGCCTAAATTCTTCACTTCAAAAATTGGACAACGTACGTCCCCCCCCCCCTAAAAATTCAGATTTTCAAAATTCTGAAAAAAGATTAAGATTCTCCATGAAATTCCCCACAAACTGATACCCAAAATCCCTTCCACCACTTTGAAATCACGAGGAAAATCGCCTGAAACACGTTTTACCGTTGTCCAAACCGTTGTCCAAAACCGCGCCTTCGGCCAGAATTCGACAACGGTATTTTTTTTTTCAAAAAAGCAATTTCAACATATTAAAGGTAAAATTCCCATTTTTGGCCTACCTTCTACTCACTACCATGATTTAGCTCGGAAACTCCTCAATTTAGAGCATTCCGGAGCAAGGGGTTTTACTTCCCGCTGCGGCGAGTCGCCGAAAAATATCGCGCTCTAATGCCAAGCCGCATTCGCGAGCTGCGGCGGTTTTGCGGGCACTATCGCGCAGCACAGTGCCCCCAAAACCACCGTAGGTGACACCCCCTCTCCCACCCGCGCTCGCACCCATTCTGTTTTAACAATACTAGTTGGGAATCAAACTTTTTTGAACCTGCGAAGCTTTCGCACCCACAAAAGGGTTCTACCCACCAGGAGGGACCCAGTTGGAGATTTTTTATCCGTCAGAATGTAGTCTTCTGCCGGTATCTGCTATTTGATAGTGCTATCAGTCATGGTTCTTACAGAAGCTCCATCAAAATGCCTAGAGTTTTGATAGTGTATCACTCATTCTTCCCTCGTATCCTAAGTGACCCTATCCAACTAGGTTTGCACCCGGGTCGAAAGCCCAAAACGTCCCCGAACAATCTCGGCATACGCCAGAGTTTTGCCCACATCGAGGTTGGCGTCCATTAAAAGTTAGGGAACTTTCTACATCCTTTTCGTGATTTTCCCCAGTACAAAAAATTCCTATCAGCTCAAGCTCGCCTATTGTGTCCTTTAAATCATTCCTGACTTTTTGTTAGCTTACTGCACAATCATGACTACGACAAAACCTACATACTTGGGGCCCCTTTTTAGCCGTTTTTTCGACATTGCTGCTGCCATGAGCCCCGCACCTTTCCATCCCCAGTGGAAACTCGAATACGGTTTTCCATCGTGAACACTGACTTAAAGCTACAAACATGAACATCCTTTGCCCGATTTTACTCTTGAGACATTAACGTTGAACAATATGCCCATATTTTTACCCACCCTGTTATAGAGTATTCTATGTAGTATTCTTCTTTGTATAGGCTCTTGAAATTCAAAGGAGTCGGTATCTACAGGTCCAAAAATATGCGACGAATGAACTGTTTTCTAATTTAGTGCACGAACTTATGCGTACATGTTGTCTGATGTGTTCGTGCCATACTTATGAGAAACAATAATGAACTGTGAAATCGGGTTCAGATTTTGATCTGGCGAAGTGATGGTTGCATCGTCCTCGGAGTAACGCTAGAAGAGGCAGTTTTCCTGATGTGGAATCTTGTCGCAGCTTGCGATAATCAGGTTTTGCCTGCAATTCTCATTATTTATTTCCAAATCCCTCATTGCACCACAGTGCGCACAATAAATAGTATGATTTCCGTTTTCATTTTAGTCTGATGCATGGACCAGCCGGCTGGCCGTGCGGGGATGGCGGTATACTTGTTATCCGAATATAATTTTTCGGATAATGCCATTTTTCCAATGATTTGGATACGGATATCCGGTCGGATAATTTCGGATAACTTCGGAACAAATTAGAGGCAAAACGGTGAAAAATAAACCTGGCACTCAAGGCAAGCCCTTGAAAACATCCATATTTGAGCAAACAGTAGTCCTTCATGGCACTCGCAGCGTGTTCACCTACAAACTTCAATCTTCATATATGCATATTAATGAAAATATGAAACGAATCTTCAATTACTCTATCGTCGTTGGGAGGCACAGTTTTATCCATGCACAGGTTTTGCAAGATAACTAGCTAGAAAAAGTATGCAAAGCAACTATACAAAGAAACTTGGTCATCTGCATTGACCACGCCCATTTTTCGGCGCCGACTCTTCCGATTTCGGAAGGAAGAGAAAAATTCTGGGTTGATGTACTAAATAGAAGGCGGTACGGAAAATGGGCGTGGCCTAGTGCAATTTTATCCGATTTTATCCAAGTTAGACTTTATTCGAAAATTATTCAATTCTATACGGAATTTAACCCGAATTTCATCCGATTTTATCCGAGTTTTATCCAAATTTTATCCGATTTTATCCGAATTTTCGACCCTTCGGATAATGGTTCGATTCAGATAATGCCGATATTGAATTTCCCGGATATTGATTCGATTCAGATAATTCCTTTTTTTCAAAATTCAGATATCGGATTATCCGAATCTCGGATATCCGGTCGGATATCCGAAAATGAGTGATTCGGATACTAAGTATAGTTGGCGGCCTCAGTGGAAAATGGGGTTTTGATCCGCGCGGGGTGATCCACCGTCGCAGCCCCGTCTATTCATCAGACTAAAATGATTGCGCGAACTCTACATCCTCCCTCACTTTGCCCATTTTCGTGGTCCATAAAAGGGGTTTAACCATAGTATATCAGGTTGTTCGAGGAGCTTTTGCGTTTTTTGTTTTGATTTTTTCTCGAAATTTCGTATTTTATTTGGCAAAGTGTAATATAATATTCGTGAGCACGTTTCTTCCTCTATCTAATATTCCCTGTTGATTTAATCAAAACTCGAACACTTCCGCATTTCTTATTCAAATTCACTGTGTGGTCGAAGCACTGAGTATTTTGAAACGCTAGGTTCGATGGAGTGGAGAGAGAGGTCCGTGAGAAAAGGTTGTTTGCGATGCCTGAGTTGGAAAATTTGAAGGTTCCCACAAGACTATGATTCCGAAACTAGGAAATTTTGAAGTCACAGTTCTTTTCGGAATATTTCCAAATGAATTTAAAAAATTTACCTGTTTTTGCTCCTAGTTGTTTTCCTTAGAAGATAGACTTCGTGAGGGTTGTTTAAGGGATCTTCGTAAAATTAAGACTCGAAAACTGATTTCAGGTTGCAGAAATATTTTCTCGCCCTTCAGCCGATTTCAATTCATGAATTACCTATGTTTCGCGAAAACCTATCGGTTTTCCGCACATGACTAACATATGCAGCAGATTCCTTCAAATCTCTACGTGTCTCAGTTTCATCATATGTATCAGGTTGTCCGATAAGTTCTTGCCGTTTTTTAAAATTTTTTATAACTTTATTTTTAAACATAAAATAACAACAATTTAATCAATAATGTATTCTCCGTTGTTTGTTATGACTTGCTTCTGTGTGACTTATGACTTGTTATGTTATGTTATGTTATGACTTGCTCCTGTTATGTTATGACTGTTATGACTCGAAATTGCCACTTTTTAACTTCGCAAACCAATATCGAGCAGTTCTTTCAGCTATGGCACCCTCTCCGTATACGGCACAAATCTCTCTAGCAGCTTCCGTGGCTTTGGCACCTCGGTTAAACGCAAAAAGTAGATGGTGTCGAAAATGCTCGTTTTTGTCGACTTGACACTCCATTCAAATGCTCTAAAAATTAACAAAAACTAATCGAAACAAAAAAACCAAATAGACTTTCTTGTAGAGCGAAAAATTCTCTTTCGAATAACACAAAACATTGTACCAAAAAATTTCATTTCGATCGCTAATTTTTTAATTTAAAAAAACGGCAAGAACTTTTCGGACAACCTAATAGTATATTTCGGAGACTCGACAAAATTTTCGAATAATCGAGTTTTCGACTAACTCGGTTTTTCAGAATTTCGAATGATCGAGTTTTCGGCTAACTCGATTTTTTGAAATTTCGAATGATCGAGTTTTCGACTAATTCGATTTTTCGAAAATTCGAATAATCGAGTTTTCGACAAATTCGATTTTCTCGATTAATCGAGTAGTCGAATTGACTCGATACTTCGAATAATCGTATAGCCAAGTTTTCGACTAACTCAATTTTTGTAAAGTATTGAGAATTTAGTTTCTAAGACACCTTATTTCGACTGTTTTACTCGAATCACATTTTTTTCTTTTCTCGAACTAGGAGCGTACCGCGTTCGAACATCGACGTTTCCGCGATGTTCCATCACGGAATCGAGCCTCAAGCTATCGCGGGATTCTGTCAGCCTCCACCCTTTATCGTACTGTGTTTCATCATAAATGCCGTCTCCGTCTTTCACCCGAACGAGTGTTGCCTATCAGATCAACACAAAGCTATAAGGTATTTGCCCGTGTCCTATTTCGCTTTACATATCTGCACAGCATGAGAGCGCTGGACGGGGGGGGGAGGACGATCACGGTAGCATCATGGTACGAGCACGGGAATGACCACGGGTGGATCGATCAGGTAACTTTCGCGGTACGGAGGCGGATCGCGGGACAAGGGTGAGACGAGCACGTCACAATCTCGGATCGCGGTACCAGCGCGAAACATGCTCTCACAAGGAAATTACTATTAGTTGCCACGGCCAATCCTGTTGAAGTGTACTTTCCCAAAACCGTTTTTGACGTAGTATCCGAGTGTGCTCTTTGCAGCTGCCTAAAACCACTGTGAAAAAAGTTTTAGGCGTTTCTCGCCATGTTCCAAAACGCTCTTTAGTCTTTGGAAAACTGGAATCGAACCCCAGAATCGTGTTCATCGCCCAAAACAACCACTGTTCGAAGTTCAGATGAGAGCATATTTTTCGAACCTGCACAGAGTGACAGCGTTTTCCACTTGCTCAGATTGCGCTGAGCGTTTATTTATATCAATTAGAGGGTTCTGAGATCGTTTCAAAAAGTGCTCCAGATTTGACCTGAAATTCTCCTAGGTCGGTTATTTGGGGCAAATCTGGGGTTTACCTTTCGATTTTCCAAAGTCTACGACTTGATTCGTTCGAAGCTTCGCAGCTTGGGAAAACTTCGCGGGCAGATTGCGACGTCTGAGATTTTCGGATTTCTACGATATATGTGGCTCATATTGTTCTTCGAAGGGTGCTTTGAAGTGCTTAACACGATTCTGAGGTCCGTTTGACGATTTCTGACAGATAAGATTACAGCGTGTATACGGCAGTTTAGTCAGAGTCTTAGATTTGACTCAGGATTTGTTCCTGGGGGTTATTCGAGGTGCTGAATACGAATTTGATAATCATTCATAGGTTTTCGAATTATTAAGGAAAAAATTTCCTCCTAAAGAGCGTGACACCTACCGCAACCTATAGTAAACCTCAGAATTTCGACAGAGGGACCCCAGATTCGTGTTCAGCGCCTTAGACTACCTCTACATACAAGTTTTGACCAAAATGCGGGAGTTTTTTTTTCAGAGCAACCTGAAAATTCTATAAGGGGAAATTACCCTTACCCTATCGCCAAGCTTTCTAAAACGCGTATAATTTTTTCAGAGTGCTCTTAGGCAGCTGCAAAGAGCGCACTCGGATTCTACGTTCGAAGTAAAAGTGTATATTTCATCCGGAATGACCAGGCAGACTTAAAGTGGTTCCCTTGTCAGAGTAGGACTGTTGGAACCAACACTTATTTTTAAATGTCCGTCAGTAAATTATAAAGAGAAAATTCCAAAACCTGACGAAAACCGAACTTATTTCATTGTTGGAGAGGGATGGAACTCAGAGGGATAACAGCATAAATGAACAAGCAAAAATCTACCTTGGAGACCAAGACCGTGGAAATGGCCGGGTGTGAGTTTAACGTTAATAAGTCAGGGCATATAGTCGTCTATTTCGAGACCTTCGAAACTCGTGGAGGAGTCTCCGCCATCATGGTACGCAATTATGTCTTCAAAAACTGATCGCTCAGTTCCGGTTAACATTTAAAGGCACAGTCCAACCTCGGAATCGTTTCTCTGTTCTTCTACCTATCTTGAGAACGGTCCCACTCTCATTCCAATGTTGCCTCTGGCATTGTATAAGACCCCCTGGGAACGGAGTTATGGCCCCTCGAAAATCGAGCGGCGAAAGCATAGTGGACGAGTTGTCCGAGGCTTGTAACTTCGGTTATTTGCAACCAATGTATGCGAGCGAACCTGAATGGAGAGAGAGGCTGAGAATATAGGAAAAAACAGGGATATTGATCAAAAATCATCGCTCATCTCGCCACTGCTGAGCTCGAAAGATCGTGAAAGGGGCGTGCCAAGGTGGCTTCTCGAGGTGGGCGCCCCGGAGTGGCTTCTCCCTATATCTCGCCTAATCTGAGGACTTGAGAGCCCGCATTTGGCAAGTGTTATGTAGGGTGGGCTTACTTCACAATTAGTTGTATATCTCAGATTTCGGAAATGAGCTTGGACTGTACCTTTGAAGGCAGTGTCCACGACAAAAACCATGTCTGATTTTTTGGTGGAGATCGGCAGCTGCGGGGCCTAGCGCAACCCTAACATTGAAAAAACTAAGAAAAATGAGCTCGGAACGGTCCCCTACGACCCCAAAGTTGGGCACCCGTCAGCTCGTCACACCCAGATGCACTTTCCACGCCCACCGACGTGAACAAATGAATGCTCGAGATTGTGAGATGAGCGTTGGTTTCCGATCAATAGCCCCGTTCTTCCCTTTATTCCCGACTTCTCTCTTTACTCGGGTCAGCTCGCATACATCGGCTGCGAAAGACGGAAGTTGTAAGCCTCGGACAACTCGTCCACATTCCTTTCTAGCTCAATTTTTGAGGGACCATAACTCCGTTCCTAGGAGGTATTCTACGATTCCGAAAACATCATTGGAATCAGCATGGAGCCGTCTTCAAGATAGGCGAAAAAGCAGAAAAACGACTCCTATCGTGAACACTGCCTTTAATGGACTGCGTGTCCACACTGCGCACCCACGCCAAAAACTCGATTTTTTCGTTTTACTTCAAGAAAAACAGATTTTTTCTGATTATTGCTTTTATATCTCTGCCTAATGCAACTTCCATAACTGGTATGCAAATAATAAGCGCTAAATATCTCGTTTTGATATAGGCGATTGCAACAAAAAATCAATTTAAAAACTCACTGAAAAGATTGGCCGTGGAGCGCGCCGTCTCCTACGTGTTAACTACATGAAGTAATTTATCTGACAGTGACTTTTTTGACTCGAAAAAGTCGACTATCGGGTTCATTCGACTATTACGGTCTATCATATAATCGAGTATTCGAATAACTCGAAATTCCAAAATTTCGAATAATCGAGTTTTCGACTAGCTCGGTTTTTCAAATTTTCGAATAATCGAGTTTTCGACTAACTCAATTTTTCGAAATTTCGAATAATCGAGCTTTCGACTTACTCGATTTTTCAAAATTTCGAATAATCGAGTTTTTGATTAATTCGATTTTTCTAAATTCTGAATAATCGAGTAGTCCAATGGCTCGATGTGGACTGTTTCAGTCGATACCAAGACTCGATGACTCGACTAGACATACCCTCGATGCCCGAGCAGCTCGCAGGCAGGAGCTTGGCCTGCGTTGCGGCTCATTTTGATAATAGGTGAACGAGTGGCCGTGTGGTGCTCCAGCCCCAGCCCGGGCACCTGGTAATCGATGCTGATGGCTATCACCGCATCGATTACCAGGTGCCCGGGCTGGGGCCGGAACACCACACGGGCACCCGTTTTCCTCTTATCAAAACGAGGCGCAACGCAGGCCAAGCTCCTCCCTGCTAGCTGCTCGGGCATCGAGGGTAAGTATAATATGCAGGTGCGGGAACACCCGACAAAACCTACTACTACACCATTTGACGCAGAATTTCACGGAGATTCCGAGAACAAACTTCATCGAATCATCGAACGCCTGTTGTCAAAGGTTAGGAAGTAATTAGCAAAAAACTTTTATTACATAAATTGCAATCGGCTAGGGGATCGGGGAAATATTTTCCAAACCTGAAGATGCTGTTTGACGCAGAAATAGATAAGGATCCCAAAAACAATCATCTCCAGAGGTCCATCTCTAACAGTAAGAGTAAAAAAGTCATGAAAGAAAAACTGGTAGCTTTGATAGAAAAATGCATTTTAAAAGCTGAAATCGGTTGGAAGGCCGGAAACATACATAATTTTCAACCCTGAAAGCACAACTCGACGCAGAGTTTTATGGATATTTCAAAAATGATTTTCACCAAAGGCTCATTCTCAAGGTTAAAAAAGTTGATAAAAAAGTCAAAAAAGCGGTGATGACACTCATCCCATTTTGAAATTGATGTGCACGAATGTCGCGCCACTTTGATTTCTTTTTGCGGGCTTTACCATTTTTCCCCGTGACGAAGGTTCCTATGTTCACCTGCCCGGATCTGAAGGTTGGTGGAATACGTGTCTCCACCCAACGAAGCTATACTCTAAAGCGTTTGTTTTTCCTGAACGGTCATTACATCAAATTAGGCATTGTTAATGAAATATTCAACTGGTCTATGAGTGGATGATATCATCGAAGCGGATTCGCGAAATTGTTCAATGGGTTGGAATTTTCTTATTGTAAAGAAACCAATTGGACTTTCTGTTACTTCTTCTTCTTTATTGAAGACCTTAGAGCATAAAAATACTATGAAAAGTGTTTCGAACATTTCCTACTCGATACTTCGTAATTTAGAGACCTTTTCCAATAATGCAACTTTTAATTTCTTCATGTTTTGAAAAAAGAAGTCGATGAATCGCAAATTATCTATTGCTTAGTAGGTCTCATAGTGCTTAAAGGTAGTGTTCACGATAAAAAATGTGTTTTAGTTTCCACTAGGAATGGGTAGTGGAGGAGCACACTGTAACGCTGACGTCGAAAGAACGCATGAAAACGAGCCAGGAAAAGCTCCTAAAGAGCCCGAAGTTTCTAATTCGAGCGCAAGGCAAACCCCAAAAGCGCAACACACGCCCACCTACATACGTGAACAAACGAATGCTCCAGATCGTGAGATGAGCGATGATTTCCAATCATTAGCCCCGTTCTTCCCTTCATTCTCAACTTCTCTGTTTACTCAGGTCAGCTCGCATGCATCGGCTGCAAAAGACGGAAGTTACAAGCCTCGGACAACTCGTCCACCATGTTTCCTTAGCTCAATTTTTGGGGGACCATAACTCCGTTCCCAGAAGGTCCTGTACTATTTAACACTTAAGAGACCGCCTGCTCCACGGCGAATTTTCACAGCCGACCGGTGCGCTCCACGGCTAATCGTTTCCGTGGGTGACATGTGTGGACACGCGGTCCGCTGGGAACCATTTTGATCGGAGCAGGCTTTCTTACTTACACAACCAGTACTCCATTTCCACTCCAGCTGAGAATACAGAGAGTAAATAGAGATTTGAAGTAAGGCCATAGTGAAGCAATGATCCATCGCTTTCTTACGGGCCTGCTTTGTCTTGGTTTTGGAAGGTATTTCAACTTTGCATGCACAAAGTGCTTTGAATCACTTTTCGCAAATTTTTGGGCGTGCTGGTCAAAAAAATAAACGTTTGTCTCTCGACTTCTAGAATTTTCTGCAGGTTACAGATTATGGTCGGAGCTGAGCCATGTTGAGCCAACCTAAAGAATTGAAATTTTCAAAAATGAACGAACTTCTACTATGCAATGTCCTATTGAACCTCGTGGAGAACTTTCGGTGGACTCACAAACTTTGATCTGCAAAATTGTGATCTCAAAATGGAAATCAGATTTATAATCACCACTCCCCCCCCAATGACCACCTGAGCGAAGTCGCACCAAAACCCCAAACGTTTGTCAACGGATAACGAACGGCAGACAATAACGGTGCGTTTGAATTCTTGAAAAAAAACATCATTTGGTTGTTCTTCAAAGCCTAAAAATACACCCCGTAGTGAAGTATCAACAAAATTTTGAGCATCGAACTATTCACAGGTTTTCACCCTCCCCCTCAAGTTATTTTCCTCTCGCAATTTAGCGAAGTGTGAAACACAGATGAACGATGGCTAACATACCGCAATCGACGGAAATTTCATTGAAAATTGCGAAGTAAACACCGGAACCTTGTGCAGCAGCTCGAATGACCCTCGGGGTCAAGACAGCAAAATTTGAAATGATGACCTACTGCAGTTATCTCAAATAGGTGGCACTGCTATTCCGACAATCAACTAGAGGACATCAATTACGTGATGAGCATCATCTTAATAACCCCCTTGAGCAGAGTTTGGGACAATTTTTTCTCACCAAAGAAGCTCGGAAAATCGAAAAGTGCCATTTACGGAGGGGGTCGTAAAATTGCTAAGAACCATCAAAATGCTTGACCACAGTAAATGTAAATAGTTTACATTATTAAAAACCTATTCGTGTTTGAGGAAGACTTCACGCGTTAGAACTTCAGAAAATAATGATAGTTTTATGGCGTGGGTGCGCAGTGTGGACACGCGGTCCGAGGGGCAAAACAGCCGTGGGTGCGCAGTGTGGACACGCGGTCTCTTAAGTGTTAAGAGACACCTTTGGAATCAGCATGGGGCCGTCCTCAAGATAAGGGGAGAAACAAAAAAACGATTTCTATCGTAGACACTGCCTTTAAAGGCAGTGGTCACGATGAAAAACGTGAAAAAATTACAAAAATCAGATTAGATATAAAACAGCACAAAAACTATGAAGGTAGCGCGGTGAAAAACGGGCTAGAATCAAAGTTATCAAGACCCTAAGTTCTCAGTTCGTGCACCCGTGCACAGAAAGATCACAGTCTCATGCCAAGGGTTCGAAAATCATCGACACTCAAAGGAAGAAATAAATGCAATTTTGACTAATAAAACAGTTGAACAATGAAAGAAAGCACTCCAGTCAATGTTCTTGACTAGTTGTGTAAATAAATCCGAAGGTTCAGTGATTGAAATTGAATTCGAAGCCAGCTGATGTTCTCGGTATTAGAGGTCATCGATGCCGATGTTGTGGAGTGGGCTCGTCCACCATCCAAAGACAAGAAAGTTCAGGCTTCAAGTTTGGCCCAAAACAGCTATTTTTTCGCGATTTTTCCTTATAGGTTCTACTACTCTATACCCAGAAAAGGGTTCAGAGAGGAAAAGAAGACGAGCATATTTGAGCGCGGCCACTGCCTTTAAAGGCGCAGGACAACCAAAAAATTATTTTTCAGTACTTATGCTGATCTTGGAGAGAGTCACACGCTGATCACAGTGGTGTCAGTGAAATCGTCCATGACTCCCTATGAAGAGAGTTATGGCTCCTTAAAGATGCCTATAGTTTGAGGAAGAAAGTTCGGTGGACGAGTTGTCTCAGGCCTGTATTGCTCTTCATTCGCCATCGTTTCGCGACAGCGAGCCAAGATAAGGAGACAGTCCGGCAATGGCCTAGAGAACGATGACTTGTTGAATTTCATCCATCCATCTAGCCGCTATCGAGTTCGGAAATCTGGTATGGGGTGTGGCCCGTGGTGGTGAGCAAAGGAGATCGGGCCTGTGGTGGTTGCTTGTATCTTGCTTATTTGGAGGAAATGAGATCTGGTACTCGGCACGTGTTATACAAGAGGGGTCTACTACATAATCAAGTAGAAATCACAAAATTCATGTCTGATGATGCTCTGTGCCTTTACTCATGAGGTTTGGTGCCTTAAAATCTTCGCAAAACAAGGAATTCGCAGAAGCTGCAAAATTTTCAACAATGCAAAATTCATGCAATTGAAGAATTTCCGAAGAGTGTATATATAATTACTCATATAGTCTACAGCAATGGAAGTAGGACCTGGGAAGGTTCCGGACTCTTCCTAACATGCTGTAGTCTAATTGTGTTATCACTCGATTTTTCGAAATAACTGGGATTGTTCGGTGAGTTTTTGTTTCCACTCCTACATTTTCACCTGTTTTCTGAGCTTCCACAGATGTATTCATATCGGTGAAAACACAGACTCACCGATCTATCGCAGCTGTTTCGGAAGAATGGGTGATACCATTTATAATCTACCGTATGTTAGGACGAGCTCGCGACCTCACCAGGTCCTACTTCCATTGCTGTAGACTATACACGTGTACTACTTTATAATGACACAAAACAACACCCACCCCGCGATCCGACTCGTCCCGGTATCAGCCCTGCAATATCTTGATGCCCTGCTGATCCTGGGACAGTGGCGGTCAAATCACTTGGTGGGTGTTGTTTGTGCCGCCATACGCCAGCGATCCGACCGTTGTTGCTGTCTGAGTAGCCCTTGGGGGAGTCAAATACTTCAGCAGCAGTGAAGGTCGCTTTGATAGGAGGCGGCAATTAGCATCTTTACGTATTAGGTACTTGGACAGCACACGAAATTCATTTGTGAAACTCGAAAAAGGTCGAGTTCAATGGAAATCTACAAAAAGCTCGAGATAGAGAAAGAAATGCTACGAATGATATATTGCACTTTGCCGAACAATAAAATATCAATAGAAGAATCAGAAACGAAAATTTTCGAACAATCTGAGAACACCTCTGCCGTCAGTGAACGCAGCGTACAGGAAGTAATTGGAAAACACTTTGATTCGATTCTAAAACAGTACTTAAAGACAGCATACACGCTCGTAAACGTGGTTGGGATAACAATGTGGATCGAGCCGTATGGCTTACAACATATTGCCTACGAATTTTGAAGTGTCAAAAATGACCCACAACGCCGCTACATGAGTTAGAAATTGGCCCCGCCCTGTATTTTCACGCCCCCTGTATTTCCCATTTTCCTGCAACGCAGGGTTGCTGGGCCATCTTCGCCGTCAGTGACGTGTGTGGTTCACTTGTTAGGTAATCTAGCAACAGCACCAACGGTGAATATGACCCAGCAACCTTGCGTTGCAGGAAAAGGGCAAATACAGGGGGCGTGAAAATACAGGGCGGGGCCAATTTCTAACTCATGTAGCGGCATTGTGGGTCGTTTTTGACACTTCAGAATGCGTAGGCTTTGTAATCTGGGCCATACCATTCTATTTCCGTAGTTATCTCAATCACGTTTACGAGCGTGTATGCTGCCTTTAACGCATCATGTATCAGGCACAAATACAATTCACCCCTTATCGTAATGACATGTCCATTTCTGAGAAAACATAATTCCATTGCAAATACGGTCCGTGCTCAGGATACAGCGGAGACCTGATAACCAATACATCCGCCTTGTTTTTCTGATTCCTGGCATCAAATATTACGTACAATCCACCACCAGGGAAAAAGGCGGTTGCAACTGCGGCCAGCACACCAGGATTAAGCTGAAATTATTGTCGAAATTCCGGAATTAGAAGAACGGAGCTATTACGTTGATGCAAAAGTTTCCGGATTTTTTACAACTTAAAATAAAAAACATTTATTTCAAAAACAAACAAGGCTCACCCAATAAAATAATTTCCATCACATTCAAGGATCCTTCGCCACTGATTGGGCAGATCATGAATTCCCGATGCGTAGAACTCTGGCTGTTTCGAGTCGAAGTATTCTTCAAAAGCCATTTTGACTTCGTCATGGTTAGTAAACTGTTTCCCATCCAGGAAGTGCTGCATCGAGCGGAACAGATGGTAGTTGGAAGGGGCAAGATTTGGGCTATATGGAGGGTGAGGAAGAACTTCCCAGCCCAGGTTCAGCGGTCTCTGTCTAACGTTGTTCGCCTTCTTCACGACATTGCTCGGGTACACGTATCTCGGATAACCCGACAGAAACTGCTGGACCTGGGCTGGAAAGTTCTTCTTCGCCCTGGAAAAAGCCCAAATCTTGCCCCTTCCGACTACCATCTGTTCCGCTCGATGCAGCACTTCCTGGATAGGAAACAGTTCACTAACGATGAAGAAGTCAGAATGGCCTTATTGTTAGAAGAATACTTCGACACGAAACAGCCGGAGTTCTACGCGTCGGGAATTAATGAACTGCCCAAACGGTGGCGAAGAATCCCTTGAATGTGATGGAAAGTATTTTGTTGGGTGAGCCTTGTTTGTTTTTCAAATAAATGTTTTTTATTCAAATTCGTGAAACGTCCGGTAATATTTGTAGAAACCTAATATGTACCTAATATGTACCTTTTCAATTCCGGCAATTAGAATGCCAAAGACATTCTAATTGCCAATGACATTTCAAAGACAATGGGAAAACAGAGAATGGGGTATTCGGAAATGAGTTTACCTGTATAGATTCTACCCTTCCTGGCTACTGAACCTACCCTACTGCTAATCTGTTTAGTTTTCAGTACTGGTTTATATCCCTCGCTAGCAGGAGATTCTCCGTACAGTTCCTCGGCGTTGTCATATCACTTTAGCCTTGGCATACGCCTTTCGCGCCAGTTGTAGGACAACAGCGAGAAGGTCGGAGGAAAATCTCCATAGCAAAAGGTCTAAATCGGAGCCTACACTACTTTATTTTATGCGCACTCTGAAAACACTACAAGAACTGAGAATGCAGCCTAATGTTGCCTATAAATAGCTTCAACTGAGCATTTCCAGAACAGAATTGATGTTTATACTCTCAAAAAGCAAAAGTAAGTGACGTTATGCAGTGGCTGTAGCGAGCGATAGGTTTACTGTCATGCATGTGATCTTCTATTGTGTAATATGTTTTAAGACTTTTCTAATGCAATTTCCTTATGCAATGAATTGTATTTCGTTGGTCCCTAATTCTTTCGATCCAGTTGTCCTTGAAAGTGCATTGGTCACATCCGGTCACGCCCCCTGATTCTCAACCCCGCTCTAAAAGTGCAAGTCTCCACTTCCGGTCACGCCTTCTGTTTCCCAACCTACCGTACCACTTCCGGTCATCGTAGCAGACAATGTAATTTCCGATGCCGCCTCCTGGAGCTGTAGCCAGCAGGGCTGGGCACACGTCCCGGCATGACGATTCTGAATATGCACCCCCCTTAGCTCGGTAATTTTTAGGCACCTCCTTATGGGAAATCGAAATCGGCTGTTTTCCGAATAGTTGGACAGCTATGATCTTGACTTCCTGATTTTGATAAACAAGAATATAAAAAAGCACTGAATAGAGAAAATTCCGAAAATGGCAACAAAAAGGGTAGTGTAATTTCTGAACTTCAAAACAGCCCCATGAGGAAAATTTGTTAGTAAGACGGTAAGTTATGACAAAAGATAAAACATTTTCCAATACAAAACAATTGAACAATTACCAACAACAGAACTACTACTATTGCGATAATTAATGTTTTCTGTCGAATGTTTTCATAAACTATGAAGGATTAGTTAATCTGTGTTTGATTGTTCTGATGTGGAAATCAGAACTAATTTGTGTTGTGGAACAATGTTAGGATTCTTGTGATTCGTAGGGAGTAGAAAACCCGAGTTTTACCCTCCTAGAATGCCGCAATCCCTTAAACAATCGGCTTGCCGTGCGATACGGTGTTTGCACGCAGCTACACAGCGCACACGGGAATGGACACGCACACAATAATAATAAAAAATGTATTTTATTACAGAACGGGGGGGAGAAAAGAATTGAAACCGAAGAAAATGGAAGATGGTAAAGGTAGTCTATTCTGGATGTACCCATTTTAGAAATTTAATGTAAATTAACAAAGTTAGAGCGGGTGTCAATATTTAGCCGTGATAAGGTTCATTCAAACGAACCTAGTTGATCAAAACTAGCATTAAACTGAGAGCAAAGGATATTGTGAGAAAGAGGAGAATCTGGCAATTATTTTAGCATCAATGGGACCGGTTTTTAATGTGATTTGAAGACCTTAAATCTCGTCCCGGTTTTACCCCGAAAACCGGGACAAAACCGGGACAAAATTGGTACGAGTTTTAAGGTCCTTAAATCACATTGAATATCAAACCTATTGCTATTTAAATGTTTGCCCGATCCTCCTCTTTCTCTCAATGCTCTTGGTTCTCATGTTTATGGGTGTTTTAATCAACTAGGTTCATTTGAATGAACCTTATCACGTCCAAAAAATTCACTCCGCTCCAACATAGTTTGTTTACATTAAATTTCTATACTGGATACATTGGAAGAATCCTTTTTCTGCATCCTTCCATTCACTCCAATTTCAATCATTTTTTCCGCCCCGTTCTGTAATAAAATACAGTTTTTAATTAACATTGCGTGCGCGTCCACTCCAGTGCGTGTTGTGTAGCTGCGGACAAACACCGTATCGCACGGCCAGCCGAATTTCAAGGGATTGCAGCATTCAAGGTGGATAAAACTCGGGTTTTTATGTACAGGGTACTTTTCAATGAGGAGGACACGGTCATTCGCTTCTTTCATAGTAACTTGCAGTCTTCAATTTTTACAGTTGGCTCTCTTCATGAGTCACATTCTCATGAATTAAAATCTGTAGACTAGTTGTGATGCTGACTGCTATTTGTACTTTCAAACTGTCGAAATGAATCCTAGCCTGCTCGGATGAGTCCGGGCAGAGTAAGCAGCGTAGCGGTCGGTCATGGCAAAGTATAACAGTGATAAGAAGATTTTGATATGATAAGCCCGATAAGCCTTGCTTTGACTGGCTCAAAATGAGCGACCTAGGCTATACATCAGTTCGCTAATCTTTTTTTAAACTTGAATGATAGTTTTTCTGGGCGCTGTCTTAGTATCTTTGCCTCGAATCGGTAGCCACCCGCGTAATCAATGAACGTTGCAACAAAGAAACATGACATCACATCAATCCTTACTTGCTACAAGATAACAGAGTGGTGTATTCCTTCATCAAAGCAAACTTAGACAGCAACTATGAATTATTGCGAACACAACCTGCATCTCTATCAATAATTTGAATTCTTCAAGTGTTCGACTCAAAAAGCGGGGAAGAATATATGACAAATCAGAAGAATAGTGCGTATTATTTTTTTCCCTGAAATTCGACAGAACTTGCACATCGTTCTTTTTTTTGGTGTTCGGTTTAGGCACCCTCATTTGCCCTCTCTGCAACGTCTAATATGCACCCCACTAAGGTTAACCGGGACGCGTGCCCGGCCCTGGTAGCCAGCCATATATAAGTCGACTTGTAGATTTGACTTCTTGCTCTCGTTTTTGTTTTAATAAACTTTTTGTGAACTTCGCTCTCTTTCTTGTTCTAAACTCTGGAACTCACAGTCCTCAGCTTGTCCACTGGGTAAAAAACACTAGACAAGCTCTTCTGCGGAGCTCTCTTCTAATTAGAGCACCTCCCTTGGATAACATTACTCTTCTGACGTACCTCCTCTCCTCATGTTTCCTTCACAGAGTAATATTTTCATTCTACTAGGTTGCATAAAAATCCTGTAAATTCTCAAATACACTGATCATGACTCCGAGACAACGTCATTAAGTGATGACTTCTTATCAATTCTGTGATTGCAACGAAATAAAATATTACTTCACTGTTGCACTATTTGTAAGTGAAGGGGGTCTAAGATTAGAAGTACAGACCAGAGTTCAGATAGGCAAAAGTAATGTCGTAGGTAAGCCTCACTGCAAAATTTGTTCTACTGAATGGACGAGGAGCGATTATTGCGGCGGGCCGTGCGGCGTTTTCGACACCACCGGCAAGCGGGGATTCTATGGCGCATAAACTATATTTTAAGCGACCATATGTAAAAACTGTTCAAACTGTAAGCTCCACGTAATCATAGACAGGGGTGAGCCTGCTACATATTATATTCAATGAAGGCATTCCTTAACCCAAATCTCACTGGAAAAGGGCCCAGTTGAGGAATGGCTAAACCTGAATCTGTTGTAAAAGAGCGGATTATCACTGGTTTTTGCTTGATTCGAGGTTTTTTTTCATAGTTCTTATCATTGTGGGTCTCATTCTTTGCTTTTTTGAAATATGAAAACAGACTCTTTCTAAAACAAGATATCACGCTAGGATTTTCCTGAAACTCTCACAACCTTTATTATGGGTGAAATTCACTGCTGTCAATCGCGTGCGTGTGCGTGCATATGCTGCGTCTCCTTCTTCCCGCTGTTTATCCCTCGCTCTGAACAAGTACGCGAAAAAACAAACTAAATTTGTCTCCGAATCAGAGGACGCGAGTTAAGAGAAACTCATTTGTGGGGACAAAAAACCTCGCGACATCTCGTGGCTGAGCGAAGAAAGAAGAGTAACGACGTCACTCCACTCAAGACTATAGTGCCCCTCTCACGCTTCCATCGCGAGTGGCTGCATTAGCATGATTTTAATACGGATCGAGCAATCTCGATTGACACTCATGACTTTCCTGCGTTCTAAAAACCCCAGCAACCTGGAAGGTACGGAAATATCGCGGTTTTCCCTTCTCCGCCTTCCGGCAAAGCTTGAATGTCTGCTTTCAATTAGCCGTTTTCTATCTCTTCGGCAGTAAGACACGGACAAAAAAAATTGGTAGAAAACGAGATATGACGATTCGCGAGAATTCCTTTTTTTTACATTCGTTTTCCGTCATCCGGGTCTTCTTGGCATACCCGTTTTCCGTTTACCGATTTTGGGTGGCATCCTCCAGCGCTGCTAATGGCGAAACATGCCGCTGCAGCGAGAACCAACTATAGCAGTGGCCTTAGGCATCCAAACAGGTAATAGCGGTATGCTGGGAGCTGTCCGGCTCCATGGCGCCGCGGATTCTGTTCCTGCGGAATGAGTGTGTTCCCCAGCGCGAGACGGCTAAAAGTTTATGGTTGGCGCTTTAGTCCAGTGGGCATCTACATATATTGTCAGTCTACTCGTTCACAACACGACTGTTCGTTGTGTGTTGGATTCTATAGTATATTGTGCAGCATTTCCAAGACGGCCCAAAGATACCCTGCAACGCTCACTGCCACAAAATTTTCCCTTCCTAAATCTTTTCAGAGTGGGAGGGATGATTTTACTCATTTGAGTTTTTAGCAGTTTTCCCTGTGCCTATTCCATTGCCCGCCCTTGAATTAAAAACTTCGTAGCTCGAGCTCGCCGAGTCCGTTTCAAGTCGTTTATCACCACGCCAGAAACTGACTAGCGTCGCGATGCGTGAAAAGACTTTGTTCCTCTGTTTGATTCCACCATCAACTCTGGATGGGCTTGCGTTGCTCACTCAGCGAGATCATCAAGTGAAACTGCACGATATTGTCCCACCCGAACTGTCTTTACTTATTACCTTTCATGTCGGGAATTCTCCTCCTGCAAGTTTGTTCATGGCAAACTTCAAAATGGCTCAGAGTATAGAACTCGGTCATGGGCAAGCTCCGTAAGCAAGGTACATTCTTCGAACAACGAAAAAAATTTTTTTCGGAACAGCCCGTTACAATTTCCAGATATTCTGAACCATTCGCCTTCTAAAATTCAAGATTTTTCATGCAAATAGTGTTCAGATTCGTGCGGCTCGTGCAGGAATAGAGAATCTGGTAATTCCCGACGAAAAATCCATTGAGAGAGCCTACAAATCCGCTCGTGATGGAGTTGGTGAGTTATTGTTGTTCTGAAACTACAGAGACGTATGCATGAATGTGATTTCCGCACCCATCAAACACTACAATACCCAGACTAATTTTGCTGAAAGAGGACGCGATAGTCGCTTCATACTTTTTGTACTGAATCAGTGTTGTCCGTTTGAATTCGCAGGACAGGATTAGGCATCACTGTCAAGAGATCATTCTTCTGAGTATATACAATACATCACTTGCCGCCATGTAAGGACCAATACAATCAGCTGGAAAGTTCAACAAGTAGAGTCGAGCAATTAAAGATCAAGATGGTTTCTTGATTCTATGTTCGATGGACTCCATCTATTGTGTATAAGCTCAAAGCCTCAACGGCGGTAGGACATGCCCACTCATAGGAGATAGCTCTTCACACGGTAACGGGGCAACTCACAAGTGAACACGGCTGTTCATTCAGCCTCTGCCTGGAGCGAGACGAGCAGGGTATTCCGCCGTCTAGACATCAACTCTGGCAAACTGGGGCGTCAACAACAGGTTGATCCGCCCACCATGAGTCACCGCTGGCCAACGGTCCGATATTCGGCGGGGCCATGGCAGCGAGTTATGCTGTGGTCGATGTCGAGCTGTTGCAGAGCTAGCGCTCCAGAAACAAGGGTAGTATACGACGCATTTTTCAGGCATGCTGTGAATGATGAGAGCGCAACCGGCTCAATTACCCAAGTTTGCGGTACATTGGCCCCGCCCAGCATCTGGAGGTGGTGCCTCTCCGGTGGTGACCCCTGTGGGGGCTGGGCGACCAGCCGCGATGCGTGTCGGTGTGCCGGCCGCTACGCGTGTTGGTGTGCCGGCCGCGATGTGTGTCGGTGTTAATTATTACCTAAGCTAGATGAAACAGTCCTGTAGCATGTCAACGGCTGCTAAATAGGCCGCTAAACGCGACACATCGAGTTGTCAACAGCCCGACAACAGGCGGACGTCGCTGGGCAACAGTCAGGTCTCAGGCGGGCAACACGCGCGATTTGACTTGTCAACAGGGGCGGTTTATGAGATGACAACTTATCAACGTGTTGTCGACGCCCCAGTTCGCCTGAGAATACGATGGCTCTGCGGGCATGGTGGAGGTTAGCCTCCACTGTTCGTGCGCTCTTGCACAGAGATCTCGCTGGTAATCTTCTCGAAGGGTTTGGAAGCTCAGTCAGTGTTTTACTTCGTTGTATAGCATCGATTACAGAACTGAAGATTCCCAATCGCAAAAACGATGAAGCCTTTGATAGAGGAAAAACATACATTTCTGCGTAGATTTCACCAAACAAAAACAAAGAAGGTGTAACATCTACGAATGAGCTTGTTTATATACTTTCCAGCTTCTTAAACTCCTCATTTTTACTGCTAATTCTTGAACTGTGAAAAAATAGTGAATTCTTGTGTTTAGCAAACCAGAACTTCAACCCTTGAACTACTTGCCTTCTAAGATAATTTGTGAGTTGGATCATTCGTTGGCGTAATAATTTTTGAATAATGTTCCGCTTTTATACTGAGTGAAAATGAGTGAATTTCCCTTTTCGCCGTCCGCCAGGGAAGAGACCTCGTTGCTGAAAACATATATCAGAAAGCATCGTTTAAAAGATTTTATAATCAAATTTTCAACGAGTAATTGTTTACGATAATGTCCTATGAATAAAATTATTAACCTGGATCAATTCAGTCCCAATCAATTAGGCTTAGAGTGTGTGTCTGAGCCGATGTGCTTAGATTTATTCAATATATCTTTCTTTTAGTTTTCGTTAAAAAAATCGTTTTGAGTGTTTGTTTGTTAGTTTTTTTTTACGAAATGTGAATGCATTTTCTATGCATTTTACGAAAACTGGATCTGGATCCGCCTCAAACTAATTTATAAGGTTGAAATATGAGCTATTGTTCGAGATCAGGGTTATTATCGTTGTACTGCCAGATAACATTTTCAAATAGGTGCTGAATCCCAAAGAATAAAAACCACAAAAGACGAAATTTTCCAAAAAATTTCAAATTCTCTCGTTTTCGTGTTTCTCCTATTCTGTTACTTTTTATTGATGCCCACATATACTTTTTCATAGTAAACTTCTTCGGTAAGTCCTTTTTATAAGAGTTATACAGTCCAGGGCCTCACAAAAGCTGGGGTGGTAGTGAATGGTGTGTTAAACGCGAATAAACCGCCACCTCCTGGCCGGCTACGAACCGAGACATAGGTGCCACGGTTTGTTGCCGTTTTAGCGGAAGCTGCCCTCTGCTTACACATACATTATGCGTGACCTTCGTCCGCATAAGTATTTTCTACACTTGGACACGAACGAAGTTTACGGTGGAAAGACGAGGGATCGGAAAGATTATACAAGTAATGCTGCTTATTTTATTCATTAGGAAGAGCATTCAAAGGGAACTTCGTAATATTTCGCTTGTTCGAAACACGATGAGAATACAATTTTTTAAAATTTCCTTGAAATCCTAATTCTCGTAATTTTTTATGAGCTCCGTGAGTTTTCAGGACCACTCTCGAAAAGACATGTTAGGTTAATCATTAGCCTCAATCAATCAAATGCGCGTGATCTGACAAAAGTTTGCATTAGTAGTAACTTTGTTAACGTTTTTTAAAGAAATTTTTCAAACAAAAGTTTTTGTTGAAAAACAAAAAATTTCTCCAAAGAAAAACTCGAGCGATTGAAAATTTGAAAATTTCGGGATGAATTATTTACAAGGTGTTCTTGGGAAGGTAACGCTAGGTGCGAAAAAGACATTCCGAAACTCGTCGAGTAATGCATAAATTCAAAGAATGTCCTGAATTCAACTGAAATGGTCAGTTAAAAACTTATAAGAATGATGATAAACTAGATAGTCTATTTTCGTTCTTGAAAAAAAATTCAAGTGTTTTTTCTGGAAGCGTGCAACTGAAGTCTGGCGTCCGAGATTGGGGTAATGGTGTGGTTTCGGTCATTGATGCAGTTGAATTTGTGAAGTGTTTGCCGTCTTCTCAAAGTGAAACTAATCCCCCGCCCGCAGTTAGTGCTGAAAATATATAGAAACACTGTTACGCACTCATATGCGCATCATGCAAGGAAAAGATTTTGTACACATATTTCAAGGTAAGAATTTGAAACACTTCGAGTGGCTCTACCAATGCACCAAAGCAACTGCGTCGCGGACCCTAAAAAAATAAGAGGCCAACAATGGCACTGATCTGGCAATGAAAGAGGAGTATTCGAATCTTGCAGAAAAAGGAGAACAAATACAGTTGGTTTTAGAAACAAGTTCGCACTTCTTTCCCACAAAACTCGCCCGATACGCCCCGACTAATGCTGGTTAAACATTACTAAAGCATCGAATCACTTGAAAATCAGTGGCTTGGGGAAGTTTCCTTTTTTTTGCACTAAAAAGTTGTTGAAACCTGTTCGAAACGCGAGCAAGCAAAAAATTTACTACATACTCCTCATAGCCTGTGCTATGCAATGAATTATGAGAATGAAACTAACCTGATGATTGCGAATCGAATGAATTTCGGAAGAAAATAAACAAAAGCGGGAGAAGTGTCGGCGCTCGCCAAAAAATTAACAGCTGATTGGGAGGGATTGATTAGTGCCACTAAAGAAGACGGCCAACGTGTTTCAGCAATGATCCCTGCTTAGTTTTTGATCCCTCATCGCTCGTTTCCCTGACGGAAGCCGTTAAAAGACTATCCCTTGAAACACCTTTCAGTTTTAAAAATAGGCTGACGTCCTGAATCAAAATGGCTAACAGTGCTATCAAACTTCCTCAACCCTCTGCATTAATTAAACTCGTACTTGCCCTCAGTATAGATGGTCAAAACTGATCCTATTGTATCTTGCTAACCGCATTCAAAAACTCCTCGAGAGGAGTTTTTCGTTAACCGCCAGTTTTTCTCGCATTTCAGCACTATTTCCGCGCTGTCTGCGAGAGTATGTTACACGCGAACTTACCGCGAGGCTGCCACATGTCGGAATTTTAGAGAAAAAACTTACCTGAAAACGCTTTGAAATCGCTATTTTACGTAACGAAGGTTACAATTGTTGCTTTTTCGGGGTGTTTTCATTGAAAGTGTAACAAATGCCTACCACTGAGGGATGTTAGGGTGGAACTAGAGCGATTTCTCTCCCAACTATTAGGAGTCCTGCTCAGATTCCGTTGTGGTTAAACTCGCGTTTAACGCGAACTTAACGCCTGTTAATTCGCGTTTAACACCCCCAATTACTACCACCCTGGTTGCGTCCCGCAGAACAATGTTGAGTCAATGATAATTTGGAAATCGGAGTGCAAAAATGACCAAATAACTCACCAGTGGTGTCACATACTACAAGAAAACATTCATCACAATAAAGGAATAAATTTGATGGGCTTTCTTAAAAGACACTCTATTTCTAAAAAATCACCAATTTTCAGGTTTTTTTAAAATTCGCGATCAACCAGAAAGTTCTTCGGTAATTTCGTGTTTGGGCATATAAATTATTTGAATCACCATTATGACATTTCAACCAGCATAGGCCTGTCTGAGCCTAAAAATAATTTTAATCGGGCTGCATAGCGCTGTACTGTAACTTTCATCCAGAGTATTTTCATTTTCAGCTCGGAGTTTGTTTGAGAAAACATCTTATTTTTGAGAGACTAAATATTTTGCACCACATACATTTCTCGCTAACGATATAACGTTGTTTTGGAATTGTTTATGAGCATCTGAAGACTCGCCAGTCTCCCAGTTCAATTTTTTCGAAAAATTTCAATAACCAGTTGAAATTTCTCATAAAATTCTTTGGTGGAATCGTAGGGCTGTGTCGAGAATTTCTCACAGAAACAACCGAGAAAGTCGTTGAACGCGTTAAACAGTTCCTAAATTGAGCGCCGCACAAAAACGGCGGTGGCCGCCGCCCGCCGCCTTTTTACCCTTGACAGCCGACCGCACCGTAGTTAAAGGCAATGGTCGCGCTAAAATAAGCTCGTCTTCTTTTCCTCTCTAAACCCTTTTCTGGGTATAGTGTAGTAGAACCTATAAGAAAATATCGCGAAAAAAACGTTGTTCTGGGCCAAATTTGAAGCCTGAACTTTCTTGTCTTTTGATGGTGGACGAGCATACCCCACATCATCGACATCGATGATCTCTAACATCAAGAACATCAGCTGGCTTAGAATCGAATTTCAATTAATGAACTTCCGAATTTATGAACACATCTAGTCAAAAACCTTGACTGAAGTGCTTGCTTTCATTGTTCAAGTGTTTTACTAGGTAAATTTGCATTTATTTCTTCCTCTGAGTGTCGATGATTTTGGACTGCTAGGCATGAGACTGCGATCTTTCTGTGCACGTGTGCACGAAGTGGAAATTTAGGGTCTTAATAACTCTAATTCTAGCCCGTTTTTTCACCGCGCTACCTTCATAGTTTTTGAGCTGTTTTTGATCTAAGCTGATTTTCGTAGTTTTTTCGATAACGTTTTTCATCGTGACCACTGCCTTTAAAAACCAGCTTAGCAATTTAGCTTTCAGTGTTACACTTTATTACTTGGAGGATTTGAGCCAGTTACGGCACTCAATTTGACTACATGTGTTGTTGCAACTCTAAACAGTTTTAATGTGGTCGCAAAATATACAGCTCACGCTAGTTCGAGGGCCGTAACGGCATTCTCATCTAGATCTGCTAGCGGGCGCAGGACGAGAGGCATGCGGCGAGGAGAGTGCACGACGACGGTGGAAAAATGCTAAGCCACGCATGCTCACTTGTGAGTTCTCCTTAGACCCTCTTCACACTGATGTCAAATTGTCCTTGCTATATCGAACAAACCACTTTGAACCGAATTATGGCAAAAAGCCGCGAAAGTGGCGATTTCTCCCTCTTCGCTTCTTTCTTCTGAAACAGTGCGGTATGTATAGTAGATGTTTGGAGAGAGGAGTAGCCAGGAAATGTCTCAATATCGGCCCTTACGGTCTGCGTCCACCAAATAACCAACAGATAGTGCTCGTAAAGTGCACGCTACATACCATCGGCATTAATCCTTGTATTCCCAAGTTGCTCAATAAGTTTTGTCGTTCGATTAGAAAAACACAATTTAATGGTTCAAAATATACTTTGTTATTCAGTATAATCTCCCTGAACATTAATACACTTGCTCCAGCGATCCTCCAATCTGTGGATCCCATCCCTGAAGTGAGAATCCAGAAGGTCTGCAAAATACGCTTCAACAGCCGTTAGGAGCTTTTTCTTTGATGAAAAACGCTTGCCACGCATAATTTTTTTTAGTTCTGGAAACAAATGGAAGTCGCCGGGACCCAAATCTGGTAAATGCGGTAGATGCTCCAACAATTCGAACTTCAGTTCATGGATCTTAGCCATTGTCAAAATGCTCTTGTGACACGGTGCATTGTCCTGATGAAAAAGAATTTTTTCTTCTGCAAACCTGGGCTTTTTTCTCGAATTTTTTTATCCAACTGGTTCAAAAGGTTGCAATAATATTCACAATTGATTCTTTTACCAGTTTGCAAGTAATCCACGAACGAAATTCCTTTCGCATGTCAAAAAACTGATGCCACAACCTTTTTGGCCGATTTCCGGACACGAACTCGTTTCGAAGCCAAACAACCAGTGGCCGTATTGATGAAGCGGCGGGCGCAGGAAGGAGGCGTAACCTTTCCGTTTCCGCCGTATGGCCACCAGTTTTGTGGCTCCTCTTTCGAGATTTCAATAGTGGCGGTCTCCTCTTCGCCACCTGTCAGAGCAGAGACAGGCATGGGTAGCCACCTGCAGAGACGAAGAGGAGACCGCCGGGTAGGAAACTGGCTGTGCTCAGAAAAATCAAACAAGTTTTTTGTAATATAAGTGTAACTTGCTTGAATGTCTCATGTAACTTACATTTATATTACATGTAACATACATTTATATTACATGTAACTTAAATTTATATTGCATGTAAGTTACACTTATGTTACATGTAACTTACATTAATATTTTCACTACGGGTGGCCATCACGTGACGCAGACGACACGCGACGCAGAGAGTGCGTCCCAGACCACAAAATACGCAGAAAAAATGTTCTGCGGGGACTTCCCTGCTGTTGTGGGTCAAGTACCTCAAACTTGGGTAATTGAACCAACAGCAACGCCAGTCGTAAGAGTGACCCCCGTGTGAGTCGTATATACCCCTTAGAAATACCTTCTCGACCGATTTAAGTTACTTGCGACCTATATTGATCCATTTAAGTTACATGTAACATGTCGGAGGCGCACTGCACACAGTGTCCCCTCAGGAATCGAAAACAAGTTCTTGTAACATGCCTGAGCCGATCTAAGTTACTCGCGACTTAACTCAGGTCATTTAGGATACATGTAACATAACGGAGGCGCACCGCACGCAACATCCCGCCGATATTTTACATGTAACTTAAATGACCTGAGATAAGTCGCAAGTCACTTATATCGGCTCAGATATGTTACAAGTAACTTGTTTTCGGCCTTTTATGTTACAATTAAATTTTTTAAATATTTTTCTGAGTGTCTCAACCCCGCTATAAATGCATTTCGGTGGGCACAGCACGCCCGACCTCGACTGTGCGGTAGAGCATATCAAACGAATAAAATTTCCAATATTCGTATAAACGAATAATTCGAAAAATTGACTCTTTCAAATATTAGAATAAACGATGAATTCGAAAAATCGACTCTTTCGAATATTCGACTAAATGAATTATTCAAAAAATAGACCTCTCCAAATATTCGAATAAACGAATCATTCGAAAAATCGGCTTCTCCGAATATTTGAATAAACGAATTATTCTAAAAATTGACTTCTCCGAATAATCGAATTATTGAACGATTCGAACACGAATAATTCGAATATCCGGCCAAAATCACGAGTATTCGAATAAGAAGTACGGACCGGGTGCGCATAATCGAACTCCCTTTCGCGGCACTACCAACTTTCTTGCCCTTTTTTTGTATGATATTATACACTGCGACGCATAAGTATAGCAACACTTGTGACATAGGCGTATCATTTGTTGGATCGAGGTTTTGAAAATTATGTAGAGTTTTTGTGTTTTCTACTACGACGAAGACAATGGTTCACTTGGTGTTACTCAAAATTTCCCATTTTGCCTTCTGTTATAACAAAAAGTTTGCATTTCTTACCACGCATAAGCATAGCAACACTTGAGAAACATGAAAACGCCTCGCGACTACCGCCATATTGTACGTAGTCTCGTGTGTGTTTTCGTAGTATTGGTTCAGGGTGATGCTATTTGTCCACTTTTCCAGCGAACTTCACCTGTCGTCTGACGATAAAGTCCCGGTTATCTCGTTGGACTTAGACTTCAATGGAATTTCAGCTAGCTAGAACGATAACCTGGATGCAGTTCCGAGTTTAAGCTGGATCCTGAATCATTCAACGCATGTGGTTGCCCACACGTCTCGTGGAGCTTGGGAAGCAGTCCCAGTCAGACATTTCTCAACGAGTCGGGACCGAGATGGTGTCGGTCCCACTGACTCATTACTATTCGCTGCCGAGTTTCTCGGCAAGTGCAAATCCATTCTCCATCAACCACTACGACTACATAATGGACCTCAAAATGAAGCCACTTCTTTGCTCAGAACATTTTTACAAGTCTGCTCGACTCGTGTCCGCGCGGTCTAACACGAGAATATTTTTCACCTACAATTCAGTCAGACGAGGTGCGAGAACTTGTCAATAAGAGCTCTCTAATGACGTCCTCTACCACCAGAATCAATTGAAAGAAATTTGTTCTTGTCGAATTAGATTACACACGATTTGGCGAACGGCGCCTTACTGCGTGGGGCACTCATGTTCCCCTAGTTTGTGCTCATGCTTGATCGAGCTGGCTCGAGTCTAGCACGCTTGTGAAAATGTTCTGAGCAAAGAGGTTGCTTTATTTCCAGGCCCACAATGTTGTCGTAGTGGTTGATGGACTATGGATTGGTATTTGCCAAGAAACTCGGCAGCGAATAGTAATGAGTCGGTGGGACCGACACTATGTCGGTGGCGACTCGTTGAGTAATGTCTCACTGGAGCTGTTTCTCGGACTCTATGAGACGTGTGGGCAACCACAGGCGTTAAACGATTTAGGTAGGACCCAGCATAAACTCTGAACTACATCCAGCTTGTCGTTCTAGCTAGCTGAAATTCCATAGAAATCCAAGTCCATGGAGGTAACCGGGACTTTCTCGCCAGAAGACAGGTGAAGTTCGCCGGAAAAGTGGACAAATAGCATCGCTGTAAAACAATATTTTACAAATACACATGAAAAGGGCAAAATAGCGGTCGTCGTGAGGAATTTTCATTTTTCTCAAGTGTTGCTATACTTAAGCGTCGTAAGAAATACAGACTTTTCGTTGTGATTAAAGACAAATTGGGGAATTTAGAGTCTTACCAAGTGAACTATCGTCTTCGTCTAGATAGAAATCATAGAAACTCTCCCCAATGTTCAAAACCTCGATTCAACATACGATACGCCTAATTCACAGGTGTTGCTATACTTATGAGTCGCAGTGTATGGATCAAAGCTTTGCCAATGCACTTCCACTAAAAAAGACATTTCACATTATATCATAAGAGTTTTCAAACTAACATTTGTCTTTGTCTATGAGTAGTAGTTGTTAAACGATACGATCACAGTTTCTGGATTTTCTGAAATATCTACCAACAATATCCGAATTTCTAATCAGTTTGGGGTGCTATCTACTCAGACAAACCATCGCTCGAAGCGGGACCAGAAAGAGACTCGAGCGACGCTATCTCTCCGCTCCGAGCAAAAATTAGTCATCTACTCGGGCGACAGCAGGGCTGGTAGTAAACCCTCTCGCGTTGTCACAACAATACGAGAAATATTTCGTTACAAGAAATGACAACGAACACCGAAGTCATGTGTTTGTCTCGTGTTTGTCGCGAAGTGTCGCATACTTTGGCCCAAAAACCACGGTCTAATATTGGATATGAACTCGGGACACTCGTCCAACCACGGCGCGCACACCTACTGCACCACCTTGGTCTTGGCAGCTCAGCCACTCGACACCATCAAGTGATGGAACACGAGCAGTTGCTTGCAAAAACCACAGTCTTACGCGAGAACGGTACCCCGGACACACGTCTCATTGCGGTGCGCACACCAACTGCTCCAATAGTGGACTGCGCCGACCACCTAATCGGGTGCTATGATGGTCGGCCACGTCGATCACTGCGTTATACCTTCCATAAAACCCAATGATTGGAGACCTTTGATCAATCCACAAAGTGGTGGTATCAACATTTGAAGCAGTTTCCACTATTATTATGCACTGCTTTGAAAACTTTTCCTGTTATTTAACGACCCATACTTTCGATAGATTTTGTCCTTTACCATGAATGCTTTTCTACAGCTTTTGTTTACTTCTATCAAATCACTATTCCGCTCATTCCAGTGGCTTGTTTTTTTGGTTGTCTTTTCCATATTCTCATTGGTAAATGTTCTGATGTTCTCACTAATTGTGGTTTTAAAGATTACAGTCAATTCATACAGGGTAATTACATCTTGATGTCGCCTCAGAATTTGACTTCTAGTTTTGAATAGGAGTTCTCAATATGAAATTTTTTCTTTTCTTCGTGAAAATATTTTTCCTAGTTTGATTTTGGATTCACTTGCTAAGACAGATTTTCTCACAAAACTTCGAAGGCCTTGTTTTCAGTTTTAACCATTTTGGAAGACGGAGGCTGTTGACTGCAGCTGTACTTATTCGCTATAATAATCTAAATTATTCCCGCCGTCGTGCATGAAAAATTCCCTTTTCATGAGAAATGCTTCTAATAATATTTGTGAAAGTTTAGTGGCTATGGGCAGGGATTAACCCGGTTTGGAAAAAGGTTTTGTTTTCGTTCTCGTTTTGAAGTTTTTTGGTTTTTGAAGTGCCGGACGAGTAACTTGAAAAGACTTTAATCCCAGAACGCAAAAGATATGTAGAGCAAAAAAACTTGCAAACGGAAAAATATATGAATCAATAAAAAAACCCTTTCGGAAATTATTAAACCTCGTCAACGTATAATAATCTTACAAATGAGTATTGACACCATTTTTATTGAAAGAACCCTTATTAGTAATGTCAAAGGGAGTAATAAATAAATACAGCGGAGGAATACCGCTGCAGTCAGCTGTTTTTGCCATATAAAAATTATGGAACTGAGAAAAATGCGCACAGTCTCATAACAATCAATCTCACAAACTGAAATCAAAAATAAACTGTCAATTTTTTTTACTCCAAAAAAAGTCATATGGAAGAACGGAGATTAGAAATCAACAGCAAAAATGTTCAACTGAAATCAAAATGTTCTAAACGCATCTAAAATGCTGTAATATTTGAACCCTTCATAAGTCGCTACATTAGAACATTCACCTACAAAAATATAGTCAAGAAAACCAAAATAAAAAAGCTCACCTCACATTCGTCAGCGGAAGGCGACGGGATGCCATGTGATTTCCGGGAAATTTGATCGATACCGAACAATGCAATGTTTTGCATTGTTATCATTGCCACACAAAGGGCAAAAAACATAGCGAAAGGTGCGTAATTTGCATTGTATTGACAGGCGCCGCACACCCTGCTCTCAATCACACGCCTAAATGTCGTCACGACATTGTTGTACACGAGCGCACGACATTCGCCGCAATCTGCGCACTCCCTCAACCGCGCACTATTTTGTGTCACGCTGTCTGTCGCGCTGTCGTGATGTTATGACCACGCGACACTTGTGACAGCTCGTGACCGTAATTGTCGTGACAACAAGCTCGTGACAGTCACGAGCCATGTGTTGTCGGATACGATAAGAACCCATAGCTCGCGCCTTTTGGTCGCGACATGTCGTGACATGTCATGACAATTGTCGTCACGACAATGGGGGGTTTACTACCGGCCCAGTCCCGTCCCGTCCCGTTCGGAACTATCTTCGGGGCTCCGTGGCGTTCTGTCCCAGCTGGCAGGAGCCTGGGCGGCGACGATCCCCTAGAGTGGTCGGAGTTGGTCCCTCCTAAGTTTGCTATTGGGAGGGACAGGGTTGAGTTTTGCAGGGACCTGGTTGGCCGTGGTTGGTCCCCCCTAAGTTCGCTACTGGGAGGGACCAAAGCTGAGTTTTGCAGGGACTTAGTTGGCTCTGTAAAGCCATTCTCGGGGAGCTGGGTTTCAAAATGCTTACCATACCGCTTACCTTTCCGCTAGCTTCTTCGATCGTTACGTGTGTACTGTGCTAAAACTCCTCAGTAGACTTACGCATTTCTTCACAGTCCATATCAAAACGTTAATCAACACAAAATCCATCAAAAATTTACTTCCAATGCAATTTCCTACAAATTCAAAGCCAAATCCAAAATCAAAAACTGAAAAAACGCTAACAACACAGTATGAATCTCATACATGAAGAAAATGAGGTCTTCTGACAAGCTGCAAGCAGCAATGATACAGGTTTAACATATACAGGATTAACGCCATACAGAAATGATATTTTATAATTTCACAAGAAAACCAGCGGCCATGGATAGAAAATCTTCAAATGGAAGGCAAACTATCCTGGGCAACCCGAAGGCTGCATTTAATGCAGGCCCCACAAAGTGAATTAGAGAAGGCTGAAAACGTGCTCAAAATGAGAATATACATCAAAATCAACAACAATATAAACCAAATTTTTACGATTTCGGCCAAGATGAGTTCCGTCTTCGACGTACACTCATCATTACTGCGCAGTGGTAGACGGCTCATTCGCGACTACTCTCCTCTTCTGAAATGTGTATTGTTACACAAGAATTAACTATGTGAGTTTTGACCGAGAATTAGCCGCGAAATGCCTGCTTGTCGCGTAATAGCCGTCAAATAATGGTTGCCGCGAAATAGCCGCAGAATAATCGCTAAATAACGCTGGCCGAGAAATGGCCGCCAAATATGTGGTCTGCTGAAGCGCGCCCTACTCTGGAAAGGTAAGGGTGAAATCGGGTTTCTTGATCACCCATTATTACTGCTTACCCTTACATGAGCAAATTTTCATTATGATTGACGGTATCGTTGTCTGTAATTGTGAATGAAGGTAAGACCGGCAATAAAAGTTTGCAGCATCATTTCTAGATTGGTGGCTGTGTTAAAGGCAGTGGTCACGATGAAAATCGTTATCGAAAAAAACTACAAAAATCAGCTTAGATCAAAAACAGCTGAAAAACTATGAAGGTAGCGCGGTGAAAAACGGGCTGGAATTAGAGTTTCTAAGGCCCAAAGAATCCAGTTCGTGCACACGTGCACAGCGATGACGAAAAAGATCGCAGTCTCATGCCGAGCAGTCAAAAATCATCGACATTCAGAGGAAGAAATACATGCAAATTCACCTAATAAAAACAGTTGAGCAATGAAAGAAAGCACTTCAGTCAATGTTTTTGACTAGATGTGTACATAAATTCGAAGGTTCATTGATTGAAATTCAATTTCAAGCCAGCTGATGTTCTTGATATAAGAGGTCATCGATGTCGTTGATGTGGAGTGGGCTCGTCCACCATCAAGAGACAAGAAAGTTCAGGCTTCAAATTTGGCCCAAAACAGTGGTTTTTTTTTGCGATTTTCTCTTAAAGGTCCTACTACTCGAAACCCAGAAAGGGGTTTAGAGAGAAAAACAAAACAAGCATATTTGATCGCGACCACTGCCTTTAAAAGCACCCGTTGCCAGGAAATAGCCGAGCAGGGTTGAGCATGGTTGCGACTCGGCGCAACGGGGGGTCGTAAAATAAGTGGAAAATCTTTGAAAAAAATTCAAAATGGGAGGGGGCTCGAACGATTTGAGCGAATTTTACCACAAATTTGCACCTTTTCCAACTTCTTCACTCTCAAAAAGCTTTTATCTCGGAAGGGGGATCATAAAAATTTTGTAATTTTTTTTACAATATTCGGTCAACGGGGAGGGGTCGTAGGTCCGCCGAAAATTGGCGCAACGGCCTGCTCAACCCTGTAGCCGAGAAATAGCCCCCCCCCTCCAGGATCCGCAGCGGCTCCTGGTGGGCTATATCTCGGCCGAGCAATGGCCGCGAAATAGCCTGGATATAGCCCATCAGGAGCCGCTGCAGAGCCTGGTAGGCTATTTCGCGGACAACGTGGTCTCGGCCGGGCACTGGCCGCGTAATAAACGAGAAATAATCGAGAAATAGCCGCGAATCAGCCCTTCGTGAGCCGCTGCGGAACCTGGAGGGGGCTATTTCTACGCCAAATGTTTCAGATAAATAGAAAAAAACAAATTAGCTTACCGGCTTAGCAATGAGATGATTTTTTTTGCGAAGGGTGAATTGGCGTACCTCAGCTCTAAAAAAATCATATACTCTCAATCTTTGGGCCATACTCGTTGAAATGACTATGACTTTTTTCTTTTAGAAGTCTTTCGATATATGTGCCTTTCGATATACTTCTGGTCGCTAAAGTTTCCACCTACTAGATCACAACGCAACATTATGTAACCAGCTACAGATTGGCATCGCCGCTAGCCCCCCCCCTCCCCTTCCTCTACACCAATTCTTTCTCCATGGATTCAATCTATCAGTTTCTTACGCAGCTTCTTTTGAGGTTTAACAGCTTTCTACGGCTCATTCCAGCTTTTTTCCTAAACCCCTTTATTCTTTGAGACATCAATCGCATTATTTCTACAGCCCATGCTGCCCTGTCAGCTCTCACGACGTTCTGCAAACCCCTTTCAAAGCTCTCCGAGGCATATTGCACGCTCCTATAGGAAAACCTTCCTTCATCCCTTACATTTTTCAACTTCTTTCTAGAGCCCTGAAAGGATTACATGAACTCCCTGTCTTAGGTGTATTTACAACAGAATTATGGAATGAACACACCCTGACTAGGGACTGCTTTAAACCTTCCGTGGAGATTTGGAAAGCCATGTTGTCGCTGCTGTAGGTCTGTGACAGTACATAAATGATCCGTGCTTAAAAAACCCTAAATGGCTGCAGAGATTCCAAAAAGAGGCATTTTCATTGCTTTAAAAAGAGATGAGGGTGCCCATCCGTGAGCTTCTGGGGTGTTCAGAATAAGTTTTTGGATTCGGCTTAAAACTTGCATCTGGGTGTTATTCAGGGCGCTGAACCGGAATCTGGGGTCTGTTCCTCGTCTGACATAGTGTTACGGTAAGTTACGGTAGGCAAAATGCCTTTTAACTGGCGTTACTTACCTTAAAATTTTGGAAATCGAAAAATGGACCTCAAATTTGTGTTCAGCGTGCCAGATACCACCCACAGTGAAGTTTTGAGTCAAATCTGATTGACCGAGCTACCGTATACCAACCGTAATCTACCGTAATCTATCGAAAATCGATAAACGGGTTGCGGATTTGTGTTAACACTCAAAGGTAGTGTTCACGATAAGCTTTATTTTCGAGATTACTCGCTATATTGATTAAGTGGCCCCCGGGTAGAACTAAAATAACGAAGAAATTGAGAAAAACGCATCAGAAATACTCGAAATCCTTAAAAGCACAGGACACTCAAAAAATCGATTCTCAGATTTCATGCTTGTCTTGGAGAGAGTCACACGCTGATCACAGTGGTGTCTCTGAAATCGTCCAAGACCCCCTTTGAACAGAGTTATGGCTCTTCAAAGATGCCAATATTTTGAGGGTAAAAAATTGGTGGACGAGTTGTCTCAGGCCTGTGTTTCTCTTCATTCGCAATCGTTGAGCGAGAGCGAGCCAGGATAAGGAGACAGTCCGACAATGGACTGAAGAACGGCGATTTGTTGAGAATTCATCCATCCATCCAGCCGTTATCGAGCTCGAAAATCTGGAAGGGGGTCGGGCCTGTGGTGGTGAGCGAAGGGGGTCGGGCCTGTGGTGGTCGCTTATATCTCGCTTATTTGGAGGAATTGAGATCTCACATTTGGCACGTGTTATACAGGAGGGGTCTTCTACACGATTACATGAAAATCTCAAGATTCATAACTGAGGGTGTACTGTGCCTTTAAGTATCACCCCGCCTCTTTAGTATCACAGAAACTGTTTGTTGTGACTATAAAATCTTTTGTGGACCCGTCATTTGCAATTCTCTACACCCTATTACTCCGATCTTCCCTTAGGGCCCTAATTAATCCTTCTTTGCATGAAATTGTGGTGCGCGCGAAGCGCGCACCAGATTTGGTTTTGAATTGGCCATGCGCGCGACCCATTTTTCGAAATCTCAATTCAGAGTGAACGAAGAAATTAGCTCTAAACTGCATTGAAAAGAGCGCAAAAAGTTGGTGTAGTAACCCAAAAATATTCACGAGATAAGAAATTTTTACGCTCTTCCTGGCCAAATTCCCAGAGGGTTATTTTAGGCGCTGAATTCGGATTCGAGATCCGTTTTCACTTTTCACAAAGCCAGAGTTAATTTGTGTTTGCATGAAAACTTTCAGTAAAGAAAGATAAGTTCAAGTTTTTTTGGTACACGCAGTCACCAGGGGGAGCGTTAAGAATTTCACTGAATGTATTTCCGATTTCCGATTTCCGCATTCCGGTTTCCGATGGTTTTTGGCGTTCCAATTTCCGAATTCCGATTTCCGAAATTGAGAAGGTCCTTCCGATTTCCGATTTCCGAAGTTCAGAAAAAAATTTCCGCTCATCCCTGCTTCGAACGGAGCTGTTTCCAGAGTCTTCATGGCATTTTGCGTCGAATAACGTTTTCATGTTGAGAAAAATACGTTTCCAGTCTCTCAGCCGATTGTTCCCCTTCTACTAGCCAATTTCAGTTTATGAAGTGCATTTTTTTTCGCCTGAAATTATCGGTTTTTCGTCCATAACTTTTTTGTGCTTGGAGATAGACCTTTGGTGAACGTTGTTTTCGAAATCTCGATGAGATTCTGCGTCGACTAGTGTTTCCAAGCCGAAAAAAATATTTTCTCAATCCTTCAGCCAAATCATTTCACGAAACACCGGGTTTTCGCAAATAACTCTTTGACCTTTGAAGGTAGGATTTTGGTTAAAGTTGTTTTTGAAATCTACGTAAAATTCTACGTCGAACGATATATCGGGTTCCTGATCTTGCTTGCCCCATAAGCCAGCCTGGTCGGGGGGGGGGGGCTGAGCCCTTTTGTAGGCTCCAGAAGAACTCGACGTCTCCTACTTACACCATAGAGGCGAGAGCACCCTATGGAGATAACTATGGAGCTCGACTCCACCGACCTGGCTGACTTATGGAGCAAGCAAAGTTAGGAACTCGATATGTCTTTCAACGCGCAGAATTTTACGTAGAGTTCAAAAACAACCCTCACCAGAACCCTATCTTTGACGGTTGAAGACTTATAGGCGAAAAACCGGTGTTTCGTAAAATGAATTAGGCTGAAGGATCGAGAAAATATTTTTCCAAACTTGAAACACTAGTCGATGCAGAATCCCATCAAGATTCCAAAAACAACCTTCACCAAAAGTCTATCTTCAAACGCAAAAAAGCTAAGGATAAAAAACCGATGATCTCAGGCGAAAAAATGCTATTTATAAACTGTAATCGGCTGGTAGAAGGGGAACGTATTTTTTGAAAATGAAAACGCTATTTGATGCGGAATCTCATGAAGATTTTGAAAACAACCTTCACCAAAGGGCTATCTTCTAGGGTGAAAAAGTTATGGACGGAAAACCGCCAGTGACATCCAACCAATCTTGAAATGACTTGCATTAGTGTTGGGTCACTTTCATTCTTTTTGGGGTGTTTCACCGGTTGTCACCCGTTTTCCAAATGGTGAAGGTTCCCCACTTCACGTGCCCAGGGGTGAAGGTTGGTGGAGTACATAGCTCCACCCAACGAAGCTATGCCTACCGGGCACCCAGATCGTAAACTCGTCCAACAGCGGGCGGACTTTGGACCTTCCCGGGAGCCTCTCAGTGTTTAGTGAATACGGCCACAGGTTCACACCACTCTTTAGCCTCTTGCTTTGATTCAGGATCATGGTGGTAGAGCCACGTCTCATCCATAGTGATGAATCGACGCACAAAATCCACTTTATTCTTTTTGAAACGCTCCAAATGTTGCTGAGAAAGTCGCTTTCAAATGTGTTTTTGTTGCACTGTTAGCGAATGCAGCACCCATTGTGCACACAGCTTTCTAAAACCCAAAGTTTCACCTAAATTATGGCTCACACTGCCTAATGACATGTGTAGAGCCTCTACTAAATCTCTCTCAGTCAATCGACGATCATTCAAAACCATATCCTGTATTTTGGCTATGATTTCTTGTGTTGATGCGCTTCCTTCACGTGGATCGTCTTCAAGGCTTGTACGACCACGTTTAAATTCAGCAAACCATCTTTCTACTGTTCTAATTGTAGGTGAGCAATCGTTATACACTTTTAACATTCGTTCTTGAATTTCTTTTGGTGCTACACCTTCCAAAAATAAGAATTTTATTACTGCACGATACTCAGTTTTTTCCATTGCTGCGACAGTGCGACAATAAATGGCCTATAAGCAAAGAATGAATTGAGAGAACGCAGGCATTTCGCTGCTGTTTTTCGGCCAAATCGCTCCGAATGAGTGGAGCGAAGCTTGGACCTCTATATCTGTTGATTATGATGCCAGTTGACCGAAATTATACGAAAAACAAGAGCGAAAACCTGTTAAACGGAGAAAAAAAAACATAGCAAACGCTCTCGACTTCTATTTTTAACACAAAACTGCTGCAGCAGCAACGTTTCGACTGAATTTTTTTTTCTTTAGATTGAAAAGTCGTGTCTGTCAAGCTGTCGCCCATTTTGGTTCAAAGGGCGTCTCATTCCCTGATTTTTTTTTCTCGGAAGAACATTTCAGAGAACACGATCCAACAAATTCTTTCAGGCATTGGAACATGTCGTTCGCCAGGAAGGGGTCAGAGCGGCAACACGATCAATTGGCGAACAGGGGAACTTGAGTGGGAGGCATGGATGCGTGTGTTGGACTATGCTGTAAGCTAATTTTCTCCATTTTTCAATCGTCCTTTTCGATGCTTCTTAACGATCTTCACTGAAAGCTTCTTGATAAGTTGATATTTCAATACAGGAGAAACATCCATCTTCCTCTCCACCCTTCGAAAAGAATGCGCTTCCGTGAAGCGTACTAAGTGGTATATATTTTCTCGCTGTTGGAGCTTTGTGATAAAGGAAACAGATTTATCGTTTTCTGCACAACAATCGTACATTCTTAGCATTTGGAATTTGCCGTTTACGCTAAAAACGAATTCCTCTAAAAAGTTTGAGCTCCGCAAAATATCAATCGTTCAGAATCCTTCAAGATGAATCGGGTGAACGTCAAAAATACGGTTTGACTTTGGTTGAGTAATCTTTTTCGTTCCAACGTGAGATGCATGCAAGAAAGAATTATCAGATAATGACTAGAAACAGGGAATACGAAAAAAGAGTGCAGGGTCCCTTCAAAGAAGAATTTAATTTTCTCGCTCGCGTCATGTTACGGTAATTGCCCACCCTGTAAGGTACTGATTTTTCAACTACAATACCCGCGCTAAGTTTTGTAAAACGGGGAGCATCTGGCAAACGTGGCAAAAAACGTCCGATGCATGCAACTTTTTTGAATGAAGACTTTTTTGATTTCTGAAAATGTTATCATATTCACAGATCAGATTGCTACCTAAATATGTGACTTGCGTGCCGGAGTTTCCTAAAAGCGCTTTGTTTTTAAAGAAAACAATATTTGCAATCGTTTTTCAGAAACGTCGCGCGCGGCGAATGCGGCGAACCTTTTAGCAGTATTTGTACAAGTAATGGAAGAGCAATCTGTATGCTTTCTTTATAAATCAGGTGCAGATGGGAGAACCTCAAGGTTTGTTAAATTGATTTTTCGAAATCCTTCAATAAACACGCTTGAGAACTACCTGAAAAGTCGGAGTTGTGTTGCGAAAACCCCGGACTCTCATAGAAAGGATTTTGAAAATTCAACCTAAACAAACCTTGAGATTCTCTCACCTGCACCTAATTTATGAAGAAAGCATTCAGATGGCTCTTCCATTACTTGTACAAATATTGCTCAAAGTTTCGTCGCACTTCGCCGCGCGCGAAGTTTTTGAAAAACGACTGCAAAAACCATTTCATTCAAAAGCGATTTTAGGAAACTTCGGCCCAAAAGTCACATAATTAAGCAGCAATTTCATCTGTGAATATGATAACGTTCTCAGAATACAAAAAAGTCTTCATTCAAAAAAGTTACATGCATCGGACGTTTTTCTTGCCAAGTTTGCCAGATGCTCCCCGTTTTTACAAAACTTAGCGCGGGTATTGTATGTGCATATACAGTGCGTTCAGAAATGATAGGCTCACTCTTGAAAATCAAGGTTTTCAAAACGCTTTACAGTTTGGCGATTCATACTGTTTACCATTGAATTCAGCAGTGCAAAAAACCTGTGCTTACTCAATCTTATGATTACTCCACGATTTTGAACAACTTTGAGGTAAATCTTCAGTTATTTCACCAATCAGAAATGATAGGCTCACCCTGCGAAAACAAATGTTTATTGAACAAAACATGAACAAACAATAAAACCTAAGTATGATACAGGTCCGCCACCGTTACCAATGACCTCAAAAATTCTCTTAGGCATAGAAAAGATCGAATTTGATATGGCATTCTTATCAAGGTTTTTCCAGGCTTCGGGAACAGCAGCTTTAAGCTCATCTACAATGCCATACTGCTTGTTGTTTGCATAAACCTGGCGCACAATTTTGCCTCAGATATTCTGTATGGGGTCGCGATCAGGGCTGCACGCAGGGCATTCCATCACACGAATTCGCTGCTGCTCCAACCAGGATTTTGTAGACCCCGACACATGTACCGCAGCGTGATCCTGCTGGAAAGTTCAGCGCTGACGTCGTATTCCAGAAAAGAACGGCAGCAGATGTGTCCTAAGAGTTTTCCGGTATTCCTCCCAGTTCATCCAACAGGAAGCGAAGACCATCTCCAAAAAACCTTCGCTGCAGAATGCTCCCCAACACATCAGCGAGCCGCCACCAAAATTCCTCCTGCTGAAGATCAACGGATCCTTGCGGAGATAACTCCAGTAGTACCGAGCTCCATCAGGACCATTAAGATTGATTTTTTTGTCGGAGAAAATAACCTGAACAATTTTGAGCTCATTTTTCAAGTTTTCTTGGCTTGTGAGATATCGCCTTACCTTTGTCCAGTTGGTTGCCATGTTCTCTCTTGCAAATTCCAGTCGAGCTTCTTTACGGTTGGCTGAAATTGACGGGCCCTTCTTCACAACTTGGCGGACGTTGCTTTCATTGCCGTTTAAAGTGTTCCAGACAGTTGTTTTCGAAACATCAAGCGATAATTCAAACATGACTTTATTCAGCGACGGCGTGATTTTGGAACATAGGCGACTGATCCTTCGGGCATCCTGACTGTGGACTTTCTTAGGTCGTCCGGTAGACTTCGCCTCTCCATAAGAAGCCGGATCTCTAAGACACTGCCCAACACAGTGTTGCGAACGTCCCATTTGGGCCGCTATTCTTCACTGACTCAGTCCAACAGAGGCGAGGGTACGAATCTGGGCGTGATCAGAAGTAGTAGGAGAAGTACCACGTCCCATACTAGCAACAACGATGTATGATGTACCCACGTCAATGGTATGCAATGGACTTGTGACTTGAAATTTTTCGAAATAAGAAACTTGAATTTTTACAGGGTGAGCTTGTCATTTCTGAACTGTGAAAAATCCGAGAAATTTTCTTAAAATTGTTCAAAACCGTGGACTTCATAAGATTGAGTATGCACAAGTTTTTTGCACTGCTGAATTCAATAGTGAACAGTATGGATCGCCAGACTGTGCAGAGTTTTGAAAACCTCGGTTTTCAAGGGTGAGCCTATCATTTCTGAACGCACTGTATACATGTGAAAATTAATTTTAGTAAAGGACTCTCTTGAAATTTTGCAGAACAAGAGTTATTCCTATACATTGGATACGATTCGGATCATTTCGGGTATCCGTCCGAATGATTCGATATCTTGACGATTCGGTATCCGAATCACCACAAAAACGCCAAATCCTAGTCAATCTGTGATCCGGTTAACCGAGAAACGCCAAGTTCGAACCGACATGTCCGAATCGAACCGAAATCTGAATTATCGAAAAAAAAAACGGCAAATCCGAATCGAACCAAAATCCGGAAAACAGGATTTATTCATGATTCGGATTCTGATTATCCGAAATGCGTAACGATTTGGTTCAATCCTGCTACTTTAAAGTGTTCAATAGTGACCCATAAAGGGTCTACAGAGTTGCGAAGACCGGCAAGTGGTCTCCGAGTGTCAGCCTTGACGCGGCGACGAAAATGTGTTCGTGTCAGATGGAGTCACCGGCTTGGCCCCATATCAGATGGTGTTGGGACTTGGATAGGCCTTCCGTCTAGGTTCATCAATGCATCCATGAAACTTGTGGTTGAATGATTACCACGGCTGAGCTTGACCTCTTCCAAGTCACCCCTGCTATTTAATTTCCCAGTACGAACACAACAACTATTGAATGTGCAGACACCGTAGGTTTTACTCTTTATCACAAGAAATGACAACAAACACATAGAACAACTAAGGAAGCACGCCCAGTTCTACTTCTGACTAGTCTGCTAGCCCTATTTCTAGGTGGGCAACTTTCCGTCCTTCTCGACGGATCCCGTCTGCTAGGTGTGTGCGTGAACCTTCCGTCTCTCACGACGGGATCAGTCTGCTAGATGCGTATGCGGACTTTCCGTCTCTTTCGACGGAACCCGTCTGCTAACTCTTTCTCGAACCTGGGAAGTTTAATCCTTACACTGGCGTAAACAGTAGTATGGAATTGCGGGTGATTCCTTAGTTCCTCTGCGTCACTGCCACTATCGACGCATCAGACCAGCGATTGGCCAGACACCAGACTGCCATACACCAGCCACGAGACACCAGCCGGTCAGACACCAAACCGCCAGACACCAGACCGCTAGACACCGGACCGCCAGACCGCGTTGTCGCCTGTCGGTGGCTTGCGATTCTTTTCCAGCACTTCGGCACAGGACAACGGCAAAAATACAATTACTACTAATCTAAAAACAATACAATTACAACAATGGCGTGCAATAGATCACTGACATTCGAACATTACCGGCGCGGCGTCGCTTGCCGCTTGCTGGTAGTGGCGCAGGGGTCGGCGTGAGGTGGGATGTATCTCAGAGGAGGGTCAGACTCATCGCGTTCTCTATTGAAGGTTGGCGCGAGCTCGGTGCGCATATGTTACAACATAATTCACCGAGTTTGCGCCAGTATCATTGCGATTCGTGCCAACTACAAAGACATTCTGGATTGATCGTAATTAATAGCATCAATATCCAATGAAGATTCGAAGGCGAGCTGCTATTGGCCACTGACTGCCGCGACGTGACCGCACGAACTGAATCAGAGCACAGATCTGCCGCGCACAAACTCGCCTTTCTTGACGTATTAGAGTCAGTTTCTGAGTCAATCACAGAATTCTCAGAAATAACAACTACAGAAATCTTTAATAGTAAAACAGTTGTGTAACGATATTTTTTCGGTTTTTACTTTGTTTTTAGGTCAGGGTCAAAGTTTGGATTAAAAAACGTTTGACTATATTGAACTCGATAACAGTTAGAGAACCGATTCAATATAACGTCAAAATACTTGCCATTTTTTCGTGAACAAAAGATTGCTCAATCATTACTTTTGCCAGGAAGCTGAACTTCTTAAACAGCCTACTGCGCGAAGTGTGATACAATCCAACTGTGGTCCGAGCCCCCTCCTTAACTGGCCGATTTGCTCAGCCCAGCCCCTACCCACCTCCCCCCCTCGTGAGAAAAACCGCATGTCTGTCCGCATGTATGGCTATCTACTTGCGAAAATGTACCCCAATTTTCATGAACGCAGCTTGAAGCGGAAGAGCGCAACATAAGGTATTCGTCCACCCTCAGAAATTAACGTAAACAAGAAAGGGTCTATTTTGGCTCAAAAACGCGGCTATCGCGTCCATTTTAAGCACGCCTTGCTATATAGGGCACCAGACCTTCCGTAAACTGTAGAGATATTGGAAGTTGAAGGCATCGTACGCACAGAAAACCGTATATTATTTTCTCATGTTTTTGTGTAGCTTGGCCCCACTAGTGAACGAAAATGTCGAAGGGACCCAAGAAAAAACTTCATTTGTAAAGAAAAGTCAATAGGAACACATTGTAAATACGAATTTGAATTTCGCGCCAAAATCAATTTTGAGATTTTTCTGCTTCTGTAGGCCCCGTCACTGTCATTTTCGGAGTTTTTCTGCATGTGGAGTTCGTGCCGTTACTATTTTTCATGTTGCCTTACGGTCGCACCAATATTCTAGGAAAAAGTGCTATTTGACTGGTGAGAATTGGTGGCGGATCTTCATCTTTGACGCCTTCAACCTCATTCCGCAACGTTTTGACGCGCCAAAGTTTACCAGTGTGGTCTACCGGACTCAATCATGGAATTGAGCTTGAAAAATGAAAATTGATTTTCAGCGCGAACGATGCCTTTAAATCTATCGTGAACTCTGCCTTTAAAGGCATCGTACACGATGAAAACCAATTTAGGGTTTTTGGCGTTTTCGTGTTGTTATAACCCTATAGTGACTAAAGGTTGCGAAAAGCTCTCTGAAAAACGTCAAATTTTCGAGAAAAATCGGTTTTCAGAATCTTCAAAATGTATTTGAAGTTTGCGCCGATATCAACCTGGGATAGTTGCGCGGAGAGCTCAAGGAACAATTTGATGGTTCGTTTCTTGGCCCAGCGTTGGAAGCGATTCACCGAAGACGGTATTCAACAACGACTTGAACAAAATCATAAGGGTACTAACTCGCCGCGTCCATTGCTGTCAGCTGCTTCCGATCGATGCTGAATGTGAAATCAAGTGGCGTTTGCATTGCGCCCTACAACGCGTCAAGGCACTCCCGTGGGCAGCGACCATGGAGTCTTGTTCCTTGGGACAACGGATCGACCCCAATACCCCCCCCCCAACCCGGGAAGCCGTTTTGGGATGAGCTGATCTTCATTCAAAAGCGATTTCGAAACTCCAAACTTTTTGAGTGGCATTGCCATGACCCACTAGTTCGACTGTACGCAAAAGCTGGAATTCGGTTTTCATCGTGTACGACGCCTGTGTGACGGCGGTGGCTGGCCCTCGCAACTGCACACAGACCAAGGTTCGGAGTTTGAGAATGAAGTTGTGAATGAGCTTGCGAAGATCTCTGGGATAGCGCACACCGTTACCAAGGGTTATAACTCGAGGGAAAATGGAACCGCGGAGCGTGCCGAGGGCACCTTACAGCGCATCTTGAAGAAGAAATAGAATTCCCCGAGTATTGGGACGTCGCGCTGCAGAACGCGGTATTTGCGTACAACGTCACACCACATGCAGCAACCGGAGAAAGCCCTTTCTTTCTCCTGTACGGGTTTGATCCAGTAATCCCGATGAACTCAGTGCATACGAGCAGAGTGCGTCTGGGTCAGATCGATCTGCATTACTATAAGAGTGACCTAATCCGAGGCATGAGGCTGATTTGGGATGAAGTGAGTGCTGGAATGGAAAATTACAGAGGAAGGATGAAAGAGTATTATGATAAAAAGAAGCGTGGGAAACTCATATTCACCCAAGGTGGGTGAAAGGGTTTTCATGAAGATGCCCAGAGAGCGGGGGCGAGCAAAGCATCCTTAACTGGTTTGCGAGTGGGATGGGCCATACCGAGTGATCGAATGTAGCGAAAATTCGGCACTAATCACGGAGATCGGGGAAATTCAGGACCTGCTATTGATACAGTTCCATCTCTTGTTGGCTTGTCCGAATCAAATTGGGAATGAGCCAGTACACTCCGAAACGAAAAGAAAGCGGACGCGTTACAATAAGGGCAGAGAGAGTCGGGTAGTTTCTTGCAATTTGGTATTGTCTGATGACGAGGTTGATGGTGATGTTTTCAGTGAACACGGCGAATTCGAGGTACGAGAAGAACCTCACTTCCTCCATGTGAAGTTTCTCTGCCGTGGTTAACCATTCCTGTCCATTAATGGCCGATTCGGATTCCTGTTGAATGATTGTAATTGTAACGATCGTTTTACTGTTCATGATTTGCTGCCAGATGTTCCGCAGCCGGCCGCCTATGAGCGGTTGGAGTGCATACTAGACGCCGCTCGTGTTCTTGCTGCGTGGAGGGGTCCAGGGTCGATCTCGCTTTAGTCGCAGAGAATCCTGGATCATAAGTGGCTGGCGTTGAGTACGAAGACCTTAGAAGTTGCGTTTGGTTTTTTTTTTTGAGCCCGTTGTGTGTACATTGCGCTGATGTCGACGCTGTTCTCAAGATGAAGCGCCTACGCCATGCTGCTGTTGCCGGTTTGCCATAAGATATGATGAGAAAGATCGAACACGGATTAGAGCTGGGCAGATTTATGGACTGGAGCGATGTGGAACCGACGATCAGGAGGACTGACGAACACAGCAGAGTTGTTCTGGTCGTGCCGGAGTGTTTGACGGGACTTAGACATTGTTTTCGTACCGCTGTGCTGCACGCTTTCACAGACCGATCATTCAGAGATGCGAAGAGGACGAATAAAACCATATTCGCTGACAATGTTGGCCGAGTGATATTTGTCTTACCGCCCTCTGAGCCAGACGATGCTCATGTGTGGATACCGTTTGTTGCTGTCCTTGATTTATGGCTCATATGCGGAGCGCACGTATGGTTGGTTGACGGACCCAGGTTGTGTGATGACAATGGATGGGACAGGATGAACGAGAAAGTTCGTTCGCACATTGTTGGCTACATCGACAATCATCCGCGATTCCTGACACAGCTACATGAATTGATCCGCGCAGAACCAGGACTGCTCAGATCATAGATGACATGCCTGAAAGTAAGCGTGGTTACAGACCCCAGACGTTGGTGGACACATCAGCAGGCGATAGAGTACTTCAATTTCTTGCGCGCACAGCTGAAGGATGATGTTGACCTGAAGGAGAAACGGCTTCCAAGGACATGCAATGAAGACTCGATCGGTTACCCGTTGAGGAAACATCTTGCTGAGATGCCTGGTCACCCGGCCCTACGCGACTACCGTATTTCCAAACGACACTTGGAGAGGGTTGAGAAGCGCAAGGACCGAAGTCAGCAGAGAGCTCTAGAGAAGAAGCTCTTTGTACTGATTGTCTGATCTGAGGACAGATCTTGTTGAGAGGGGGGAAATGTTATATAAATGTAGCTATCGAGAGTAATTAGGAATACAGGTTGTACATGAAGTAGGAATAATAATATAGTTTTAGGCTAGCAAAATGGTTAAATTGCGTGCTGTGGACTGGAGTCAAAAAAAAAGGGTCATGGTGGCCGTGACAGCCGCATGCAACGAACGCGCAGGAAGCAAAACGTCGATGAGTCGAGCCGTATCCATGCCAAGGCTAGTCTTCTCTTCAGCTTCACCGGCACTCGTGTGCCATTTTTTTCTCATTCCTTTCATTTTCCCACTGCCCATTTCTCAGCGAAAGGAAGGCACAACTTCCTTTTGTTCGTTTCTGTTGCTGCTGAGTCGGAAAGTGAGCTGAAACTCTTTTTTTGATTAGCTGTTCTCCGGAGGCGATCGGTAAGGCAAAACTTACCAGTCGCATAGATCCATCGTGGTAGAAAAAAACTTACCGTTTTGGTTGCCGCGATTTAAAGGGGGGAATCCGTGTGATTTCACAGCACGGGATTTATTTAGTCTGCATAGTAACCGTTTTAACCAGTTTTTTTTATCAATAATAATAAGCTGTTAGTTATTGTCAGTGTGTGCACTGTCATAGGGAAATATCCCAACATACTTCGATTCCTAGTGGTCTTCAATACATACGGTACCGGACCTTACTTGTCCAACTGCTTCGTATGATCTGATAGGCAACGCCGGTCCGGGTGAAACACCGAGAGGGCATGGATGCGGTACCATCAGGGGTGGAGGCTGGCAGAATCTCGTCATCGTCCCGCGATCAGGGTTCGGCACGAGGTGTGGGCAAGGCTAAATTTTCTCAGAATCCCCCTCTAAAAGCAAACTTTTGGCGATTTTCTCAGGCCCCCTCCTAGAAGAGTTAATAGGTCAAATTTTTGACGATTTTCTCGGACCCCCTCCCAGGAGTGTTAAATGTCAGTTTTTGTAGTTAAATTGAAATAAAAGGACTAACCTATTACAAAAGATGTATAATTTGAAGAAGAACAACCTTTTCAAAAAACAAGACATTAACATTGAAATAGATCACGGACGAGGCTTTTCTTGACGGATTACATGAAGTTGCCTGCGTTTTTGAGAAACTTAGCTAAAGTTAGGGTTTTGATTATAGTGAAGGCTCCTAATGTTGACTATAAGACACTTAGGTTTAAACGTGTATCCAGAAATTGTGAATGATTCCGGGTAGGAAAGGTATATATATAATAGAAAAGAAGCGTGGAGAAGATCTCAAAAAACATTGGACCTCGCATTTTTTTGCAGAGTAAGTGTCACGAAAATCAGATATTCGAGTCGGGAGTGGTAGATTTACCCTATATACAAATTTTCAGCCTCTAAGATGGACGCTGAAAGGCACTTATCTGTGTGGCTCACCTCTTTCGCAGGTGCGGTCGCGCTGGAGATCATCATTTTTGCAAGGTGTGAGTCAGGAGAATACGATGATCAAGTCGAGCGTGGTTTATTTAACCTAAATGCACTGGCTCGGTGTGGACATTTATGCTCAAAACATCAGATGTCCATACCTAATAAATTTTTTCGTAAGGCGTCCTCTGGGAGCGAGCAAAATTTCATTCGGTGATGTTACAAACCTAGTTTCTTAGTTTTGCTCAAACCCGGGGTAGCTCTCCTGGAAGTTAAAGGCATCGTACGCGCTGAAATCCACTTTCCATTTTTTATGCTCAATCCCTTCCTCGGGCCCCTGTGAGAACGCACAACGAGCTTGGCTGCTCAAAAACGTACCATTGTGAGCATAGAGGAAGTGGAAAGTAAGGAATTCCGTCAAAAGGGGCCGGCCCTTCCGTCAGTCATTTGGCACTTTCGCAATATTTGAGCAGAACGTCGTGTCGCTAAGTACAGGGCATGCCACTGTACGCTGACGCACCGTGGGACGAAAGTGGCGTTATCGACTGGAAATTTCTCGTCACACAACGAGCGATTGCTTCCAACGCTGCCCCAATGGACGAATTGTAGAACTGTTCCTTGCGCCCTCCGCGTAACTATCCCGAGTCGATGCCGGCGCGAAATTCAAATGATTTTCAGAAGTTTTTTTAAAACTTTTTTTCTTGAAAAGTTAACGTTTTTGAGCGGGCTTTTCGCTACCTTTAGTCACTATAGGGGGCTAACATCTCAAAAACGCTTAAAAACGAAACATGGTTTTCAGCGCGTACGATGCATCTAAGTTACAGGTGTTTTAAAACCCTATTCCAGGTTTGTGGACTTTGACGTTTTTTTTTTACGTTTTTTTACCTTGTTCAGCTTCCTATGTAGCGGTCTTCGGCGTTACACTGAGACGGTGAAAGATCGCATCCCAGGTAAATCGACCACGCTGGACTCAAATATCCTACTCTCGTCACACCTAAATTCCGAAAATGTTCCTTTTCAACGGGACCACACCTGAGAAAAGTGTGAGGCCTTATACTTAGCGGTGTTCAGCATCTATATTGGACGGTGAAAGTGAGTATATAGAGTAAATAAACCACGCTCGCCTCGATCATCGTATTCTCCTGACTCACACCTTGCAAAAATGTAGATCTCCAGCGCGACCGCACTTGCGGAAGGGGTGGGCCACACAGATAAGTGCCTTTCAGCGTCCATCTTAGAGGCTGAAAATTTGTATATAGGGTAAATCTACCACTCCCGTCTCGAATATCTGATTTTCGTGACACTTTGCAAAAAATAAATGTGAGGTCCATAGTTTTTCGAGAATTAAACACCTTGTGGGATCGACCCGTGTCGTGTGTTTTGTGTATGAGTGGGTTTCGGAGAATAAAATTCGCAACGTATCCAGATCGGATGACGCTCTTTCGAACCAGAAGTCCGTACATCTGAAGTGACGTGCTCTTCTTGGACTTGCGAAATGAATTGATGAACTCATATTAATTTGAAAACACATTTATTTCTTCAAGACATCCCGTAATCCTGACCTTAGCCAATCGCTTCATCTTCTCCACGCTTCTTTTCTCTTACATATATACCTTTCCTACCCGGAATCATTCACAATTTCTGGATACACGTTTTTTTCCTTTTTTTTTAGTGTCTTATAGTCAACATTAGGAGCCTTCACTATAATCAAAACCCTAACTTTAGCTAAGTTTCTCAAAAACGCAGGCAACTTCATGTAATCCGTCAAGAAAAGCCTCGTCCGTGATCTATTTCAATGTTAATGTCTTGTTTTTTGAAATGGTTGTTCTTCTTCAAATTATGCATCTTTTGTAATGAGTTATTCCTTTTATTTCAATTTAACTACAAAAACTGACATTTAACACTCCTGGGAGGGGGTCCGAGAAAATCGCCAAAAATTCACCTATTAACTCTTCTAGGAGGGGGGCCTGAAAAAATCGCCAAAAGTTCGCTTTTAGAGGGGGGGTCTGAGAAAATTTAGCCTTGTCCACACCTCGTGCCGAACCCTGATCGCGGGACGATGACGATATTCTGCCAGCCTCCACCCCTGATGGTACCGCATCCATGCCCTCTCGGTGTTTCACCCGGACGGGCGTTGCCTTTCAGATCGTACGAAGCAGTTGGACAAGCAAAGGTCCGGTACCGTATGTATTGAAGACCACTAGGAATCGAAGTATGTTGGGATATTTCCCTATGACAATGCACACCCTGACAATAACTAACTGCTTATTATTATTAATAAGAAACTGGTTAAAACGGTTACTATGCAAGCTAAATAAATTCCGTGCTGTGAAATCACACGGATTCCCCCCTTTAGATTGCGGCAACCTAAGCGGTAAGTTTTTTTCTACCACGATGGATCTATGCGACTGGTAAGTTTTGCCTTACCGATCGCCTTCGGAGAACAGCTAATCAAAAAGTGAGTTTTGCTCACTTTCCGACTCAGCAGCAACAGAAACGAACGAAAGGAAGTTTTGCCTTCCTTTCGCTGAGAAATGGGCAGTGAGAAAATGAAAGAAATGAGAAAAAAAATGGCACACGAGTGCCGGTGAAGCTGAAGAGAAGACTAGCCCTGGCATGGATACGGCTCGCCTCATCGACGTTTTGCTTCCTGCGCGTTCGTTGCATGCGGCTGTCACGGCCACCATGACCCTTTTTTTTGACTCCAATCCACAGCACGCAATTTAACCATTTTGCTAGCCTAAAACTATATTATAATTCCTACTTCATGTACAACCTGTATTCCTAATAACCCTCGATAGCTACATTTCTACAACATCTCCCCCCTCTCAACTAAATCTGTCCTCAGATCAGACAATCAGTCCAGTGAGCTTCTTCTCTAGAGCTCTCTGCTGACTTCGGTCCTTGCGCTTCTCAACTCTCTCCAAGTGTCGTTGGGAAATACGGTCGCCGCGTAGGGCCGGCTGACCAGGCATCTCAGCAAGATGTTTCCTCAACGGCTAACCGATCGAGTCTTCATTGCATGTCCTTGGAAGCCGTTTCTCCTTCAGGTCAACATCATCCTTCAGCTGTGCGCGCAAGAAACTGAAGTACTCTATCGCCTGCACTTTCAATGAAAACGCCTAGGAAAAGCGACAACTGTAACCTTTAGTACGAAAAATAGCGATTTCAAAACGTTTCCAGGGCTGTTTTTTTTCTCTAAAATTCCGACATGTGGCATCCTCGCGGTAAGTTCGCGTTTAACATACTCTCGCAGAGAGCACGGAAATAGTGATGAAATACGAGAGGAACTCGCGGCTAACGAAAAACTCCTCCCGAGGAGTTTGTTGGCGCGGCTAGCAGGATACAGTGGAAACAGTTCTGACCGTCTATACTGAGGGCAAGTGCGAGTTTATTCAATGCAGAGGGTTAAGGAAGTTTGATAGCACTGTCAGCCATTTTGATTCAGGACGTCAGCCCATCTTTAAAACTGAAAGGTGATTCAAGGGATAGGCTTGGAACGGCTTCCGCAGGGAAACGGGCGATGAGGGATCAAAAACAAAACAGGGATCATTGCTGAAACACGTTGGTCGCCTTCTTTGGTGGCACTAATCAATCCCTTCCAATCAGCTGTTAATTTTTCGGCGAGCGCCGACACTTCTCTCCTTTTTCCTAATTTCCTTCTGAAATTCTTCTGCTCTGCTATTTTCAGGTCATTTTCCTTTTCATAATTCTTTGCTTATCCTAGGCTATAATGGTTGTGTAGAGAGTTAATTGCTCGCTCGCTTTTCTGAAGGATTTCCATAACTTTTTAGTGCCAAAAATGAAAATTTCCGATGCGATTGATGTTCAAGCGATTTGCTGATTGAGTAATGTTTCTGTTAGTTGGGGCGTATCGGGCGAGTTTTGTGGCAAACCGATGTGAACTTGTTTTCAAAGCCAACTATTTCTGTTCTCCTTTCACTGCAAGATTGGAAAACTCCCTATTCATTGCCAGATCAAAGCCATCTTTGGTCCCTTATTTTTATTGAGGATCCGCGACGCATTTGCTTTGGTGCTTTGATGGAACCACTCGAAGTGTTTCAATTCTTACCTTGCAATATTTGCACGGAATCTCTTCCTTACATGATACACATTGACTTACTTACTTTTGACTTATTCGGTTGGCTTTCGCCTGACGCGGTCATTCCGCAGCTTCACCGAGGTGTGCCGTCCTAGTAGTCAGCCGTGTCAATTTTTCACGGTCTTCAGCCACAATTTGAACACATTCCATCCAGCTGTCACTATTCCATTTCCTGCGAAACGAAACATCGCGCCTGAACTGTCTTTCGATGCCGAGTGACTTCAAATCCTCTTTAACCACATCCGTCCAGAACTTTCGCCTACGCCCAGGTGGCCGTTTCCAGACAGGATTTGGAAGCATTCTTAAAGCGTGTTGTACGAGGCGATCCGGCGTTCTTCTTAGTATATGCTCGAGCAGCCGAAGTCGACTTTCCATTGCTGCTTGAGATGGCGTTAGGAGATGCTGGCACCTCCCTCGTGTCAAGCGTTGATGTACTGCGTCGATTTCCTTGTAAAGGTCTTCTTTATGGCATACACGCTGCCAGAAATATCCAAGCAAACGCCTAAAAAGCTTCCTCTCCGTGCAATCCAACCTTTCTCTCTCATCCGCACATCATGATAGGGCGAATAGCGGATAGGAAGACGCGCAACTTGACTTCCTTCGCGATGGTGGTAGACCACAAACACTTGGTTAGAGAATTAAATGCAGACGTAGCTTTCGCACATCGTTGCCGAATATCCGCTGCATAACTACCATCGTTCTCCAGTAAACAGCCTAAATAACAGAAATCGTCCACCAGTTCGATACGTTGTCCGCCCACACAAACTCCCGTTGAAGGCCTCTGAGAGACCCACTTCTGCTTGCATTTGTCGGGACGAAGACGAAGTCCATAGGCTGCGGCATTCTTCGAAACGAGGTTCACAATCCTTTGCAGTTTTGCGTTGTTTTCAGCGAATAACACAATGTCGTCGGCGTACTCCAGGTCGACAAGGGAGCGTCCTGATGGTGTTAGGATCACATTCGCAGGAAATTGTTCTGCAACTCTACGCATGATATGTTCAACGGCGAAGTTGAAAAGAAAAGGTCCTGCAACGGCTCCTTGCCTTACTCCTGTTTTCCCCTCGAAAGCTGACGTAAATCCGACAGGTGTACGAACTGCTGCTGTTGTTCATTTGTTCTTGTCCTCGATTAACCGAACATACTTTTCCGGGACTCCATATGCTCGCAGAGCATTGAGCAATCGATCACGAAACACTTGGTCGATGGTCGGTCTTCCAGGTCGAAAACCGGCTTGCTCATCTCTGGTCGTTCTTTCACGATGTTTGATAAGTCGCTCGAGAATGAAACGTTCTAAAACCTTGTACATGACACGAAGTAGAGAGATTCCTCTGTAGTTCTTAGGATCCGTGACGGATAGCTTCTTGTGAAGAGGTACGATGATCGCATGTCTCCACGAATCGGGTATCCTTCCGCTCATCCATATAGCATGGATGGTGTTGGTCATTTCACGAATCCCAGACGAAGGAAGAGCTTTAAGCATTCCAGCAGTGATGTTGTCAACTCCACCTGCCTTTCCATTCTTCATTTTCCGCACACAATCCAAAACTTCAGACTCAGTCGGCGGTTCCTCACTGACATCGTGATGTGCTCTCTGAACATGCTGGAGCTCAGGTACTGATGGCGCTGGACGATTCAGTTTTGAACTGAAGTAATCCTTCCATATTGGCAGCGTCGCATCACCAACTGCAACTCCATTGGTAGTGTTCAATACAGGAGAACATCTCCTCATCTTCCCGCTATACTGTCGCAGCAACGTGTAGGCTTTCCTCGGATTCTTCTCCTTCTTAGCCTTCTCGAACTCCTTAGCTCTACTCGTTAACTCTCGTTCGCGGTCACTTTAAAGCTGCCGACCCAACTTCCTCCTCAGACGCTTCTCCTCCACGAAGTTTCCTACAGTTCGGAGAGCACATACTCTGTTGTGGGTAGATGTTGGTTGTTTCTTCTGAGACGTAGGCGAACTTCTTCTTAGGCTGTACAACCGGGAGTGCCCCTTTCGAAGCGTCCTGGATGCACTTGACAAAAGAATCCGCGTCGCAAAGTTTCTTCATAGTCCGTACTCCGATGTGAATGGAAACGCGTTGTCGAAAATTCCTTCTGCACTCTTCATCTCTCATACTTGTCATGTCAATCCTCTGGAGAAGCTGAGCCCCTCGCTTCCTCTTATGAATCCTCGCAGTGAAGTTCAACAGAACAGGACGGTGACCCGAATCGAATGCGACATCCCCCACAGCTCTAGATTTTCGAATGTCCGATACTGGAATAATCCTCGTCAGGACAGAGTCAAGCTGTAGTTTCAAAGTTATCATCTTCCGCTTCCGCTGCTCTTCTGGAGATAGCTGGGTTGGTCCCTGCCACGAAAGCTGATGGCGGCGATGATTCCTCTTGAATGTCGATGCAATAATCAGACCACTACGTTCACAAAAGTCGACAAGGCGGTAGCCATCGTCCGATGTTTGCTCCACTGGGTAGAACCATTTACTGAGTACTTCGGATTCCTGATCAAGTCCCATCTTTGTATTTGCGTCAATCCCCACGACAAAAGCATGTTGACAAGGTATCCTGGCCAGCAACGTATTGAGTTCCTCATAAAACGCATCCTTCGAATTGTCTTCGGCGGTTTCAGTGGGCGCATGAGCACTCACTATCCACAGATTGAATCCTCTGTGATTCCGCAGTCGTACGAATGCATTCCAGCACGACGTTGAGCCGAACTCCTTGACCATACCATTAAAATCCTTCCTTACAGGTATTGCACAGCCTCCCACTCTCCTATTGTCAGCGTTACTGCAGTAGATGGTGAAATTCATGAATTCCATTCTAACTGTGTTTCGAACAAGATAAATTTGAAGAATTTCGCTTTGAAGGCTCTTCCTCATGAATTATTTTTAATGAATACTGCCGAAAGGTAATTTCCGACCGTTTTCAATAAGCGATGCAATGTACTTGAACAATTTTAACCTACCATAGCAACTGAAAAAGAGCTCTAGTGCTAAACCTCCGGTTTTAATGCTTCTCAACTTACTATCTGCTCTCTCCCTTGCTACACCTTAAGTCTGGAACCTTCTGTATTTTTACCATCCGGAAAGCGTCCAATTCATCTTCCCAAGTGAGGCAGGTTGCGTAAACCTGACGGCTTGTGTAAATCTGACATCTCTTACGTGTGGCAGCTCGCGTTAAAGGCAGTGGTCGCGCTCAAATATGCTCGTCTTCTTTTCCTCTCTGAACCCTTTTCTGGGTATAGAGTAGTAGAACCTATTAGAAAAAATGGCGAAAAATACGCTATTATAGGCCAAATTTGAAGCCTGAACTTCCTTGTCTTTTGATGTTGGACGAGTCCACCCCACATCATCGGCATCGATGATCTCTAGTATCAAGAACATCAGATGGCTTGAAATTGAAATTCAATCAATGAATTTTCGGATTTATGTACACATCTAGTCGAAAACATTGACTGAAGTGCTTGCTTTCATTGTTCAACTGTTTTATCAGGTAAATTTGCATTTATTTCTTCCTCTGAGTGTCGATGATTTTCGAGTGCTTGGCATGAGACTGTGATCTTTCTGTGCACCTGTGCACGAACTAGAAGTTTAGGGTCTTAATAACTCTAATTCTAGCCCGTTTTTCACCGCGCTACCTTCATAGTTTTTGAGCTGTTTTTGATATGAGCTGATTTTTGGAGCTTTTTCGATAACGTTTTTCATCGTGACCACTGCCTTTAAAGGCAGTGTTCACTATAAAAGTCGTTTTTCTGTTTTCCCGCCTATCTTGAAAACGGTCCCATGCTGACTTCAATGATGTCCCTTGAATCGTACAGGACCCCCTGGAAACGGAGTTATGGCCCCTCGAACTTCAGCAAGGGAAGCATTGTGGACGAGTTGTCCGAGGCTTGCAACTCCCGTTTTTTGAAGCCGATGTGTGCGAGCTGACCTGAGTAAAGAGAGAAGTCGAGAATGAAGGGAAGAATGGGGCTTTTGATCGGAAACCATCGCGCATCTATCCACGAATTCAGGGCCACTATCATGGGACGTGGGCGGAGTGGCCCAATGTGTTGGCTGGCCCACGAGATTTTCACCCACCTACCGGCCGTTTTTCGTGGCGCTTCCGCTCTCAATCTTCTTAGAGAGACCCGAAGCTTACGTTTCCGCCAAAAAAAAAAGTGCAACTTTTTCTTCGTGAACACTGCCTTCAAAGGCACGTGACACCCAGAAAATTATTTTTCAATTTTTAATCAGATGTTGGAGAGATCGTCTAAGACCCCCTATAAGCAGAGTTATGGCTCCTCAAAGATGCCTAATTTTGACGGTGAAAAATTGGTGGACGAGTTTTCTTAGACCTGCATTTCTCTTTAATAGCAATTCTTGCGCGTGAGCGAGCCAGGATATTGAGACGGTCCGGCAATGGACTGAAGAACGAAGACTCGTTGGGAATTAATTAATCCATCTAGCCGCTATCGAGTTCAGAAATCTGGTAGGGGGTGTGGCCTGTGGCGGTGAACGAAGGAGGCCGGGCCTGTGGTGGTCGCTTATACATATCTCGCTTATTTGAAGGAATCAAGATCTCGCACTTGGCACGTGTTATACAGGAGGGGTCTACTACACAACCTAATAGAAATCACAGAATTCATGTCTGAGGGTGTACTGTGCCTTTAAACTGGCGGTTCTGCGACATCTATGTCGCGGTATGTTGGCGGCTAAGAGGTGGCGATTTGTTCGCGTTTGACACCCCATTTAATACCACCCCAGATTAGATGACATTCTTTCCAACTAGCAAGTGTTTTTTCGAAGTCTGGTCTGGCTATTGTTGAAGCACCTATTTTCGTATCTAACCACTTACTAAAACGTGTTTTTCCTACATTCAAAGTGACATGTTCTTCTCTGAAAACATATTTATTTCTTCCGTACATCTCTTCGCCTTCGCCTTTGCCAATAACTTCATTCATCGCATCCACTCTTTTCGTCCGCCCCATTCCGTAGCTCCCTATCTGTTCTCGTTTGCAATTCAGTACACAACTAGTTAGGATACACGCCCAGAACCTATGTGCCTAATATTCAACCGTAGGAGAACCTTTACTATAATTTTAACATTGACGTGAGTTTAATTACAACAACGTTTCATGTGGTTTCATTACTACCCCCGGTCAGGATGATTCACGTGGTCTCCCGGTGGAGCTCAGACCCCCTCCCTTCACCATTGCGCAGCTCAGACCCCCCGGTGTGGATATCAACACCCCGCGCCGAACCCTGCGCGCGATAGTTCCGGGCTCGGTTCATCGCTGTTCCGCGATGTAACATCCCGAATACATCAATGTATAGACGCAGAAGGCGCTCAGGTTGAAACTGGTAGAATGTCGCGATCGGTCCCCAACAGCCCTGGGCTCGATTCTCTGCGGCTCCGCGATGGAGAATGGTGGGAACCTCGATGAACGAACGCGGTACGCTCTCGGTTTGCGACTGGCAGAATCTCGAGATGGTTCCGCAATAGCTCCATGCTGGTATCCTCTAGGCCACTACCAGAAGCCGAGGGGATTCTATCCGTGAACGATCACGGGGGATTATCTCAAAGTATCCGCATGTTTCGGCCTGAATTTCACTCCGATATGGCCAATATTTTAGATGAAAAAATGTGATTCCATGAAACAATGAAATTGCCCATTCTGGACCGTGGTAACAGCCAATACCATCTTAATACTCAAAGGTGTCGTACGCGCTGAGAGACACTCACTGTTTTTCGGGGGGTTTTAATCACGTGTGAGAACGTAGTTAGAGTTTGTTGGGTCACCAACGCATTATTGTGAAGACATAGGAGGTCGAATGTTTCGAATTCCGTCAGAAGATGCAGGCCCTCTGAGGGTCATTCGCCAACAAATGGGAAACTAAAGTATCTTATCAACAAATGATAGTGCCTAAAGGCAGCGTTCATGATAGATCTCACTTTCGATATCTCCACGGTTTACGGAAGGTCTGGTGCTCTGTATAGCGAGGCATGCTTAAAAAGGACGCGAAAGCTGCGTTGTTGAGCCAAAATAGGTCTTCTCTTGTTTACGTTGATTTATGAGCGTGGAGGATCTGACCGCTATGAAGGATGATGCTTAAAGTGCGTCCGAATGAGAATGGCCGACCATGCGGCCGGCGTGCATAGCATGCGACCGTCGCGTGCGTCGCTCTCGGACGAGCAGGCTAAACGACGACGAGCCTTCCCCAGCTGTCACTGACCAGGGCCATTGTTATGCCCCACGACAGGCTTGTCGCCGAAGCTGAACACTCGCTGTCGCTGAGGGCCAACCGTGGCTGTCGCTCAGGGCCAAAAAACACCCGGCAGGGTACTGGATTTGGCTGGGTCGCTGTCGCTGACAGCCGTCGCAGTGCACTGTACGGTTCTCACATTTCAGGCATAACACCCACTTTCGAGCCTGTGACTGCGACAGGTGCTGCAAACTATTCATGCGACAGCATTTTTTTACTGTGTGGGCCTGGTCCCGGCACGATTCGTGACAGTTGACCGCACATGTCAGGGTCGCAAACTTTTGGTATAACAATGGCCTAGGAGCGGGGCCGGCAGCGACTGGAAGCGGCTGGCAGCAAGCAATCTGCGAAGATCAATCAGCTCTGCAGTAGATGGGGGAAGGGGGTGGCCGCCGTTTGAACACTCGTCCGAGAGCGGCACACGCGACAGCCGCCTTCCACGTACCCCTACCGCATGGTTGGCCAGTCTCATTCGGACACACTTTATCAGTGTAGTCAAGCCATCAACTCGATTATCAGCACCTCCTTGACTCGATCATTCATGTAATCTAAGTGCTCATTTGTTCGCACCGAGGGAGCCGAAATTGGGCACGGGGCGGTTCTAGGACTCTAAAACGCTTGTTTGCTGCCGTTATTTGACCACTCCTGGCTCGTTTTCTACCGTTCTTCCAGCAGTGGGGACCTAGAATCCTTCTCGCTTATCATTTGACTGTGGAAAGTCACCGAAGATGATCATCGTGAACGCTGCCTTTAAAGGCAGTGGTCACGATGAAAAACGTTATCGAAAAAGTTACAAAAATCAGCTTAGATCAAAAACAGCTGAAAAACTATGAAGGTAGAGCGGTGAAAAACGGGCTAGAAATAGAGATTTTAAGGCCCAAAATAGCCAGTTTGTGCACACGTGCACAGCGATGACGAAAAAGATCGCCGTCTCATGCCGAGCAGTCAAAAATCATCGACATTCAGAGGAAGAAATAAATGTAAATTTACCTAATAAAACCAGTTGAGCAATGAAAGAAAGCGTTCCAGTCAATGTTCTTGACTAGTTGTGTGAATGAATCCGAAGGTTCAATGATTGAAATTCAATTTCAAGCCAGCTGATGTTCTTGATATAAGAGGTCATCGGTGCCGATGTTGTGGAGTGGGCTCGTCCAACATCAAAAGACAAGAAATTTCAGGCTTCAAATTCGGCCCAAAACAGTGTTTTTTCGCGCTTTTTTCTTATGGGTCCTACTACTCGAGACTCAGAAAAGGGTTTAGAGAGAAAAAGACGACAAGCATATTTGATCGCGTCCACTGCCTTTAAGCGAGTGAAAGTTGATGAAATACGCGTGATAACGTGTCGATTCCTGGCGATCAACTCTTCCTTTCTCAAGAGTCGATCGAGGAAGTTCCGCTTCCAAATAGCAGTTTTCATTGATTTTTTTTAGTTTTCTCAATGAGCTGTTATATAAAGTACTACATATAGCTCCCATCGTATTTAGAAAACTCGAAAAGAAAATCCATCGTGAACGATACCTTTACGAGACCGTCCGCTTCACGGCGAATCTACACAGCGGATCGGTGCGCTCCACGGCCAATCGTTTCCGGGTGATGGTCGTAATGTATTCCAGCCGCAAGAGATGTGGGGAAATGGGCGATGAGCGGCGCGCGCGATTGGACGAACGGGGGAAGAAGCAACGCGCGTAATTGGACGGATCACGGAGTTTCCCCCGCCCCTCTTGCGGCTGCAAAACTTTACAACCATCACCCATTGCTTCCGTGAGCGACATGTTTGGACACGGGGTCCGCTGGGGACTGCTTCTATTGGAGCACGCTTTTTTATATGGTACACGACCATTGTTCCACGTTCACCTGAGAGTTTATCGCTCCACAGAGAATTGGACAAAGGCACTGGTAAAGCAATGATTATTCATCTTATCACGGTTCTGATGTATTTGGATTTCTAAGGTTTTTCAACTTTGCACGCACAAGGTGCTTAAAACATGACTTTTAGCAAAATTTGGGATGTGGCTTGTCACGAACGGCACGTTTCTCTTTCAGAACTTTCTGCAGGTTACAGCAAATGGTCAGGACCGTACCGTCCGAAACCCACCCAAAGTACTTGGAAATCAAGAAATGGACGAACTTAGCATACGTGCCTCTTGGCGAATTTTCAGCAGTCTCAGAGGCTCTGACTTACAAAGTTGTTTTTTGTCACGGACCAAAAATTCATCAGAAATCTGGGACGGCTGTCGACGGCTGGGTGGCTCTCGTCTAGTGTTCGACGACCTTGCATGATCGACGAAAATGTCCTCCGCACCACTTTTTCTTCACCAAAGTGGGAGTGTTTACCGTCTCTACCATCTCTGCGCTTTTTCATCGTGCTCTGCCCACCCGCGAAAATGCAGTGCATACTGCCAGTTTCAGCAAGCTCGCGAGCATGCCCGAAACCATGAGGTTTTCGAGCCGCTACCTGCAAAGAAGATATCACTGCATGGGAATCACGGAACCATTTCGCAGCAAGTTTGGAGGGTATTTTATTCCAGGGTCGAGCAACACTAGAGATACGGTTTCGAATCCAATTATCGCTACGTCGCCTCAATTTCGCTTTTTCATGCGAGGTTGAAACTCGCAGAATACATTCATGCTTCGATAATTTCAAAACTCGTAGTTTCGGATAGATTACTACCACACCTGAAAATGACAGATTCGTGATCAGCACCTCCTTCTCCCTAAATGACAAACTGGCCAAAGTCCCACTAAAACCTAAAAGTCTACTAACTCGGACAACGAACTGCAGAAGACCAAAATTTGATTGGAAATCATGGAACAAGCACTATTCCATTGTTCGGTGAGCGAGAATGTCGAAAGTGCCCATGAAAAAACTTTGTTTGCAATAAAAAATCAGTCTGAACACGCTGTAAAACTGACTTTAAATTTCGCGCCAAAATCTTTTTTTTTATGTTTCTCTGCATTCGAAGACCTCGTCACTGTCATTTTCGTAGTTTTTCTGCACGTGGAGTTTGTGCCATAACTGTTTTCATGTTGTTTTACGGTCGCATCAACATTCTATGGAAAAGTGGTAGATGACTGGTGAGAACTGGTGGCGAATCATCGTCTTTAACCCCTTCCAACCTCATAACACTATGTTTTTGACGCGCCGAAGTTTACCGGTGTGCTTTACCGGGCTCATTCATGACATTGAGCCTGAAAATAGAAAGTGGATTTCCAGCGCGAACAATTTTTTTGAAGTGTAAGTGAAGTTAAATGGTGAACTTCTGTCGCTTAAAGGCAGTGTTCACGATAAAAAATGTGTTTCAGTTTCCATTAGGAATGGATAGTGGAGGGGCACACTGTAACGTTGACGTCGAAAGAACGCATGAAGACGAGGCAGGGAGAGCCCCAAAAGAGCCCGAAGATGCCACTTCGAGCGCAAGGCTAACCCCAAAAGCGCAACACGCGCCCACCGACGTGAACAAATGAATGCTCGAGATCGTGAGATGAGCGATGATTTCCAATCAATAGCCACGTTCTTCCCTCCATTCTCAACTTCTCTCTTTACTCAGGTCAGCTCGCATACATCGGCTGCAAAAGACGGAATTTACAAGCTTGGACAACTCGTCCACCATGTTTCCTTAGCTCAATTTTTGAGGGACCATAAATCTGTTCCCAGAAGGTCTTGTACGATTTCAGAGACATCATTGGAATCAGCACGGGACCGTTTTCAAGACAGGCGGGAAAACAGAAAAAAAACTATTTTTATCGTGAACACTGCCTTTAGAGAAATCTTTCTAAAAGCAGTGTCCACGATGGCAACCGTCTTCGTGTTTTACCCGAACCTCTAAAGGTGCGGGGCTTATGGCAGCAGTAATTCCAAAAAAAAAACTAAAAAGTGCTCCAAACGGATCTGAACTTATGTGCAGAGTCCACTCCCCGCTCACTCCCCTCAACGGCAACTTATCGGAAAAAGCATCTGAAAAATCGACTCTGAAAAGAAAACAATATTCAAATGGGGATGAATTTGTTCAATCCGCGCATCATGGGGATGTTTCGGTCATGCGGTAATCGTATGTCTTGCTGAAGTCAACTTTTCCATTGTTTGCTATTATCAATAGCCGTTGAGAGGAATGAGCGAGGATCGCGCTTTACACAGAAGTTCAGGGCCGTGTAGGGCTACTTGGGGCCCTTGGTTAGCTGTATTTTTCGGCATTGCAGTTGCAGTAGGCCTCGAACCTTTCTAGTTTCAGTGAAGTCTCGGAAACGATTTCCATCGTTGTCACTGCCTTTAAACTCGAAATAGGCGGTAATCCGATGAGGAAGTCAAAAACATGATTTAAGGAGGAAGCAAAATGAAGTGCCTAAGTTCCTGTTCAGGTTCTTCATTTATTTGTAGTTACACTCACAAAAGGTAGCTCAACACTCATTAACCTGTACAGCTACAGCCCGTTGTTTCCAGGGTTTTCGAACGGGTCACGTCTATCGTCAGCCTTCACTTCTGCCAAAATCTCTGGCTGCTCAATCCTACGTTAATAATAGCGGAGCCGCCGTACCTCCAAGTTCTTCTGCTGCAGGATTGGTGGGTATAAAATTTTTAGGTCGTATTATTCTGTTATTATATTCTTGATTTACTTCACCATGGCAATCGTAGCAACTCTCGCTCTCAAGAAGTGACCACCTATGAAATCAGTAGTACGTTCCGAGTAGTGTTTCAGTGATATCTAGAACTTCACCCGTTAGATGTATATTTTTGTAGCACTCACATGCGGCAAATATTGTTAAATAGAGTCCGATTTCATAAAACTTGGTACCCGCGATTTTTAAGGAAATCACGTGAATTGGCTCTGTCAACTCCTACAAGACTACATTTGTTGGTTTCTTCTTTTTGATCTTCTGCAATAACTCTCGTACTCGTAGTCAGACAGTCGGGGCTTAGTACGCCGGCGCAAAGGGATTGGCAGCACCCGTGCTGTAGCTGCCGATAATAGCAGGATATACTGCCAACGAGCAGGAGCTCCTGCTGATTGTGCTGGAGTACTAACGCTTTGTTTGTCTTGGCACGCGTGATATTGCCAGCCCCTCTCTTCTAGTGTCTGCTGACACTCCTTCATTGATTTGTTTGACACGAATGAACATTGCAGCATCCTCTTGTACGGCGGCGGCGGTTATATAGGGCGGCCAGTTTCGCTGAGGAGGCAGTTGGCCGTTTGAAGCCAGTCCGAGGAGGTGACTTTGTGTCACTTTCCGGACGCTAATTTTAAACGCTGAGGGGTCATCCGCATGGCACATTGCGAGGGAAGCCTCCTCGTTGTGAACCGTGGCGAAGATGATGTTCTTCTTGCGGACCGCAGCGAGGTTGGCCTCCTTGCTGTTGTGCCTATTTACCCAGCACCTCACCTGATTAGGGTTAGGACAAAATTCGTTCTGACTCTCCCATAATGCTCAAAACAAAGACAACAGTGGCAACACGAACAATTATAGCAGATTCAGTGTCTTTTCACGACATAAACAAACATAAAGTAGAAACCCAATTAACAGCACATATAGTACAGGCCATAAAACGGCCAAAGTCTCACCGCCGACTGCGTACCACGCGCTGCGCGACCGCACGCGCGTCGGAAGCAGACGAGTTTTGGCCGCCGCGCGACAAGTTTCGGCCGCCGCGCGGAGGCCGAAACAGCATGCGCGGCGGCCGGAACTCGTCGCGCGGCGGTTAAAACTCGTCTGCTTCCAACGCGCGTTCGGTCGCGCAGCGCGTGGTACGCAGTCGACGGTGAGACTTTGGCCGTTTTATGGCCTGTACAAGCTCTGTGAATAAAAAAGTGAAATGCCGATCCGCCTAAGAACAGAGAATAACTCAGACAATTCATCGCTCGGAGCGGGATCGGAGAGCGACTCGAGTGACGCTGTCTCTCTGCTCTAAGCGAAAATCAGCTATCTACTCGAGCGACAGCAGCCGCTCTCCGGGCGACAGCAGTCCCGCTCGGAGCGATCTTCGATGCCAACTGGCACTACGGTCCCCATTTTAAGTGGGGATTTTTGGGGAAACGGGAACGAATTTTGTTCTGACCCTAATCAGGTGAGGTGCTGGGTAAATAGGAGTAAGTATACACACACAGCAGTTCCTCATCACCTGAACGGAAAAAGGGATTTCCGAGACAAGTGGAGGCCTCAAAAGCTAAAAAAAGACGGTCTGGTTGGACATTTTAAGTGACGATTTCTGGGGAAACGGGAACGAATTTTGTCCTAACACTAATCGGGTGAGGTGCTGGGTAAATAGGAGTAAGTACTCACACACACAGCGATTCCTCATCACCTGAACGGAAAAAGGGATTTCCGAGACAAGTGGAGGCCTCAAAAGATAAAAAAAAGACGCTCTGGGTGGACATTTTAAGTGGGGATTTCTGGGGAAACGGGAACGAATTTTGTCCTAACCCTAATTAGTTTTCGAGACAAGTGGAGGCCTCAAAAGCTAATTAAAGACGGTCTGGAGTGGACATTTTAAGTGGGGATTTCTGGGGAAACGGGAACGAATTTTTGTCCTAACCCCAATTAGTTTCGAGACAAGTGGAGGCCTCAAAAGCTAAAAAAAGACGGTCTGGTTGGACATTTTGATTGACGATTTCTGGGGGAACGGGAACGAATTTTGTTCTGACCCTAATCAGGTGAGGTGCTGGGTAAATAGGAGTAAGTACTCACACACACAGCGATTCCTCATCACCTGAACGGAAAAAGGGATTTCCGAGACAAGTGGAGGCCTCAAAAGCTAAAAAAAGACGTTCTGGTTGGACATTTTAAGTGACGATTTCTGGGGAAACGGGAACGAATTTTGTCCTAACACTAATCGGGTGAGGTGCTGGGTAAATAGGAGTAAGTACTCACACACACAGCGATTCCTCATCACCTGAACGGAAAAAGGGATTTCCGAGACAAGTGGAGGCCTCAAAAGATAAAAAAAAGACGCTCTGGGTGGACATTTTAAGTGGGGATTTCAGGGGAAACGGGAACGAATTTTGTCCTAACCCTAATTAGTTTTCGAGACAAGTGGAGGCCTCAAAAGCTAATTAAAGACGGTCTGGGTGGACATTTTAAGTGGGGATTTCTGGGGAAACGGGAACGAATTTTGTCCTAACCCTAATTAGTTTCCGAGACAAGTGGAGGCCTCAAAAGCTAAAAAAAGACGGTCTGGTTGGACATTTTGATTGACGATTTCTGGGGGAACGGGAACGAATTTTGTTCTGACCCTAATCAGGTGAGGTGCTGGGTAAATAGGAGTAAGTACTCACACACACAGCGATTCCTCATCACCTGAACGGAAAAAGGGATTTCCGAGACAAGTGGAGGCCTCAAAAGATAAAAAAAAAGACGCTCTGGGTGGACATTTTAAGTGGGGATTTCTGGGGAAACGGGAACGAATTTTGTCCTAACCCTAATTAGTTTTCGAGACAAGTGGAGGCCTCAAAAGATAAAAAAAAGACGCTCTGGGTGGACATTTTAAGTGGGGATTTCTGGGGAAACGGGAACGAATTTTGTCCTAACCCTAATTAGTTTTCGAGACAAGTGGAGGCCTCAAAAGCTAATTAAAGACGGTCTGGGTGGACATTTTAAGTGGGGATTTCAGGGGAAACGGGAACGAATTTTGTCCTAACCCTAATTAGTTTTCGAGACAAGTGGAGGCCTCAAAAGCTAATTAAAGACGGTCTGGGTGGACATTTTAAGTGGGGATTTCTGGGGAAACGGGAGCGAATTTTGTCCTAACCCTAATTAGTTTCCGAGACAAGTGGAGGCCTCAAAAGCTAAAAAAAGACGGTCTGGTTGGACATTTTGATTGACGATTTCTGGGGGAACGGGAACGAATTTTGTTGTTGACCCTAATCAGGTGAGGTGCTGGGTAAATAGGAGTAAGTACTCACACACACAGCGATTCCTCATCACCTGAACGGAAAAAGGGATTTCCGAGACAAGTGGAGGCCTCAAAAGATAAAAAAAAGACGCTCTGGGTGGACATTTTAAGTGGGGATTTCTGGGGAAACGGGAACGATTTTTGTCCTAACCCTAATTAGTTTTCGAGACAAGTGGAGGCCTCAAAAGATAAAAAAAAGACGCTCTGGGTGGACATTTTAAGTGGGGATTTCTGGGGAAACGGGAACGAATTTTGTCCTAACCCTAATTAGTTTTCGAGACAAGTGGAGGCCTCAAAAGCTAATTAAAGACGGTCTGGGTGGACATTTTAAGTGGGGATTTCTGGGGAAACGGGAACGAATTTTGTCCTAACCCTAATTAGTTTCCGAGACAAGTGGAGGCCTCAAAAGCTAAAAAAAGACGGTCTGGTTGGACATTTTGATTGACGATTTCTGGGGGAACGGGAACGAATTTTGTTCTGACCCTAATCAGGTGAGGTGCTGGGTAAATAGGAGTAAGTACTCACACACACAGCGATTCCTCATCACCTGAACGGAAAAAGGGATTTCCTAGACAAGTGGAGGCCTCAAAAGATAAAAAAAAGACGCTCTGGGTGGACATTTTAAGTGGGGATTTCTGGGGAGACGGAACGAATTTTGTCTCTAACCCTAATTAGTTTTCGAGACAAGTGGAGGGCTCAAAAGGCAAAAAAAGACGGTCTGGGTGGACATTTTAAGTGGGGATTTCTGGGGAAACGGGAACGAATTTTGTCCTAACCCTAATTAGTTTCCGAGACAAGTGGAGGCCTCAAAAGCTAAAAAAAGACGGTCTGGTTGGACATTTTGATTGACGATTTCTGGGGGAACGGGAACGAATTTTGTTCTGACTCTAATCAGGTGAGGTGCTGGGTAAATAGGAGTAAGTATACACACACAGCAGTTCCTCATCACCTGAACGGAAAAAGGGATTTCTGAGACAAGTGGAGGCCTCAAAAGCTAAAAAAATACGTTCTGGTTGGACATTTTAAGTGACGATTTCTGGGGAAACGGGAACGAATTTTGTCCTAACACTAATCGGGTGAGGTGCTGGGTAAATAGGAGTAAGTACTCACACACAGCGATTCCTCATCACCTGAACGGAAAAAGGGATTTCCGAGACAAGTGGAGGCCTCAAAAGATAAAAAAGACGCTCTGGGTGGACATTTTAAGTGGGGATTTAGGAAACGGGAACGAATTTTGTCCTAACCCTAATTAGTTTTCGAGACAAGTGGAGGCCTCAAAAGCTAATTAAAGACGGTCTGGGTGGACATTTTAAGTGGGGATTTCTGGGAAACGGGAACGAATTTTGTCCTAACCCCAATTAGTTTCCGAGACAAGTGGAGGCCTCAAAAGCTAAAAAAAGACGGTCTGGTTGGACATTTTGATTGACGATTTCTGGGGGAACGGGAACGAATTTTGTTCTGACCCTAATCATGTGAGGTGCTGGGTAAATAGGAGTAAGTACTCACACACACAGCGATTCCTCATCACCTGAACGGAAAAAGGGATTTCCGAGACAAGTGGAGGCCTCAAAAGATAAAAAAAAGACGCTCTGGGTGGACATTTTAAGTGGGGATTTCTGGGGAAACGGGAACGAATTTTGTCCTAACCCTAATTAGTTTTCGAGACAAGTGGAGGCCTCAAAAGCTAATTAAAGACGGTCTGGGTGGACATTTTAAGTGGGGATTTCTGGGGAAACGGGAACGAATTTTGTCCTAACCCTAATTAGTTTCCGAGACAAGTGGAGGCCTCAAAAGCTAAAAAAAGACGGTCTGGTTGGACATTTTGATTGACGATTTCTGGGGGAACGGGAACGAATTTTGTTCTGACCCTAATCATGTGAGGTGCTGGGTAAATAGGAGTAAGTACTCACACACACAGCGATTCCTCATCACCTGAACGGAAAAAGGGATTTCCGAGACAAGTGGAGGCCTGAAAAGCTAAAAAAAGACGGTCTGGGTGGACATTTTAAGTGGGGATTACTGCGGAAACGGGAACGAATTTTGTCCTAACCCTAATTGGTTCCCGAGACAAGAGGAGGCCTCAAAAGCTGAAAAAAGACTGTCTGGGTGGACATTTTAAATGGGGATTTCTGGGGAAACGGGAACAATTTTTGTCCTAACCCTAATTAGGTGAGGTGCTGGGTAAATAGGAGTGACTAATCACATACACAGCGATTCCTCATCACCTAAACGGAAACAGGGATTTCCGAGACAAGTGGAGGCCTCAAAAGCTGAAAAAAAGACGGTCTGGGTGAACATTTTAAGTGGGGATTTCTGGGAAACTGGAACGAATTTTGTCCTAACCCTAATTAGGTGAGGTGCTGGGTAAATAGGAGTGACTAATCACATACACAGCGATTCCTCATCACCTAAACGGAAAAAGGGATTTCGGAGACAAGTGGAGGCCTCAAAAGCTGAAAAAGACAGTCTGGGTGGGCATTTTAAGTGGGGATTTCGGGGAAAACGGGAACGAATTTTGTCCTAACCCTAATCAGGTGAGGTGCTGGGTAAAAATGAGTAAGTATTCGCACACAGCGATTCCTCATCACCTGAAGGGTAAAAGGGATTTCCGAGACAAGTGGAGGCCTCAAAAGCTAAAAAAAGACGGTCTGGGTGGACATTTTAAGTGGGGATTTCTGGGGAAACGGGAACAAATTTTGTCCTAACCCTAATTAGGTGAGGTGCTGGGTAAATAGGAGTGACTAATCACATACACACCGATTCCTCATCACCTAAACGGTAAAAGAGATTTCCGAGACAAGTGGAGGCCTCAAAAGCTAAAAAAAGACGGTCTGGGTGGACATTTTAAGTGGGGATTTCTGGGGAAACGGGAACAAATTTTGTCCTAACCCTAATTAGGTGAGGTGCTGGGTAAATAGGAGTGACTAATCACACACACAGCGATTCCTCATCACCTAAACGGTAAAAGGGATTTCCGAGACAAGTGGAGGCCTCAAAAGCTAAAAAAAGACGGTCTGGGTGGACATTTTAAGTGGGGATTTCTGCGGAAACGGGAACGAATTTTGTCCTAACCCTAATTGGTTTCCGAGACAAGTGGAGGCCTCAAAAGCTAAAAAAAGACGGTCTGCGTGGACATTTTGAGTGGGGATTTCTGGGGAAACGGGAACAAATTTTGTCCTAACCCTAATTAGGTGAGGTGCTGGGTAAATAGGAGTGACTAATCACATACACACCGATTCCTCATCACCTAAACGGTAAAAGAGATTTCCGAGACAAGTGGAGGCCTCAAAAGCTAAAAAAAGACGGTCTGGGTGGACATTTTAAGTGGGGATTTCTGGGGAAACGGGAACAAATTTTGTCCTAACCCTAATTAGGTGAGGTGCTGGGTAAATAGGAGTGACTAATCACATACACACCGATTCCTCATCACCTAAACGGAAAAAAGGGATTTCCGAGACAAGTGGAGGCCTCAAAAGCTGAAAAAGACGGTCTGGGTGGACATTTTAAGTGGAAATTTCTGGGGAAACGGAACGAATTTTGTCCTAACCCTAATTAGGTGAGGTGCTGGGTAAATAGGAGTGACTAATCACATGCACAGCGATTCCTCATCACCTGAACGGAAAAAGGGATTTCCGAGACAAGTGGAGGCCTCAAAGCTAAAAAAAAAGACGGCCTGGGTGGACATTTTAAGTGGGGATTTCTGGGGAAACGGGAACGAATTTTGTCCTAACCCTAATTGGTTCGAGACAAGAGGAGGCCTCAAAAGCTGAAAAAAGACTGTCTGGGTGGACATTTTAAATGGGGATTTCTGGGGAAACGGGAACAATTTTTGTCCTAACCCTAATTAGGTGAGGTGCTGGGTAAATAGGAGTGACTAATCACATACACAGCGATTCCTCATCACCTAAACGGAAACAGGGATTTCGAGACAAGTGGAGGCCTCAAAAGCTGAAAAAGACGGTCTGGGTGGACATTTTAAGTGGGGATTTCTGGGGAAACGGGAACGAATTTTGTCCCAACCCTAATTAGGTGAGGTGCTGGGTAAATAGGGAGTGACTAATCACATACACAGCGATTCCTCATCACCTAAACGGAAAAAGGGATTTCCGAGACAAGTGGAGGCCTCAAAAGCTGAAAAAGACGGTCTGGTTGGACATTTTAAGTGAAGGATTTCTGGGGAAACGGGAACGAATTTTGTCCTAACCTAATCAGGTGAGGTGCTGGGTAAATAGGAGTAAGTATTCGCACACACAGCGATTCCTCATCACCTAAACGGAAGAAGGGATTTCCGAGACAAATGGAGGCCTCAAAAGCTAAAAAAAGACGGTCTGGGTGGACATTTTAAGTGGGGATTTCTGGGAAAACGGGAACGAATTTTGTCCTAACCCTAATTAGGTGAGGTGCTGGGTAAATAGGAGTGACTAATCACATACACAGCGATTCCTCATCACCTAAACGGAAAAAGGGATTTCGGAGACAAGTGGAGGCCTCAAAAGCTGAAAAAGAGACAGTCTGGGTGGGCATTTTAAGTGGGGATTTCTGGGAAAACGGGAACGAATTTTGTCCTAACCCTAATCAGGTGAGGTGCTGGGTAAAAATGAGTAAGTATTCGCACACACAGCGATTAATCATCACCTAAACGGAAGAAGGGATTTCCGAGACAAGTGGAGGCCTCAAAAGCTGAAAAAAGACGAACTGGGTGGACATTTTAAGTGGGGATTTCTGGGAAAACGGGAACGAATTTTGTCCTAACCCTAATAAGGTGAGGTGCTGGGTAAATAGGAGTGACTAATCACATACACAGCGATTCCTCATCACCTAAACGGAAAAAGGGATTTCCGAGACAAGTGGAGGCCTCAAAAGCTGAAAAAAGACGAACTGGGTGGACATTTTAAGTGGGGATTTCTGGGGAAACGGGAACGAATTTTGTCCTAACCCTAATAAGGTGAGGTGCTGGGTAAATAGGAGTGACTAATCACATACACAGCGATTCCTCATCACCTAAACGGAAAAAGGGATTTCCGAGACAAGTGGAGGCCTCAAAAGCTGAAAAAAGACGGTCTGGGTGGACATTTTAAGTGGGGATTTCTGGGAAAACGGGAACGAATTTTGTCCTAACCCTAATCAGGTGAGGTGCTGGGTAAAAATGAGTAAGTATTCGCACACACAGCGATTAATCATCACAGAAACGGAAAAAGGATTTCCTGAGACAAGTGGACGCCTCAAAAGCTGAAAAAGACGGTCTGGGTGGACATTTTAAGTGGAGATTTCTGGGGAAACGGGAACGAATTTTGTCCTAACCCTAATCAGGTGAGGTGCTGGGTAAATAGGGAGTGACTAATCACATACACAGCGATTCCTCATCACCTAAACGGAAAAAGGGATTTCCGAGACAAGTGGAGGCCTCAAAAGCTGAAAAAGACGGTCTGGGTGGACATTTTAAGTGGGGATTTCTGGGAAACGGGAACGAATTTTGTCCTAACCCTAATTAGGTGAGGTGCTGGGTAAATAGGAGTGACTAATCGCATACACAGCGATTCCTCATCACCTAAACGGAAAAAGGGATTTCGAGACAAGTGGAGGCCTCAAAAGCTGAAAAAAGACGGTCTGGGTGGACATTTTAAGTGGGGATTTCTGGGGAAACGGGAACGATTTTTGTCCTAACCCTAATTAGGTGAGGTGCTGGGTAAATAGGAGTGACTAATCACATACACACCGATTCCTCATCACCTAAACGGAAAAAGGGATTTCGAGACAAGTGGAGGCCTCAAAAGCTGAAAAAAGACGGTCTGGGTGGACATTTTAAGGGGAAATTTCTGGGGAAACGGGAACGAATTTTGTTCCTAACCCTAATTAGGTGAGGTGCTGGGTAAATAGGAGTGACTAATCACATACACAGCGATTCCTCATCACCTGAACGGAAAAAGGGATTTCCGAGACAAGTGGAGGCCTGAAAAGCTAAAAAAGACGGTCTGGGTGGACATTTTAAGTGGGGATTACTGCGGAAACGGGAACGAATTTTGTCCTAACCCTAATTAGGTGAGGTGCTGGGTAAATAGGAGTGACTAATCACATACACAGCGATTCCTCATCACCTAAACGGAAAAGGGATTTCCAGAGACAAGAGGAGGCCTCAAAAGCTGAAAAAGACTGTCTGGGTGGACATTTTAAATGGGGATTTCTGGGAAACGGGAACAATTTTTGTCCTAACCCTAATTAGGTGAGGTGCTGGGTAAATAGGAGTGACTAATCACATACACAGCGATTCCTCATCACCTAAACGGAAACAGGGATTTCCGAGACAAGTGGAGGCCTCAAAAGCTGAAAAAGACGGTCTGGGTGAACATTTTAAGGGGAAATTTCTGGGGAAACTGGAAAGAATTTTGTCCTAACCCTAATTAGGTGAGGTGCTGGGTAAATAGGAGTGACTAATCACATACACAGCGATTCCTCATCACCTAAACGGAAAAAGGGATTTCCGAGACAAGTGGAGGCTTCAAAAGCTGAAAAAAGACGGTCTGGTTGGACACTTTAAGTGAAGGATTTCTGGGGAAACGGGAACGAACTTTGTCCTAACCCTAATCAGGTGAGGTGCTGGGTAAATAGGAGTAAGTATTCGCACACACAGCGATTCCTCATCACCTGAAGGGAAAAAGGGATTTCCCGAGACAAGTGGACGCCTCAAAAGCTGAAAAAAGACGGTCTGGGTGGACATTTTAAGTGGGGATTTCTGGGGAAACGGGAACGAACTTTGTCCTAACCCTAATCAGGTGAGGTGCTGGGTAAATAGGAGTGACTAATCACATACACAGCGATTCCTCATCACCTAAACGGAAAAAGGGATTTCCGAGACAAGTGGAGGCTTCAAAAGCTGAAAAAAGACGGTCTGGGTGAACATTTTAAGTGGGAAATTTCTGGGAAACGGGAAAGAATTTTCTCCTAACCCTAATTAGGTGAGGTGCTGGGTAAATAGGAGTGACTAATCACATACACAGCGATTCCTCATCACCTAAACGGAAAAAGGGATTTCCGAGACAAGTGGAGGCTTCAAAAGCTGAAAAAAGACGGTCTGGTTGGACACTTTAAGTGAAGGATTTCTGGGGAAACGGGAACGAACTTTGTCCTAACCCTAATCAGGTGAGGTGCTGGGTAAATAGGAGTAAGTGTTCGCACACACAGCGATTCCTCATCACCTGAAGGGGAAAAGGGATTTCCCGAGACAAGTGGACGCCTTAAAGGCTGAAAAAAGACGGTCTGGGTGGACATTTTAAGTGGGGATTTCTGGGGAAACGGGAACGAACTTTGTCCTAACCCTAATTAGGTGAGGTGCTTTGTAAATAGGAGTGACTAATCACATACACAGCGATTCCTCATCACCTAAACGGAAAAAGGGATTTCCGAGACAAGTGGAGGCTTCAAAAGCTGAAAAAAGACGGTCTGGTTGGACACTTTAAGTGAAGGATTTCTGGGGAAACGGGAACGAACTTTGTCCTAACCCTAATCAGGTGAGGTGCTGGGTAAATAGGAGTAAGTGTTCGCACACACAGCGATTCCTCATCACCTGAAGGGAAAAAGGGATTTCCCGAGACAAGTGGACGCCTCAAAGGCTGAAAAAAGACGGTCTGGGTGGACATTTTAAGTGGGGATTTCTGGGGAAACGGGAACGAACTTTGTCCTAACCCTAATTAGGTGAGGTGCTGGGTAAATAGGAGTGACTAATCACATACACAGCGATTCCTCATCACCTAAACGGAAAAAGGGATTTCCGAGACAAGTGGAGGCTTCAAAAGCTGAAAAAAGACGGTCTGGTTGGACACTTTAAGTGAAGGATTTCTGGGGAAACGGGAACGAACTTTGTCCTAACCCTAATCAGGTGAGGTGCTGGGTAAATAGGAGTAAGTATTCGCACACACAGCGATTCCTCATCACCTGAAGGGAAAAAGGGATTTCCCGAGACAAGTGGACGCCTCAAAAGCTGAAAAAAGACGGTCTGGGTGGACATTTTAAGTGGGGATTTCTGGGGAAACGGGAACGAACTTTGTCCTAACCCTAATCAGGTGAGGTGCTGGGTAAATAGGAGTGACTAATCACATACACAGCGATTCCTCATCACCTAAACGGAAAAAGGGATTTCCGAGACAAGTGGAGGCTTCAAAAGCTGAAAAAAGACGGTCTGGGTGAACATTTTAAGGGGAAATTTCTGGGGAAACGGGAAAGAATTTTCTCCTAACCCTAATTAGGTGAGGTGCTGGGTAAATAGGAGTGACTAATCACATACACAGCGATTCCTCATCACCTAAACGGAAAAAGGGATTTCCGAGACAAGTGGAGGCTTCAAAAGCTGAAAAAAGACGGTCTGGTTGGACACTTTAAGTGAAGGATTTCTGGGGAAACGGGAACGAACTTTGTCCTAACCCTAATCAGGTGAGGTGCTGGGTAAATAGGAGTAAGTGTTCGCACACACAGCGATTCCTCATCACCTGAAGGGGAAAAGGGATTTCCCGAGACAAGTGGACGCCTTAAAGGCTGAAAAAAGACGGTCTGGGTGGACATTTTAAGTGGGGATTTCTGGGAAACGGGAACGAACTTTGTCCTAACCCTAATTAGGTGAGGTGCTGGGTAAATAGGAGTGACTAATCACATACACAGCGATTCCTCATCACCTAAACGGAAAAAGGGATTTCCGAGACAAGTGGAGGCTTCAAAAGCTGAAAAAAGACGGTCTGGTTGGACACTTTAAGTGAAGGATTTCTGGGGAAACGGGAACGAACTTTGTCCTAACCCTAATCAGGTGAGGTGCTGGGTAAATAGGAGTAAGTGTTCGCACACACAGCGATTCCTCATCACCTGAAGGGAAAAAGGGATTTCCCGAGACAAGTGGACGCCTCAAAGGCTGAAAAAAGACGGTCTGGGTGGACATTTTAAGTGGGGATTTCTGGGGAAACGGGAACGAACTTTGTCCTAACCCTAATTAGGTGAGGTGCTGGGTAAATAGGAGTGACTAATCACATACACACCGATTCCTCATCACCTAAACGGAAAAAGGGATTTCCGAGACAAGTGGAGGCTTCAAAAGCTGAAAAAAGACGGTCTGGTTGGACACTTTAAGTGAAGGATTTCTGGGGAAACGGGAACGAACTTTGTCCTAACCCTAATCAGGTGAGGTGCTGGGTAAATAGGAGTAAGTGTTCGCACACACAGCGATTCCTCATCACCTGAAGGGAAAAAGGGATTTCCCGAGACAAGTGGACGCCTCAAAGGCTGAAAAAAGACGGTCTGGGTGGACACTTTAAGTAAAGGATTTCTGGGGAAACGGGAAAGAATTCTCTCCTAACCCTAATTAGGTGAGGTACTGGGTAAATAGGAGTGACTAATCACATGCACAGCGACTCCTCATCACCTGAACGGAAAAAGGGATTTCCGAGTCAAGTGGAGGCCTGAAAAGCTAAAAAAAAGACGGCCTGGGTGGACATTTTAAGTGGGGATTACTGCGGAAACGGGAACGAATTTTGTCCTAACCCTAATTGGTTCCCGAGACAAGAGGAGGCCTCAAAAGCTGAAAAAAGACTGTCTGGGTGGACATTTTAAATGGGGATTTCTGGGGAAACGGGAACAATTTTTGTCCTAACCCTAATTAGGTGAGGTGCTGGGTAAATAGGAGTGACTAATCACATACACAGCGATTCCTCATCACCTAAACGGAAACAGGGATTTCCGAGACAAGTGGAGGCCTCAAAAGCTGAAAAAAAGACGGTCTGGGTGAACATTTTAAGGGGAAATTTCTGGGGAAACTGGAAAGAATTTTGTCCTAACCCTAATTAGGTGAGGTGCTGGGTAAATAGGAGTGACTAATCACATACACAGCGATTCCTCATCACCTAAACGGAAAAAGGGATTTCCGAGACAAGTGGAGGCTTCAAAAGCTGAAAAAAGACGGTCTGGTTGGACACTTTAAGTGAAGGATTTCTGGGGAAACGGGAACGAACTTTGTCCTAACCCTAATCAGGTGAGGTGCTGGGTAAATAGGAGTAAGTATTCGCACACACAGCGATTCCTCATCACCTGAAGGGAAAAAGGGATTTCCCGAGACAAATGGACGCCTCAAAAGCTGAAAAAAGACGGTCTGGGTGGACATTTTAAGTGGGGATTTCTGGGGAAACGGGAACGAACTTTGTCCTAACCCTAATCAGGTGAGGTGCTGGGTAAATAGGAGTGATTAATCACATACACAGCGATTCCTCATCACCTAAACGGAAAAAGGGATTTCCGAGACAAGTGGAGGCTTCAAAAGCTGAAAAAAGACGGTCTGGGTGAACATTTTAAGGGAAATTTCTGGGGAAACGGGAAAGAATTTTCTCCTAACCCTAATTAGGTGAGGTGCTGGGTAAATAGGAGTGACTAATCACATACACAGCGATTCCTCATCACCTAAACGGAAAAAGGGATTTCCGAGACAAGTGGAGGCTTCAAAAGCTGAAAAAAGACGGTCTGGTTGGACACTTTAAGTGAAGGATTTCTGGGGAAACGGGAACGAACTTTGTCCTAACCCTAATCAGGTGAGGTGCTGGGTAAATAGGAGTAAGTGTTCGCACACACAGCGATTCCTCATCACCTGAACGGAAAAGGGATTTCCGAGACAAGTGGACGCCTTAAAGGCTGAAAAAAGACGGTCTGGGTGGACATTTTAAGTGGGGATTTCTGGGGAAACGGGAACGAACTTTGTCCTAACCCTAATTAGGTGAGGTGCTGGGTAAATAGGAGTGACTAATCACATACACAGCGATTCCTCATCACCTAAACGGAAAAAGGGATTTCCGAGACAAGTGGAGGCTTCAAAAGCTGAAAAAAGACGGTCTGGTTGGACACTTTAAGTGAAGGATTTCTGGGGAAACGGGAACGAACTTTGTCCTAACCCTAATCAGGTGAGGTGCTGGGTAAATAGGAGTAAGTGTTCGCACACACAGCGATTCCTCATCACCTGAAGGGAAAAAGGGATTTCCCGAGACAAGTGGACGCCTCAAAGGCTGAAAAAAGACGGTCTGGGTGGACATTTTAAGTGGGGATTTCTGGGGAAACGGGAACGAACTTTGTCCTAACCCTAATTAGGTGAGGTGCTGGGTAAATAGGAGTGACTAATCACATACACAGCGATTCCTCATCACCTAAACGGAAAAAGGGATTTCCTGAGACAAGTGGAGGCTTCAAAAGCTGAAAAAGACGGTCTGGTTGGACACTTTAAGTGAAGGATTTCTGGGGAAACGGGAACGAATTTTATCCTAACCCTAATCAGGTGAGGTGCTGGGTAAAAATGAGTAAGTATTCGCACACACAGCGATTAATCATCACCTAAACGGAAGAAGGGATTTCCGAGACAAGTGGAGGCCTCAAAAGCTGAAAAAAGACGAACTGGGTGGACATTTTAAGTGGGGATTTCTGGGGAAACGGGAACGAATTTTATCCTAACCCTAATCAGGTGAGGTGCTGGGTAAATAGGAGTGACTAATCACATACACAGCGATTCCTCATCACCTAAACGGAAAAAGGGATTTCGAGACAAGTGGAGGCCTCAAAAGCTGAAAAAGACGGTCTGGGTGAACATTTTAAGGGGAAATTTCTGGGGAAACGGGAAAGAATTTTGTCCTAACCCTAATAAGGTGAGGTGCTGGGTAAATAGGAGTGACTAATCACATACACAGCGATTCCTCATCACCTAAACGGAAAAAGGGATTTCCGAGACAAGTGGAGTCCTCAAAAGCTGAAAAAGACGGTCTGGTTGGACACTTTAAGTGAAGGATTTCTGGGGAAACGGGAACGAACTTTGTCCTAACCTAATCAGGTGAGGTGCTGGGTAAATAGGAGTAAGTGTTCGCACACACAGCGATTCCTCATCACCTGAAGGGGAAAAGGGATTTCCCGAGACAAGTGGACGCCTTAAAGGCTGAAAAAAGACGGTCTGGGTGGACATTTTAAGTGGGGATTTCTGGGGAAACGGGAACGAACTTTGTCCTAACCCTAATTAGGTGAGGTGCTGGGTAAATAGGAGTGACTAATCACATACACAGCGATTCCTCATCACCTAAACGGAAAAAGGGATTTCCGAGACAAGTGGAGGCTTCAAAAGCTGAAAAAAGACGGTCTGGTTGGACACTTTAAGTGAAGGATTTCTGGGGAAACGGGAACGAACTTTGTCCTAACCCTAATCAGGTGAGGTGCTGGGTAAATAGGAGTAAGTGTTCGCACACACAGCGAATCCTCATCACCTGAAGGGAAAAAGGATTTCCGAGACAAGTGGACGCCTCAAAGGCTGAAAAAAAAAGACGGTCTGGGTGGACATTTTAAGTGGGGATTTCTGGGGAAACGGGAACGAACTTTGTCCTAACCCTAATTAGGTGAGGTGCTGGGTAAATAGGAGTGACTAATCACATACACAGCGATTCCTCATCACCTAAACGGAAAAAGGGATTTCCGAGACAAGTGGAGGCTTCAAAAGCTGAAAAAAGACGGTCTGGTTGGACACTTTAAGTGAAGGATTTCTGGGGAAACGGGAACGAACTTTGTCCTAACCCTAATCAGGTGAGGTGCTGGGTAAATAGGAGTAAGTGTTCGCACACACAGCGATTCCTCATCACCTGAAGGGAAAAAGGGATTTCCCGAGACAAGTGGACGCCTCAAAGGCTGAAAAAAGACGGTCTGGGTGGACACTTTAAGTAAAGGATTTCTGGGGAAACGGGAACGAACTTTGTCCTAACCCTAATCAGGTGAGGTGCTGGGTAAATAGGAGTGACTAATCACATACACAGCGATTCCTCATCACCTAAACGGAAAAAGGGATTTCCGAGACAAGTGGAGGCTTCAAAAGCTGAAAAAGACGGTCTGGTTGGACACTTTAAGTGAAGGATTTCTGGGAAACGGGAACGAACTTTGTCCTAACCCTAATCAGGTGAGGTGCTGGGTAAATAGGAGTAAGTGTTCGCACACACAGCGATTCCTCATCACCTGAAGCGGAAAAGGGATTTCCCGAGACAAGTGGACGCCTCAAAGGCTGAAAAAAGACGGTCTGGGTGGACACTTTAAGTAAAGGATTTCTGGGGAAACGGGAACGAACTTTGTCCTAACCCTAATCAGGTGAGGTGCTGGGTAAATAGGAGTAAGTGTTCGCACACACAGCGATTCCTCATCACCTGAAGGGAAAAAGGGATTTCGAGACAAGTGGACGCCTCAAAGGCTGAAAAAGACGGTCTGGGTGGACATTTTAAGTGGGGATTTCTGGGGAAACGGGAACGAACTTTGTCCTAACCCTAATCAGGTGAGGTGCTGGGTAAATAGGAGTAAGTGTTCGCACACACAGCGATTCCTCATCACCTGAAGGGAAAAAGGGATTTCCGAGACAAATGGACGCCTCAAAAGCTGAAAAAGACGGTCTGGGTGGACATTTTAAGTGGGGATTTCTGGGAAACGGGAACGAACTTTGTCCTAACCCTAATTAGGTGAGGTGCTGGGTAAATAGGAGTGACTAATCACATACACAGCGATTCCTCATCACCTAAACGGAAAAAGGGATTTCCGAGACAAGTGGAGGCCTCAAAAGCTGAAAAAAGACGGTCTGGGTGGACATTTTAAGTGGGGATTTCTGGGAAAACGGGAACGAATTTTGTCCTAACCCTAATCAGGTGAGGTGCTGGGTAAAAATGAGTAAGTATTCGCACACACAGCGATTAATCATCACCTAAACGGAAGAAGGGATTTCCGAGACAAATGGAGGCCTCAAAAGCTAAAAAAAGACGGTCTGGGTGGACATTTTAAGTGGGGATTTCTGGGAAAACGGGAACGAATTTTGTCCTAACCCTAATAAGGTGAGGTGCTGGGTAAATAGGAGTGACTAATCACATACACAGCGATTCCTCATCACCTAAACGGAAAAAGGGATTTCGGAGACAAGTGGAGGCCTCAAAAGCTGAAAAAGACGGTCTGGTTGGACACTTTAAGTGAAGGATTTCTGGGGAAACGGGAACGAACTTTGTCCTAACCCTAATCAGGTGAGGTGCTGGGTAAATAGGAGTAAGTGTTCGCACACACAGCGATTCCTCATCACCTGAAGGGAAAAAGGGATTTCCTGAGACAAATGGAGGCCTCAAAAGCTGAAAAAAGACGGTCTGGGAGGAGATATTAAGTGGGGATTTCTGGGGAAACGGGAACGAACTTTGTCCTAACCCTAATCAGGTGAGGTGCTGGGTAAATAGGAGTGACTAATCACATACACAGCGATTCCTCATCACCTAAACGGAAAAAGGGATTTCCGAGACAAGTGGAGGCTTCAAAAGCTGAAAAAAGACGGTCTGGTTGGACACTTTAAGTGAAGGATTTCTGGGGAAACGGGAACGAACTTTGTCCTAACCCTAATCAGGTGAGGTGCTGGGTAAATAGGAGTAAGTATTCGCACACACAGCGATTCCTCATCACCTGAAGGGAAAAAGGGATTTCCCGAGACAAATGGACGCCTCAAAAGCTGAAAAAAGACGGTCTGGGTGGACATTTTAAGTGGGGATTTCTGGGGAAACGGGAACGAACTTTGTCCTAACCCTAATTAGGTGAGGTGCTGGGTAAATAGGAGTGACTAATCACATACACAGCGATTCCTCATCACCTAAACGGAAAAAGGGATTTCCGAGACAAGTGGAGGCTTCAAAAGCTGAAAAAAGACGGTCTGGTTGGACACTTTAAGTGAAGGATTTCTGGGGAAACGGGAACGAACTTTGTCCTAACCCTAATCAGGTGAGGTGCTGGGTAAATAGGAGTGACTAATCACATACACAGCGATTCCTCATCACCTAAACGGAAAAAGGGATTTCCGAGACAAGTGGAGGCTTCAAAAGCTGAAAAAAGACGGTCTGGTTGGACACTTTAAGTGGGGATTTCTGGGGAAACGGGAACGAACTTTGTCCTAACCCTAATCAGGTGAGGTGCTGGGTAAATAGGAGTGATTAATCACATACACAGCGATTCCTCATCACCTAAACGGAAAAAGGGATTTCCGAGACAAGTGGAGGCTTCAAAAGCTGAAAAAAGACGGTCTGGGTGAACATTTTAAGGGGAAATTTCTGGGGAAACGGGAAAGAATTTTCTCCTAACCCTAATTAGGTGAGGTGTTGGGTAAATAGGAGTGACTAATCACATACACAGCGATTCCTCATCACCTAAACGGAAAAAGGGATTTCCGAGACAAGTGGAGGCTTCAAAAGCTGAAAAAAGACGGTCTGGTTGGACACTTTAAAGGCACAGTACACCCCCAGATATGAATTTTGAGATTTTCATGTAATTGTGTAGAAGACCCCTCCTGTATAACACGTGCTAAATGCCAGATCTCATTTCCTCCAAATAAGCGAGATATAAGCGACCACCACAGGCCCGACCCCCTTCGCTCACCACCACAGGCCCGACCCCCTAACAGATTTTCGAACTCGATAGCGGGTCGATGGATGGGCGAATTCCAACAAGTCGTCGTTCTTCAGTCCATTACCGGACTGTCTCCTTATCCTGGCTTTCTCTCACGCAACGATTGCGAATGAAGGGAAATACAGGCCTGAGACAACTCGTCCACCAATTTTTCACCCTCAGAATCTAGGCATCTTTGAAGAGCCATAACTCTGTTCAAAGGGGGTCTTGGAAGATTTCAGAGATACCACTGTGATCAGCGTGTGACTCTCTCCAAGATGAGGATGAAATCTGAAAATTAATTCTCTGGGTGTCCGGTGCCTTTAAGTGAAGGATTTCTGGGGAAACGGGAACGAACTTTGTCCTAACCCTAATCAGGTGAGGTGCTGGGTAAATAGGAGTAAGTGTTCGCACACACAGCGATTCCTCATCACCTGAAGGGAAAAAGGGATTTCCCGAGACAAGTGGACGCCTCAAAGGCTGAAAAAAGACGGTCTGGGTGGACACTTTAAGTAAAGGATTTCTGGGGAAACGGGAACGAACTTTGTCCTAACCCTAATCAGGTGAGGTGCTGGGTAAATAGGAGTAAGTATTCGCACACACAGCGATTCCTCATCACCTGAAGGGAAAAAGGGATTTCCCGAGACAAGTGGACGCCTCAAAAGCTGAAAAAAGACGGTCTGGGTGGACATTTTAAGTGGGGATTTCTGGGGAAACGCGAACGAATTTTGTCCTAACCCTAATTAGGTGAGGTGCTGGGTAAATAGGAGTGACTAATCACATACACACCGATTCCTCATCACCTAAACGGTAAAAGAGATTTCCGAGACAAGTGGAGGCCTCAAAAGCTAAAAAAAGACGGTCTGCGTGGACATTTTAAGTGGGGATTTCTGGGGAAACGGGAACGAATTTTGTCCTAACCCTAATTAGGTGAGGTGCTGGGTAAATAGGAGTAAGTATCCGCACACACAGCGATTCCTCATCACCTAAACGGTAAAAGGGATTTCCGAGACAAGTGGAGGCCTCAAAAGCTAAAAAAAGACGGTCTGGGTGGACATTTTAAGTGGGGATTTCTGGGGAAACGGGAACAAATTTTGTCCTAACCCTAATTAGGTGAGGTGCTGGGTAAATAGTAGTGACTAATCACACACACAGCGATTCCTCATCACCTAAACGGTAAAAGGGATTTCCGAGACAAATGGAGGCCTCAATAGCTAAAAAAAGACGGTCTGGGTGGACATTTTAAGTGGGGATTTCTGGGGAAACGGGAACAAATTTTGTCCTAACCCTAATTAGGTGAGGTGCTGGTAAATAGGAGTAAGTATACACACACAGCAATTCCTCATCACCTGAACGGAAAAAGGGATTTCCGAGACAAGTGGAGGCCTAGAAAGCTGAAAAAAAGACGGTCTGGGTGGACATTTTAAGTGGGGATTACTGCGGAAACGGGAACGAATTTTGTCCTAACCCTAATTAGGTGAGGTGCTGGGTAAATAGGAGTGACTAATCACATACACAGCGATTCCTCATCACCTAAACGGAAAAAGGGATTTCCGAGACAAGTGGAGGCCTCAAAAGCTAAAAAAAAAGACGGTCTGGGTTGAAAGATTAAGTGACGATTTCTGGGGAAACGGGAACGAATTTTGTCCTAACCCTAATTAGGTGAGGTGCTGGGTAAATAGGAGTAAGTATCCGCACACACAGCGATTCCTCATCACCTAAACGGTAAAAGGGATTTCCGAGACAAGTGGAAGCCTCAAAAGCTAAAAAAAGACGGTCTGCGTGGACATTTTAAGTGGGGATTTCTGGGGAAACGGGAACGAATTTTGTCCTAACACTAATCGGGTGAGGTGCTGGGTAAATAGGAGTAAGTACTCACACACACAGCGATTCCTCATCACCTGAACGGAAAAAGGGATTTCCGAGACAAGTGGAGGCCTCAAAAGCTAAAAAAAGACGGTCTGCGTGGACATTTTGAGTGGGGATTTCTGGGGAAACGGGAACAAATTTTGTCCTAACCCTAATTAGGTGAGGTGCTGGGTAAATAGGAGTGACTAATCACATACACACCGATTCCTCATCACCTAAACGGTAAAAGAGATTTCCGAGACAAGTGGAGGCCTCAAAAGCTAAAAAAAGACGGTCTGGGTGGACATTTTAAGTGGGGATTTCTGGGGAAACGGGAACAAATTTTGTCCTAACCCTAATTAGGTGAGGTGCTGGGTAAATAGGAGTGACTAATCACATACACACCGATTCCTCATCACCTAAACGGTAAAAGAGATTTCCGAGACAAGTGGAGGCCTCAAAAGCTAAAAAAAGACGGTCTGGGTGGACATTTTAAGTGGGGATTTCTGCGGAAACGGGAACGAATTTTGTCCTAACCCTAATTAGGTGAGGTGCTGGGTAAATAGGAGTGACTAATCACATACACAGCGATTCCTCATCACCTAAACGGAAAAAGGGATTTCCGAGACAAGTGGAGGCCTCAAAAGCTGAAAAAAAGACGGTCTGGGTGGACATTTTAAGTGGGGATTTCTGGGGAAACGGGAACAAATTTTGTCCTAACCCTAATTAGGTGAGGTGCTGGGTAAATAGGAGTGACTAATCACATACACAGCGATTCCTCATCACCTAAACGGTAAAAGGGATTTCCGAGACAAGTGGAGGCCTCAAAAGCTAAAAAAAGACGGTCTGGGTGGACATTTTAAGTGGGGATTTCTGGGAAAACGGGAACGAATTTTGTCCTAACCCTAATAAGGTGAGGTGCTGGGTAAATAGGAGTGACTAATCACATACACAGCGATTCCTCATCACCTAAACGGAAAAAGGGATTTCGGAGACAAGTGGAGGCCTCAAAAGCTAAAAAAAGACGGTCTGGGTGGACATATTAAGTGGGGATTTCTGGGAAAACGGGAACGAATTTTGTCCTAACCCTAATTAGGTGAGGTGCTGGGTAAATAGGTGTGACTAATCACATACACAGCGATTCCTCATCACCTAAACGGAAAAATGGATTTCGGAGACAAATGGAGGCCTCAAAAGCTGAAAAAAAGACGGTCTGGGTGGACATTTTAAGTGGGGATTTCTGGGGAAGCGGGAACGAATTTTGTCCTAACCCTAATTAGGTGAGGTGCTGGGTAAATAGGTGTGACTAATCACATACACAGCGATTCCTCATCACCTAAACGGAAAAAGGGATTTCCGAGACAAGTGGAGGCCTCAAAAGCTGAAAAAGACGGTCTGGGTGGACATTTTAAGTGGGGATTTCTGGGAAAACGGGAACGAATTTTGTGCTAACCCTAATCAGGTGAGGTGCTGGGTAAATAGGAGTGACTAATCACATACACAGCGATTCCTCATCACCTAAACGGAAAAAGGGATTTCCGAGACAAGTGGAGGCCTCAAAAAGCTGAAAAAAAAAGACGGTCTGGGTGGACATTTTAAGTGGGGATTTCTGGGGAAACGGGAACGAATTTTGTCCTAACCCTAATTAGGTGAGGTGCTGGGTAAATAGGAGTGACTAATCACATACACAGCGATTCCTCATCACCTAAACGGAAAAAGAGATTTCCGAGACAAGTGGAGGCCTCAAAAAGCTGAAAAAAAGACGGTCTGGGTGGACATTTTAAGTGGGGATTTCTGGGGAAACGGGAACAAATTTTGTCCTAACCCTAATTAGGTGAGGTGCTGGGTAAATAGGAGTGACTAATCACATACACAGCGATTCCTCATCACCTAAACGCAAAAAGGGATTTCCGAGACAAGTGGAGGCCTCAAAAGCTGAAAAAGACGGTCTGGGTGGGCATTTTAAGTGGGGATTTCTGGGGAAACGGGAACGAATTTTGTCCTAACCCTAATTAGGTGAGGTGCTGGGTAAATAGGAGTGACTAATCACATACACAGCGATTCCTCATTACCTAAACGGAAAAAGGGATTTCCGAGACAAGTGGAGGCCTAAAAAGCTGAAAAAAAGACGGTCTGGGTGGACATTTTAAGTGGGGATTTCTGGGGAAGCGGGAACGAATTTTGTCCTAACCCTAATTAGGTGAGGTGCTGGGTAAATAGGAGTGACTAATCACATACACAGCGATTCCTCATCACCTAAACGGAAAAAGGGATTTCCGAGACAAGTGGAGGCCTCAAAAGCTGAAAAAAGACGAACTGGGTGGACATTTTAAGTGGGGATTTCTGGGGAAACGGGAACGAATTTTGTCCTAACCCTAATAAGGTGAGGTGCTGGGTAAATAGGAGTGACTAATCACATACACAGCGATTCCTCATCACCTAAACGGAAAAAGGGATTTCCGAGACAAGTGGAGGCCTCAAAAGCTGAAAAAGACGGTCTGGGTGGACATTTTAAGTGGGGATTTCTGGGAAACGGGAACGAATTTTGTCCTAACCCTAATTAGGTGAGGTGCTGGGTAAATAGGAGTGACTAATCACATACACAGCGATTCCTCATCACCTAAACGGAAAAAGGGATTTCCGAGACAAGTGGAGGCCTCAAAAGCTAAAAAAGGCGGTCTGCGTGGACATTTTAAGTGGGGATTTCTGGGGAAACGGGAACAAATTTTGTCCTAACCCTAATTAGGTGAGGTGCTGGGTAAATAGGAGTGACTAATCACATACACAGCGATTCCTCATCACCTAAACGGAAAAAGGGATTTCCGAGACAAGTGGAGGCCTCAAAAGCTGAAAAAAAGACGGTCTGGGTGGACATTTTAAGTGGGGATTTCTGGGGAAACGGGAACGAATTTTGTCCTAACCCTAATTAGGTGAGGTGCTGGGTAAATAGGAGTGACTAATCACATACACAGCGATTCCTCATCACCTAAACGGAAAAAGGGATTTCCGAGACAATTGGAGGCCTCAAAAGCTGAAAAAAGACGGTCTGGGTGGACATTTTAAGTGGGGATTTCTGGGAAAACGGAACGAATTTTGTCCTAACCCTAATTAGGTGAGGTGCTGGGTAAATAGGAGTGACTAATCACATACACAGCGATTCCTCATCACCTAAACGGAAAAAGGGATTTCCGAGACAAGTGGAGGCCTCAAAAGCTGAAAAAAAGACGGTCTGGGTGGACATTTTAAGTGGGGATTTCTGGGGAAACGGGAACAAATTTTGTCCTAACCCTAATTAGGTGAGGTGCTGGGTAAATAGGAGTGACTAATCACATACACAGCGATTCCTCATCACCTAAACGGAAAAAGGGATTTCCGAGACAAGTTGAGGCCTAAAAAGCTGAAAAAAAGACGGTCTGGGTGGGCATTTTAAGTGGGGATTTCTGGGGAAACGGGAACGAATTTTGTCCTAACCCTAATTAGGTGAGGTGCTGGGTAAATAGGAGTGACTAATCACATACACAGCGATTCCTCATCACCTAAACGGAAAAAGGGATTTCCGAGACAAGTGGAGGCCTAAAAAGCTGAAAAAAAGACGGTCTGGGTGGACATTTTAAGTGGGGATTTCTGGGGAAGCGGGAACGAATTTTGTCCTAACCCTAATTAGGTGAGGTGCTGGGTAAATAGGTGTGACTAATCACATACACAGCGATTCCTCATCACCTAAACGGAAAAAGGGATTTCGGAGACAAGTGGAGGCCTCAAAAGCTGAAAAAAAAGACGGTCTGGGTGGACATTTTAAGTGGGGATTTCTGGGGAAACGGGAACGAATTTTGTCCTATCCCTAATTAGGTGAGGTGCTGGGTAAATAGGAGTGACTAATCACATACACAGCGATTCCTCATCACCTAAACGGAAAAAGGGATTTCGGAGACAAGTGGAGGCCTCAAAAGCTGAAAAAAGACGGTCTGGGTGGACATTTTAAGTGGGGATTTCTGGGAAAACGGGAACGAATTTTGTCCTAACCCTAATTAGGTGAGGTGCTGGGTAAATAGGAGTGACTAATCACATACACAGCGATTCCTCATCACCTAAATGGGAAAAGGGATTTCCGAGACAATTGGAGGCCTCAAAAGCTGAAAAAAGACGGTCTGGGAGGACATTTTAAGTGGGGATTTCTGGGGAAACGGGAACGAATTTTGTCCTAACCCTAATTAGGTGAGGTGCTGGGTAAATAGGAGTGACTAATCACATACACAGCGATTCCTCATCACCTAAACGGAAAAAGGCATTTCCGAGAAAAGTGGAGGCCTCAAAAGCTGAAAAAAGACGGTCTGGGTGGACATTTTAAGTGGGGATTTCTGGGGAAACGGGAACGAATTTTGTTCTAACCCTAATTAGGTGAGGTGCTGGGTAAATAGGAGTGACTAATCACATACACAGCGATTCCTCATCACCTAAACGGAAAAAGGGATTTCCGAGACAAGTGGAGGCCTCAAAAGCTGAAAAAGACGGTCTGGGTGGACATTTTAAGTGGGGATTTCTGGGGAAACGGGAACGAATTTTGTCCTAACCCTAATTAGGTGAGGTGCTGGGTAAATAGGAGTGACTAATCACATACACAGCGATTCCTCATCACCTAAACGGAAAAAGGGATTTCCGAGACAAGTGGAGGCCTCAAAAGCTAAAAAAGGCGGTCTGCGTGGACATTTTAAGTGGGGATTTCTGGGGAAACGGGAACAAATTTTGTCCTAACCCTAATTAGGTGAGGTGCTGGTAAATAGGAGTGACTAATCACACACACAGCGATTCCTCATCACCTAAACGGTAAAAGGGATTTCCGAGACAAGTGGAGGCCTCAAAAGCTAAAAAAAGACGGTCTGGGTGGACATTTTAAGTGGGGATTTCTGGGGAAACGGGAACGAATTTTGTCCTAACCCTAATTAGGTGAGGTGCTGGGTAAATAGGAGTGACTAATCACATACACAGCGATTCCTCATCACCTAAACGGAAAAAGGGATTTCCGAGACAAGTGAAGGCCTCAAAAGCTGAAAAAGACGGTCTGGGTGGACATTTTAAGTGGGGATTTCTGGGGAAACGGGAACGAATTTTGTCCTAACCCTAATTAGGTGAGGTGCTGGGTAAATAGGAGTGACTAATCACATACACAGCGATTCCTCATCACCTAAACGGGAAAAGGGATCTCTGAGACAAGGGGAGGTCTCAAAAGCTAACAAAGTCGGTCTGAATGGGCATTTTAAGGGGGCACTTCTGGGAAAACGGGAACGAATTTTGTCCTAACCCTAATAAGGTGAGGTGCTGGGTAAATAGGAGTGACTAATCACATACACAGCGATTCCTCATCACCTAAACGGAAAAAGGGATTTCCGAGACAAGTGGAGGCCTCAAAAGCTGAAAAAAGACGAACTGGGTGGACATTTTAAGTGGGGATTTCTGGGGAAACGGGAACGAATTTTGTTCTAACCCTAATTAGGTGAGGTGCTGGGTAAATAGGAGTGACTAATCACATACACAGCGATTCCTCATCACCTAAACGGAAAAAGGGATTTCTGAGACAAGTGGAGGCCTCAAAAGCTGAAAAAAGACGGTCTGGGTGGACATTTTAAGTGGGGATTTCTGGGGAAGCGGGAACGAATTTTGTCCTAACCCTAATTAGGTGAGGTGCTGGGTAAATAGGAGTGACTAATCACAAACACAGCGATTCCTCATCACCTAAACGGAAAAAGGGATTTCCGAGACAATTGGAGGTCTCAAAAGCTGAAAAAAAGACGGTCTGGGTGGACATTTTAAGTGGGGATTTCTGGGGAAACGGGAACGAATTTTGTCCTAACCCTAATAGGGTGAGGTGCTGGGTAAATAGGAGTGACTAATCGCATACACAGCGATTCCTCATCACCTAAACGGTAAAAGGGATTTCCGAGACAAGTGGAGGCCTCAAAAGCTAAAAAAAGACGGTCTGGGTGGACATTTTAAGTGGGGATTTCTGGGGAAACGGGAACAAATTTTGTCCTAACCCTAATTAGGTGAGGTGCTGGGTAAATAGGAGTGACTAATCACATACACAGCGATTCCTCATCACCTAAACGGAAAAAGGGATTTCCGAGACAAGTTGAGGCCTCAAAAGCTGAAAAAAGACGGTCTGGGTGGACATTTTAAGTGGGGATTTCTGGGAAAACGGAACGAATTTTGTCCTAACCCTAATTAGGTGAGGTGCTGGGTAAATAGGAGTGACTAATCACATACACAGCGATTCCTCATCACCTAAACGGAAAAAGGGATTTCCGAGACAATTGGAGGCCTCAAAAGCTGAAAAAAAGACGGTCTGGGTGGACATTTTAAGTGGGGATTTCTGGGGAAACGGGAACGAATTTTGTCCTAACCCTAATTAGGTGAGGTGCTGGGTAAATAGGAGTGACTAATCACATACACAGCGATTCCTCATCACCTAAACGGAAAAAGGGATTTCCGAGACAATTGGAGGCCTCAAAAGCTGAAAAAAGACGGTCTGGGTGGACATTTTAAGTGGGGATTTCTGGGGAAACGGGAACGAATTTTGTCCTAACCCTAATTAGGTGAGGTGCTGGGTAAATAGGAGTGACTAATCACATACACAGCGATTCCTCATCACCTAAACGGAAAAAGGGATTTCCGAGACAATTGGAGGCCTCAAAAGCTGAAAAAAAGACGGTCTGGGTGGACATTTTAAGTGGGGATTTCTGGGAAAACGGGAACGAATTTTGTCCTAACCCTAATTAGGTGAGGTGCTGGGTAAATAGGAGTGACTAATCACATACACAGCGATTCCTCATCACCTAAACGGAAAAAGGGATTTCCGAGACAATTGGAGGCCTCAAAAGCTGAAAAAAGACGGTCTGGGTGGACATTTTAAGTGGGGATTTCTGGGGAAACGGGAACGAATTTTGTCCTAACCCTAATAAGGTGAGGTGCTGGGTAAATAGGAGTGACTAATCACATACACAGCGATTCCTCATCACCTAAACGGAAAAAGGGATTTCCGAGACAAGTGGAGGCCTCAAAAGCTGAAAAAAGACGAACTGGGTGGACATTTTAAGTGGGGATTTCTGGGGAAACGGGAACGAATTTTGTCCTAACCCTAATAAGGTGAGGTGCTGGGTAAATAGGAGTGACTAATCACATACACAGCGATTCCTCATCACCTAAACGGAAAAAGGGATTTCCGAGACAATTGGAGGCCTCAAAAGCTGAAAAAAGACGGTCTGGGTGGACATTTTAAGTGGGGATTTCTGGGAAAACGGAACGAATTTTGTCCTAACCCTAATTAGGTGAGGTGCTGGGTAAATAGGAGTGACTAATCACATACACAGCGATTCCTCATCACCTAAACGGAAAAAGGGATTTCCGAGACAAGTGGAGGCCTCAAAAGCTGAAAAGACGGTCTGGGTGGACATTTTAAGTGGGGATTTCTGGGGAAACGGGAACGAATTTTGTCCTAACCCTAATTAGGTGAGGTGCTGGGTAAATAGGAGTGACTAATCACATACACAGCGATTCCTCATCACCTAAACGGAAAAAGGGATTTCGGAGACAAGTGGAGGCCTCAAAAGCTGAAAAAGAGACAGTCTGGGTGGACATTTTAAGTGGGGATTTCTGGGAAAACGGGAACGAATTTTGTCCTAACCCTAATTAGGTGAGGTGCTGGGTAAATAGGAGTGACTAATCACATACACAGCGATTCCTCATCACCTAAACGGAAAAAGGGATTTCCGAGACAATTGGAGGCCTCAAAAGCTGAAAAAAGACGGTCTGGGTGGACATTTTAAGTGGGGATTTCTGGGAAAACGGGAACGAATTTTGTCCTAACCCTAATTAGGTGAGGTGCTGGGTAAATAGGAGTGACTAATCACATACACAGCGATTCCTCATCACCTAAACGGAAAAAGGGATTTCCGAGACAAGTGGAGGCCTCAAAAGCTGAAAAAAGACGGTCTGGGTGGACATTTTAAGTGGGGATTTCTGGGGAAGCGGGAACGAATTTTGTCCTAACCCTAATTAGGTGAGGTGCTGGGTAAATAGGTGTGACTAATCACATACACAGCGATTCCTCATCACCTAAACGGAAAAAGGGATTTCGGAGACAAGTGGAGGCCTAAAAAGCTGAAAAAAAGACGGTCTGGGTGGACATTTTAAGTGGGGATTTCTGGGAAAACGGGAACGAATTTTGTCCTAACCCTAATTAGGTGAGGTGCTGGGTAAATAGGAGTGACTAATCACATACACAGCGATTCCTCATCACCTAAACGGAAAAAGGGATTTCCGAGACAAGTGGAGGCCTCAAAAGCTGAAAAAGAGACAGTCTGGGTGGGCATTTTAAGTGGGGATTTCTGGGAAAACGGGAACGAATTTTGTCCTAACCCTAATTAGGTGAGGTGCTGGGTAAATAGGAGTGACTAATCACATACACAGCGATTCCTCATCACCTAAACGGAAAAAGGGATTTCCGAGACAAGTGGAGGCCTCAAAAGCTGAAAAAAGACGAACTGGGTGGACATTTTAAGTGGGGATTTCTGGGGAAACGGGAACGAATTTTGTCCTAACCCTAATAAGGTGAGGTGCTGGGTAAATAGGAGTGACTAATCACATACACAGCGATTCCTCATCACCTAAACGGAAAAAGGGATTTCCGAGACAAGTGGAGGCCTCAAAAGCTGAAAAAAAGACGGTCTGGGTGGACATTTTAAGTGGGGATTTCTGGGGAAGCGGGAACGAATTTTGTCCTAACCCTAATTAGGTGAGGTGCTGGGTAAATAGGAGTGACTAATCACATACACAGCGATTCCTCATCACCTAAACGGAAAAAGGGATTTCCGAGACAATTGGAGGCCTCAAAAGCTGAAAAAGACGGTCTGGGTGGACATTTTAAGTGGGGATTTCTGGGGAAGCGGGAACGGATTTTGTCCTAACCCTAATTAGGTGAGGTGCTGGGTAAATAGGAGTGACTAATCACATACACAGCGATTCCTCATCACCTAAACGGAAAAAGGGATTTCCGAGACAATTGGAGGCCTCAAAAGCTGAAAAAAGACGGTCTGGGTGGACATTTTAAGTGGGGATTTCTGGGAAAACGGAACGAATTTTGTCCTAACCCTAATTAGGTGAGGTGCTGGGTAAATAGGAGTGACTAATCACATACACAGCGATTCCTCATCACCTAAATGGGAAAAGGGATTTCGGAGACAAGTGGAGGCCTCAAAAGCTGAAAAAGAAACAGTCTGGGTGGGCATTTTAAGTGGGGATTTCTGGGAAAACGGGAACGAATTTTGTCCTAACCCTAATAAGGTGAGGTGCTGGGTAAATAGGAGTGACTAATCACATACACAGCGATTCCTCATCACCTAAACGGAAAAAGGGATTTCGGAGACAAGTGGAGGCCTCAAAAGCTGAAAAAGAGACAGTCTGGGTGGGCATTTTAAGTGGGGATTTCTGGGAAAACGGGAACGAATTTTGTCCTAACCCTAATTAGGTGAGGTGCTGGGTAAATAGGAGTGACTAATCACATACACAGCGATTCCTCATCACCTAAACGGAAAAAGGGATTTCGGAGACAAGTGGAGGCCTCAAAAGCTGAAAAAAGACGGTCTGGGTGGACATTTTAAGTGGGGATTTCTGGGAAAACGGGAACGAATTTTGTCCTAACCCTAATTAGGTGAGGTGCTGGGTAAATAGGAGTGACTAATCACATACACAGCGATTCCTCATCACCTAAACGGAAAAAGGGATTTCCGAGACAATTGGAGGCCTCAAAAGCTGAAAAAGACGGTCTGGGTGGACATTTTAAGTGGGGATTTCTGGGGAAACGGGAACGAATTTTGTCCTATCCCTAATTAGGTGAGGTGCTGGGTAAATAGGAGTGACTAATCACATACACAGCGATTCCTCATCACCTAAACGGAAAAAGGGATTTCCGAGACAAGTGGAGGCCTCAAAAGCTGAAAAAAGACGGTCTGGGTGGACATTTTAAGTGGGGATTTCTGGGGAAACGGGAACGAATTTTGTCCTAACCCTAATTAGGTGAGGTGCTGGGTAAATAGGAGTGACTAATCACATACACAGCGATTCCTCATCACCTAAACGGAAAAAGGGATTTCCGAGACAAGTGGAGGCCTCAAAAGCTGAAAAAGACGGTCTGGGTGGACATTTTAAGTGGGGATTTCTGGGAAACGGGAACGAATTTTGTCCTAACCCTAATTAGGTGAGGTGCTGGGTAAATAGGAGTGACTAATCACATACACAGCGATTCCTCATCACCTAAACGGAAAAAGGGATTTCCGAGACAAGTGGAGGCCTCAAAAGCTGAAAAAAGACGGTCTGGGTGGACATATTAAGTGGGGATTTCTGGGAAAACGGGAACGAATTTTGTCCTAACCCTAATAAGGTGAGGTGCTGGGTAAATAGGAGTGACTAATCACATACACAGCGATTCCTCATCACCTAAACGGAAAAAGGGATTTCCGAGACAAGTGGAGGCCTCAAAAGCTGAAAAAAGACGAACTGGGTGGACATTTTAAGTGGGGATTTCTGGGGAAACGGGAACGAATTTTGTCCTAACCCTAATAAGGTGAGGTGCTGGGTAAATAGGAGTGACTAATCACATACACAGCGATTCCTCATCACCTAAATGGGAAAAGGGATTTCCGAGACAATTGGAGGCCTCAAAAGCTGAAAAAAAGACGGTCTGGGTGGACATATTAAGTGGGGATTTCTGGGGAAACGGGAACGAATTTTGTTCTAACCCTAATTAGGTGAGGTGCTGGGTAAATAGGAGTGACTAATCACATACACAGCGATTCCTCATCACCTAAACGGAAAAAGGGATTTCCGAGACAAGTGGAGGCCTCAAAAGCTGAAAAAGACGGTCTGGGTGGGCATTTTAAGTGGGGATTTCTGGGAAAACGGGAACGAATTTTGTCCTAACCCTAATAAGGTGAGGTGCTGGGTAAATAGAAGTGACTAATCACATACACAGCGATTCCTCATCACCTAAACGGAAAAAGGGATTTCCGAGACAAGTGGAGGCCTCAAAAGCTGAAAAAGACGGTCTGGGTGGACATTTTAAGTGGGGATTTCTGGGGAAGCGGGAACGAATTTTGTCCTATCCCTAATTAGGTGAGGTGCTGGGTAAATAGGAGTGACTAATCACATACACAGCGATTCCTCATCACCTAAACGGAAAAAGGGATTTCCGAGACAATTGGAGGCCTCAAAAGCTGAAAAAAGACGGTCTGGGTGGACATTTTAAGTGGGGATTTCTGGGAAAACGGGAACGAATTTTGTCCTAACCCTAATTAGGTGAGGTGCTGGGTAAATAGGAGTGACTAATCACATACACAGCGATTCCTCATCACCTAAACGGAAAAAGGGATTTCCGAGACAATTGGAGGCCTCAAAAGCTGAAAAAAGACGGTCTGGGTGGACATTTTAAGTGGGGATTTCTGGGAAAACGGGAACGAATTTTGTCCTAACCCTAATTAGGTGAGGTGCTGGGTAAATAGGAGTGACTAATCACATACACAGCGATTCCTCATCACCTAAACGGAAAAAGGGATTTCCGAGACAATTGGAGGCCTCAAAAGCTGAAAAAAAGACGGTCTGGGTGGACATTTTAAGTGGGGATTTCTGGGGAAACGGGAACGAATTTTGTCCTAACCCTAATTAGGTGAGGTGCTGGGTAAATAGGAGTGACTAATCACATACACAGCGTTTCCTCATCACCTAAATGGGAAAAGGGATTTCCGAGACAATTGGAGGCCTCAAAAGCTGAAAAAAGACGGTCTGGGTGGACATTTTAAGTGGGGATTTCTGAAAAAACGGGAACGAATTTTGTCCTAACCCTAATCAGGTGAGGTGCTGGGTAAATAGGAGTGACTAATCACATACACAGCGATTCCTCATCACCTAAACGGAAAAAGGGATTTCCGAGACAAGTGGAGGCCTCAAAAGCTGAAAAAGACGGTCTGGGTGGACATTTTAAGTGGGGATTTCTGGGGAAACGGGAACGAATTTTGTCCTAACCCTAATTAGGTGAGGTGCTGGGTAAATAGGAGTGACTAATCACATACACAGCGATTCCTCATCACCTAAACGGAAAAGGGATCTCTGAGACAAGGGGAGGTCTCAAAAGCTGAAAAAGACGGTCTGGGTGGACATTTTAAGTGGGGATTTCTGGGGAAACGAGAACGAATTTTGTCCTAACCCTAATTAGGTGAGGTGCTGGGTAAATAGGAGTGACTAATCACATACACAGCGATTCCTCATCACCTAAACGGAAAAAGGGATTTCCGAGACAATTGGAGGCCTCAAAAGCTGAAAAAAGACGGTCTGGGTGGACATTTTAAGTGGGGATTTCTGGGAAAACGGGAACGAATTTTGTCCTAACCCTAATTAGGTGAGGTGCTGGGTAAATAGGAGTGACTAATCACATACACAGCGATTCCTCATCACCTAAACGGAAAAAGGGATTTCCGAGACAATTGGAGGCCTCAAAAGCTGAAAAAGACGGTCTGGGTGGACATTTTAAGTGGGGATTTCTGGGGAAACGGGAACGAATTTTGTCCTAACCCTAATTAGGTGAGGTGCTGGGTAAATAGGAGTGACTAATCACATACACAGCGATTCCTCATCACCTAAACGGAAAAGGATTTCCGAGACAAGTGGAGGCCTCAAAAGCTGAAAAAGACGGTCTGGGTGGACATTTTAAGTGGGGATTTCTGGGGAAACGGGAACGAATTTTGTCCTAACCCTAATTAGGTGAGGTGCTGGGTAAATAGGAGTGACTAATCACATACACAGCGATTCCTCATCACCTAAACGGAAAAAGGGATTTCCGAGACAAGTGGAGGCCTCAAAAGCTGAAAAAGACGGTCTGGGTGGACATTTTAAGTGGGGATTTCTGGGGAAACGGGAACGAATTTTGTCCTAACCCTAATTAGTTGAGGTGTTGGGTAAATAGGAGTGACTAATCACATACACAGGGGTTCCTCATCACCTAAACGGAAAAAGGGATTTCGGAGACAAGTGGAGGCCTCAAAAGCTGAAAAAAAAGACGGTCTGGGTGGACATTTTAAGTGGGGATTTCTGGGAAAACGGGAACGAATTTTGTCCTAACCCTAATTAGGTGAGGTGCTGGGTAAATAGGTGTGACTAATCACATACACAGCGATTCCTCATCACCTAAACGGAAAAAAGGATTTCCGAGACAATTGGAGGCCTCAAAAGCTGAAAAAGACGGTCTGGGTGGACATTTTAAGTGGGGATTTCTGGGGAAACGGGAACGAATTTTGTCCTAACCCTAATTAGGTGAGGTGCTGGGTAAATAGGAGTGACTAATCACATACACAGCGATTCCTCATCACCTAAACGGAAAAAGGGATTTCCGAGACAAGTGGAGGCCTCAAAAGCTGAAAAAGACAGTCTGGGTGGGCATTTTAAGTGGGGATTTCTGGGAAAACGGGAACGAATTTTGTCCTAACCCTAATTAGGTGAGGTGCTGGGTAAATAGGAGTGACTAATCACATACACAGCGATTCCTCATCACCTAAACGGAAAAAGGGATTTCCGAGACAAGTGGAGGCCTCAAAAGCTGAAAAAGACGGTCTGGGTGGACATTTTAAGTGGGGATTTCTGGGGAAACGGGAACGAATTTTGTCCTAACCCTAATTAGGTGAGGTGCTGGGTAAATAGGAGTGACTAATCACATACACAGCGATTCCTCATCACCTAAACGGAAAAAGGGATTTCCGAGACAATTGGAGGCCTCAAAAGCTGAAAAAAGACGGTCTGGGTGGACATTTTAAGTGGGGATTTCTGGGAAAACGGGAACGAATTTTGTCCTAACCCTAATTAGGTGAGGTGCTGGGTAAATAGGAGTGACTAATCACATACACAGCGATTCCTCATCACCTAAACGGAAAAAGGGATTTCCGAGACAATTGGAGGCCTCAAAAGCTGAAAAAGACGGTCTGGGTGGACATTTTAAGTGGGGATTTCTGGGAAAACGGGAACGAATTTTGTCCTAACCCTAATTAGGTGAGGTGCTGGGTAAATAGGTGTGACTAATCACATACACAGCGATTCCTCATCACCTAAACGGAAAAAGGGATTTCGGAGACAAGTGGAGGCCTCAAAAGCTGAAAAAAAGACGGTCTGGGTGGACATTTTAAGTGGGGATTTCTGGGAAAACGGGAACGAATTTTGTCCTAACCCTAATTAGGTGAGGTGCTGGGTAAATAGGAGTGACTAATCACATACACAGCGATTCCTCATCACCTAAACGGAAAAAGGGATTTCGGAGACAAGTGGAGGCCTCAAAAGCTGAAAAAAGACGGTCTGGGTGGACATTTTAAGTGGGGATTTCTGGGGAAACGGGAACGAATTTTGTTCTAACCCTAATTAGGTGAGGTGCTGGGTAAATAGGAGTGACTAATCACATACACAGCGATTCCTCATCACCTAAACGGAAAAAGGGATTTCCGAGACAAGTGGAGGCCTCAAAAGCTGAAAAAAGACGAACTGGGTGGACATTTTAAGTGGGGATTTCTGGGGAAACGGGAACGAATTTTGTCCTAACCCTAATCAGGTGAGGTGCTGGGTAAAAATGAGTAAGTATTCGCACACACAGCGATTAATCATCACCTAAACGGAAGAAGGGATTTCCGAGACAAGTGGAGGCCTCAAAAGCTGAAAAAAAGACGGTCTGGGTGGACATTTTAAGTGGGGATTTCTGGGAAAACGGGAACGAATTTTGTCCTAACCCTAATCAGGTGAGGTGCTGGGTAAAAATGAGTGACTAATCACATACACAGCGATTAATCATCACCTAAACGGAAGAAGGGATTTCCGAGACAAGTGGAGGCCTCAAAAGCTGAAAAAAGACGAACTGGGTGGACATTTTAAGTGGGGATTTCTGGGGAAACGGGAACGAATTTTGTTCTAACCCTAATTAGGTGAGGTGCTGGGTAAATAGGAGTGACTAATCACATACACAGCGATTCCTCATCACCTAAACGGAAAAAGGGATTTCCGAGACAAGTGGAGGCCTCAAAAGCTGAAAAAAAGACGGTCTGGGTGGACATTTTAAGTGGGGATTTCTGGGGAAACGGGAACGAATTTTGTCCTAACCCTAATTAGGTGAGGTGCTGGGTAAATAGGAGTGACTAATCACATACACAGCGATTCCTCATCACCTAAACGGAAAAAGGGATTTCCGAGACAAGTGGAGGCCTCAAAAGCTGAAAAAGACGGTCTGGGTGGACATTTTAAGTGGGGATTTCTGGGGAAACGACAACGAATTTTGTCCTAACCCTAATTAGGTGAGGTGCTGGGTAAATAGAAGTGACTAAACACATACACAGTGCTTCCTCATCACCTAAACGGAAAAAGGGATTTCGGAGACAAGTGGAGGCCTCAAAAGCTGAAAAAAAGACGGTCTGGGTGGACATTTTAAGTGGGGATTTCTGGGGAAACGGGAACGAATTTTGTCCTAACCCTAATTAGGTGAGGTGCTGGGTAAATAGGAGTGACTAATCACATACACAGCGATTCCTCATCACCTAAACGGAAAAAGGGATTTCCGAGACAATTGGAGGCCTCAAAAGCTGAAAAAAGACGGTCTGGGTGGACATTTTAAGTGGGGATTTCTGGGAAAACGGGAACGAATTTTGTCCTAACCCTAATTAGGTGAGGTGCTGGGTAAATAGGAGTGACTAATCACATACACAGCGATTCCTCATCACCTAAACGGAAAAAGGGATTTCCGAGACAAGTGGAGGCCTCAAAAGCTGAAAAAAAGACGGTCTGGGTGGACATTTTAAGTGGGGATTTCTGGGGAAACGGGAACGAATTTTGTCCTAACCCTAATTAGGTGAGGTGCTGGGTAAATAGGAGTGACTAATCACATACACAGCGATTCCTCATCACCTAAACGGAAAAAGGGATTTCCGAGACAAGTGGAGGCCTCAAAAGCTGAAAAAAAGACGGTCTGGGTGGACATTTTAAGTGGGGATTTCTGGGAAAACGGGAACGAATTTTGTCCTAACCCTAATAAGGTGAGGTGCTGGGTAAATAGGAGTGACTAATCACATACACAGCGATTCCTCATCACCTAAACGGAAAAAGGGATTTCCGAGACAAGTGGAGGCCTCAAAAGCTGAAAAAAGACGAACTGGGTGGACATTTTAAGTGGGGATTTCTGGGGAAACGGGAACGAATTTTGTCCTAACCCTAATAAGGTGAGGTGCTGGGTAAATAGGAGTGACTAATCACATACACAGCGATTCCTCATCACCTAAATGGGAAAAGGGATTTCCGAGACAAGTGGAGGCCTCAAAAGCTGAAAAAAGACGGTCTGGGTGGACATTTTAAGTGGGGATTTCTGGGGAAACGGGAACGAATTTTGTCCTAACCCTAATTAGGTGAGGTGCTGGGTAAATAGGAGTGACTAATCACATACACAGCGATTCCTCATCACCTAAACGGAAAAAGGGATTTCCGAGACAAGTGGAGGCCTCAAAAGCTGAAAAAGACGGTCTGGGTGGACATTTTAAGTGGGGATTTCTGGGGAAACGGGAACGAATTTTGTCCTAACCCTAATTAGGTGAGGTGCTGGGTAAATAGGAGTGACTAATCACATACACAGCGATTCCTCATCACCTAAACGGAAAAAGGGATTTCCGAGACAAGTGGAGGCCTCAAAAAGCTGAAAAAAAGACGAACTGGGTGGACATTTTAAGTGGGGATTTCTGGGGAACGGGAACGAATTTTGTCCTAACCCTAATTAGGTGAGGTGCTGGGTAAATAGGTGTGACTAATCACATACACAGCGATTCCTCATCACCTAAACGGAAAAAGGGATTTCGGAGACAAGTGGAGGCCTCAAAAGCTGAAAAAAAAGACGGTCTGGGTGGACATTTTAAGTGGGGATTTCTGGGAAAACGGGAACGAATTTTGTCCTAACCCTAATTAGGTGAGGTGCTGGGTAAATAGGAGTGACTAATCACATACACAGCGATTCCTCATCACCTAAACGGAAAAAGGGATTTCCGAGACAAGTGGAGGCCTCAAAAGCTGAAAAAAAGACGGTCTGGGTGGACATTTTAAGTGGGGATTTCTGGGAAACGGGAACGAATTTTGTCCTAACCCTAATTAGGTGAGGTGCTGGGTAAATAGGAGTGACTAATCACATACACAGCGATTCCTCATCACCTAAACGGAAAAAGGGATTTCCGAGACAAGTGGAGGCCTCAAAACCTGAAAAAAGACGAACTGGGTGGACATTTTAAGTGGGGATTTCTGGGGAAACGGGAACGAATTTTGTTCTAACCCTAATTAGGTGAGGTGCTGGGTAAATAGGAGTGACTAATCACATACACAGCGATTCCTCATCACCTAAACGGAAAAAGGGATTTCCGAGACAAGTGGAGGCCTCAAAAGCTGAAAAAAGACGAACTGGGTGGACATTTTAAGTGGGGATTTCTGGGGAAACGGGAACGAATTTTGTCCTAACCCTAATAAGGTGAGGTGCTGGGTAAATAGGAGTGACTAATCACATACACAGCGATTCCTCATCACCTAAACGGAAAAAGGGATTTCCGAGACAAGTGGAGGCCTCAAAAGCTGAAAAAAGACGAACTGGGTGGACATTTTAAGTGGGGATTTCTGGGGAAACGGGAACGAATTTTGTTCTAACCCTAATTAGGTGAGGTGCTGGGTAAATAGGAGTGACTAATCACATACACAGCGATTCCTCATCACCTAAACGGAAAAAGGGATTTCCGAGACAAGTGGAGGCCTCAAAAGCTGAAAAAAAGACGGTCTGGGTGGACATTTTAAGTGGGGATTTCTGGGAAAACGGGAACGAATTTTGTCCTAACCCTAATTAGGTGAGGTGCTGGGTAAATAGGTGTGACTAATCACATACACAGCGATTCCTCATCACCTAAACGGAAAAAGGGATTTCGGAGACAAGTGGAGGCCTCAAAAGCTGAAAAAAAAGACGGTCTGGGTGGACATTTTAAGTGGGGATTTCTGGGAAAACGGGAACGAATTTTGTCCTAACCCTAATTAGGTGAGGTGCTGGGTAAATAGGTGTGACTAATCACATACACAGCGATTCCTCATCACCTAAACGGAAAAAGGGATTTCGGAGACAAGTGGAGGCCTCAAAAGCTGAAAAAGAGACAGTCTGGGTGGGCATTTTAAGTGGGGATTTCTGGGAAAACGGGAACGAATTTTGTCCTAACCCTAATCAGGTGAGGTGCTGGGTAAATAGGAGTGACTAATCACATACACAGCGATTCCTCATCACCTAAACGGAAAAAGGGATTTCCGAGACAAGTGGAGGCCTCAAAAGCTGAAAAAAAGACGGTCTGGGTGGACATTTTAAGTGGGGATTTCTGGGGAAACGGGAACGAATTTTGTCCTAACCCTAATTAGGTGAGGTGCTGGGTAAATAGGAGTGACTAATCACATACACAGCGATTCCTCATCACCTAAACGGAAAAAGGGATTTCCGAGACAATTGGAGGCCTCAAAAGCTGAAAAAAAGACGGTCTGGGTGGACATTTTAAGTGGGGATTTCTGGGGAAACGGGAACGAATTTTGTCCTAACCCTAATTAGGTGAGGTGCTGGGTAAATAGGAGTAAGTATTCGCACACACAGCGATTCCTCATCACCTAAACGGAAAAAGGGATTCCCGAGACAATTGGAGGCCTCAAAAGCTGAAAAAAGACGGTCTGGGTGGACATTTTAAGTGGGGCATTCTGGGAAAACGGAACGAATTTTATCCTAACCCTAATTAGGTGAGGTGCTGGGTAAATAGGAGTGACTAATCACATACACAGCGATTCCTCATCACCTAAACGGAAAAAGGGATTTCCGAGACAATTGGAGGCCTCAAAAGCTGAAAAAAGACGGTCTGGGTGGACATTTTAAGTGGGGATTTCTGGGGAAACGGGAACGAATTTTGTCCTAACCCTAATTAGGTGAGGTGCTGGGTAAATAGGAGTGACTAATCACATACACAGCGATTCCTCATCACCTAAACGGAAAAAGGGATTTCCGAGACAATTGGAGGCCTCAAAAGCTGAAAAAAAGACGGTCTGGGTGGACATTTTAAGTGGGGATTTCTGGGGAAACGGGAACGAATTTTGTCCTAACCCTAATTAGGTGAGGTGCTGGGTAAATAGGAGTGACTAATCACATACACAGCGATTCCTCATCACCTAAACGGAAAAAGGGATTTCCGAGACAAGTGGAGGCCTCAAAAGCTGAAAAAAGACGAACTGGGTGGACATTTTAAGTGGGGATTTCTGGGGAAACGGGAACGAATTTTGTCCTAACCCTAATTAGGTGAGGTGCTGGGTAAATAGGAGTGACTAATCACATACACAGCGATTCCTCATCACCTAAACGGAAAAAGGGATTTCCGAGACAAGTGGAGGCCTCAAAAGCTGAAAAAAAGACGGTCTGGGTGGACATTTTAAGTGGGGATTTCTGGGAAAACGGGAACGAATTTTGTCCTAACCCTAATTAGGTGAGGTGCTGGGTAAATAGGAGTGACTAATCACATACACAGCGATTCCTCATCACCTAAACGGAAAAAGGGATTTCCGAGACAAGTGGAGGCCTCAAAAGCTGAAAAAAGACGAACTGGGTGGACATTTTAAGTGGGGATTTCTGGAAAAACGGGAACGAATTTTGTCCTAACCCTAATAGGGTGAGGTGCTGGGTAAATGGGAGTGACTAATCACATACACAGCGTTTCCTCATCACCTAAACGGAAAAAGGGATTTCCGAGACAATTGGAGGCCTCAAAAGCTGAAAAAAAGACGGTCTGGGTGGACATTTTAAGTGGGGATTTCTGGGGAAGCGGGAACGAATTTTGTCCTAACCCTAATTAGGTGAGGTGCTGGGTAAATAGGTGTGACTAATCACATACACAGCGATTCCTCATCACCTAAACGGAAGAAGGGATTTCCGAGACAAATGGAGGCCTCAAAAGCTAAAAAAAGACGGTCTGGGTGGACATATTAAGTGGGGATTTCTGGGAAAACGGGAACGAATTTTGTCCTAACCCTAATAAGGTGAGGTGCTGGGTAAATAGGAGTGACTAATCACATACACAGCGATTCCTCATCACCAAAACGGAAAAAGGGATTTCCGAGAAAAGTGGAGGCCTCAAAAACTGAAAAAAAGACGGTCTGGGTGGGCATTTTAAGTGGGGATTTCTGGGGAAACGGGAACGAATTTTGTCCTAACCCTAATTAGGTGAGGTGCTGGGTAAATAGGTGTGACTAATCACATACACAGCGATTCCTCATCACCAAAACGGAAAAAGGGATTTCCGAGACAAGTGGAGGCCTAAAAAGCTGAAAAAAAGACGGTCTGGGTGGGCATTTTAAGTGGGGATTTCTGGGGAAACGGGAACGAATTTTGTCCTAACCCTAATTAGGTGAGGTGCTGGGTAAATAGGAGTAAGTATTCGCATACACAGCGATTCCTCATCACCTAAACGGAAAAAAGGATTTCCGAGACAAGTGGAGGCCTCAAAAGCTAAAAAAAAGACGGTCTGGGTGGACATTTTAAGTGACGATTTCTGGGGAAACGGGAACGAATTTTGTCCTAACCCTAATTAGGTGAGGTGCTGGGTAAATAGGTGTGACTAATCACATACACAGCGATTCCTCATCACCAAAACGGAAAAAGGGATTTCCGAGACAAGTGGAGGCCTCAAAAACTGAAAAAAGACGGCCTGGGTGGACATTTTAAGTGACGATTTCTGTGGAAACGGGAACAAATTTTGTCCTAACCCTAATTAGGTGAGGTGCTGGGTAAATAGGTGTGACTAATCACATACACAGCGATTCCTCATCACCAAAACGGAAAAAGGGATTTCCGAGACAAGTGGAGGCCTAAAAAGCTGAAAAAAAGACGGTCTGGGTGGGCATTTTAAGTGGGGATTTCTGGGGAAACGGGAACGAATTTTGTCCTAACCCTAATTAGGTGAGGTGCTGGGTAAATAGGAGTGACTAATCACATACACAGCGATTCCTCATCACCAAAACGGAAAAAGGGATTTCCGAGACAAGTGGAGGCCTCAAAAACTGAAAAAAAGACGGTCTGGGTGGACATTTTAAGTGAAGAATTTCTGGGGAAACGGGAACGAATTTTGTCCTAACCCTAATTAGGTGAGGTGCTGGGTAAATGGGAGTGACTAATCACATACACAGCGATTCCTCATCACCAAAACGGAAAAAGGGATTTCCGAGACAAGTGGAGGCCTCAAAAACTGAAAAAAAGACGGTCTGGGTGGACATTTTAAGTGGGGATTTCTGGGGAAACGGGAACAAATTTTGTCCTAACCCTAATTAGGTGAGGTGCTGGGTAAATAGGAGTGACTAATCACATACACAGCGATTCCTCATCACCAAAACGGAAAAAGAGATTTCCGAGACAAGTGGAGGCCTCAAAAACTGAAAAAAGACGGTCTGGGTGGACATTTTAAGTGACGATTTCTGGGGAAACGGGAACAAATTTTGTCCTAACCCTAATTGGGTGAGGTGCTGGGTAAATGGGGGTAAGTATTCGCACACACAGCGATTCCTCATCACCAAAACGGGAAAAGGGATTTCCGAGACAAGTGGAGGCCTCAAAAACTGAAAAAAAGACGGTCTGGGTGGACATTTTAAGTGGGGATTTCTGGGGAAACGGGAACAAATTTTGTCCTAACCCTAATTAGGTGAGGTGCTGGGTAAATAGGAGTGACTAATCACATACACAGCGATTCCTCATCACCAAAACGGAAAAAGGGATTTCCGAGACAAGTGGAGGCCTCAAAAACTGAAAAAAAAGACGGCCTGGGTGGACATTTTAAGTGACGATTTCTGTGGAAACGGGAACAAATTTTGTCCTAACCCTAATTAGGTGAGGTGCTGGGTAAATAGGTGTGACTAATCACATACACAGCGATTCCTCATCACCAAAACGGAAAAAGGGATTTCCGAGACAAGTGGAGGCCTCAAAAACTGAAAAAAAGACGGTCTGGGTGGACATTTTAAGTGGGGATTTCTGGGGAAACGGGAACAAATTTTGTCCTAACCCTAATTAGGTGAGGTGCTGGGTAAATGGGAGTAAGTATTCGCACACACAGCGATTCCTCATCATCTAAACGGAAAAAGGGATTTCCGAGACAAGTGGAGGCCTCAAAAACTGAAAAAAAGACGGTCTGGGTGGACATTTTAAGTGACGATTTCTGGGGAAACGGGAACAAATTTTGTCCTAACCCTAATTAGGTGAGGTGCTGGGTAAATGGGAGTGACTAATCACATACACAGCGATTCCTCATCACCAGAACGGAAAAAGGGATTTCCGAGACAAGTGGAGGCCTCAAAAACTGAAAAAAAGACGGTCTGGTTGGACATTTTAAGTGAAGAATTTCTGGGGAAACGGGAACGGATTTTGTCCTAGCCCTAATCAGGTTAGGTGCTGGGTAAATAGGAGTAAGTATTTGCACACACAGCGATCCCTCATCATCTAAACGGAAAAAGGGATTTCCGAGACAAGTGGAGGCCTCAAAAACTGAAAAAAAAAGACGGTCTGGGTGGACATTTTAAGTGGGGATTTCTGGGGTAACGGGAACAAGTTTTGTCCTAACCCTAATTAGGTGAGGTGCTGGGTAAATAGAAGTGACTAATCACATACACAGCGATTCCTCATCACCAAAACGGAAAAAGGGATTTCCGAGACAAGTGGAGGCCTCAAAAGCTAAAAAAAAGACGGTCTGGTTGGACATTTTAAGTGAAGAATTTCTGGGGAAACGGGAACGAATTTTGTCCTAGCCCTAATCAGGTTAGGTGCTGGGTAAATGGGAGTAAGTATTCGCACACACAGCGATTCCTCATCACCAAAACGGAAAAAGGGATTTCCGAGACAAGTGGAGGCCTCAAAAACTGAAAAAAAGACGGTCTGGGTGGACATTTTAAGTGGGGATTTCTGGGGAAACGGGAACAAATTTTGTCCTAACCCTAATTAGGTGAGGTGCTGGGTAAATAGGAGTGACTAATCACATACACAGCGATTCCTCATCACCAAAACGGAAAAAGGGATTTCCGAGACAAGTGGAGGCCTCAAAAGCTAAAAAAAAGACGGTCTGGTTGGACATTTTAAGTGAAGAATTTCTGGGGAAACGGGAACGGATTTTGTCCTAGCCCTAATCAGTTTAGGTACTGGGTAAATAGGAGTAAGTATTCGCACACACAGCGATTCCTCATCACCTAAACGGAAAAAGGGATTTCCGAGACAAGTGGAGGCCTCAAAAGCTAAAAAAAGACGGTCTGGGTGGACATTTTAAGTGACGATTTCTGGGGAAACGGGAACAAATTTTGTCCTAACCCTAATTAGGTGAGGTGCTGGGTAAATGGGAGTAAGTATTCGCACACACAGCGATTCCTCATCACCAAAACGGAAAAAGGGATTTCCGAGACAAGTGGAGGCCTCAAAAACTGAAAAAAAGACGGTCTGGGTGGACATTTTAAGTGGGGATTTCTGGGGAAACGGGAACAAATTTTGTCCTAACCCTAATTAGGTGAGGTGCTGGGTAAATGGGAGTGACTAATCACATACACAGCGATTCCTCATCACCAGAACGGAAAAAGGGATTTCCGAGACAAGTGGAGGCCTCAAAAACTGAAAAAAAGACGGTCTGGGTGGACATTTTAAGTGACGATTTCTGGGGAAACGGGAACGAATTTTGTCCTAGCCCTAATCAGGTTAGGTGCTGGGTAAATAGGAGTAAGTATTCGCACACACAGCGATTCCTCATCATCTAAACGGAAAAAGGGATTTCCGAGACAAGTGGAGGCCTCAAAAACTGAAAAAAAGACGGTCTGGGTGGACATTTTAAGTGACGATTTCTGGGGAAACGGGAACAAATTTTGTCCTAACCCTAATTAGGTGAGGTGCTGGGTAAATGGGAGTGACTAATCACATACACAGCGATTCCTCATCACCTAAACGGAAAAAGGGATTTCCGAGACAAATGGAGGCCTCAAAAACTTTTAAAAAAAGACGGTCTGGTTGGACATTTTAAGTGACGATTTCTGGGAAAACGGGAACAAATTTTGTCCTAACCCTAATCAGGTGAGGTGCTGGGTAAATAGGAGTAAGTATTCGCATACACAGCGGTTCCTCATCACCAAAACGGAAAAAGGGATTTCCGAGACAAGTGGAGGCCAACAGCTGAAAAAAGACGGTCTGGTTGGACATTTTAAGTGACGATTTCTGGGGAAACGAGAACGAATTTTGTCCTAACCCTAATTAGGTGAGGTGCTGGGTAAATGGGAGTAAGTATTCGCACACACAGCGATTCCTCATCACCAAAACGGGAAAAGGGATTTCCGAGACAAATGGAGGCCTCAAAAACTTTTTAAAAAAGACGGTCTGGTTGGACATTTTAAGTGACGATTTCTGGGGAAACGAGAACGAATTTTGTCCTAACCCTAATTAGGTGAGGTGCTGGGTAAATGGGAGTGACTAATCACATACACAGCGATTCCTCATCACCTAAACGGAAAAAGGGATTTCCGAGACAAGTGGAGGCCTAAAAAGCTGAAAAAAAGACGGTCTGGGTGGGCATTTTAAGTGGGGATTTCTGGGGAAATGGGAACGAATTTTGTCCTAACCCTAATTAGGTGAGGTGCTGGGTAAATAGGAGTGACTAATCACATACACAGCGATTCCTCATCACCAAAACGGAAAAAGGGATTTCCGAGACAAGTGGAGGCCTCAAAAACTGAAAAAAGACGGTCTGGGTGGACATTTTAAGTGACGATTTCTGGGGAAACGGGAACAAATTTTGTTCTAACCCTAAATAGGTGAGGTGCTAGGTAAACAGGAGTGACTAATCACATACACAGCGATTCCTCATCACCTAAACGGAAAAAGGGATTTCCGAGAAAAGTGGAGGCCTCAAAAACTGAAAAAGACGGTCTGGGTGGACATTTTAAGTGACGATTTCTGGGGAAACGAGAACGAATTTTGTCCTAACCCTAATTAGGTGAGGTGCTGGGTAAATGGGAGTGACTAATCACATACACAGCGATTCCTCATCACCTAAACGGAAAAAAGGATTTCCGAGACAAATGGAGGCCTCAAAAACTTTTAAAAAAAGACGGTCTGGTTGGACATTTTAAGTGACGATTTCTGGGAAAACGGGAACAAATTTTGTCCTAACCCTAATCAGGTGAGGTGCTGGGTAAATAGGAGTAAGTATTCGCATACACAGCGGTTCCTCATCACCAAAACGGAAAAAGGGATTTCCGAGACAAGTGGAGGCCAACAGCTGAAAAAAGACGGTCTGGTTGGACATTTTAAGTGACGATTTCTGGGGAAACGAGAACGAATTTTGTCCTAACCCTAATTAGGTGAGGTGCTGGGTAAATGGGAGTGACTAATCACATACACAGCGATTCCTCATCACCTAAACGGAAAAAGGGATTTCCGAGACAAGTGGAGGCCTAAAAAGCTGAAAAAAAGACGGTCTGGGTGGGCATTTTAAGTGGGGATTTCTGGGGAAAAGGGAACGAATTTTGTCCTAACCCTAATTAGGTGAGGTGCTGGGTAAATAGGAGTGACTAATCACATACACAGCGATTCCTCATCACCTAAACGGAAAAAGGGATTTCCGAGAAAAGTGGAGGCCTAAAAAGCTGAAAAAAAGACGGTCTGGTTGGACATTTTAAGTGACGATTTCTGGGGAAACGAGAACGAATTTTGTCCTAACCCTAATTAGGTGAGGTGCTGGGTAAATGGGAGTGACTAATCACATACACAGCGATTCCTCATCACCTAAACGGAAAAAGGGATTTCCGAGACAAGTGGAGGCCAACAGCTGAAAAAAGACGGTCTGGTTGGACATTTTAAGTGACGATTTCTGGGGAAACGAGAACGAATTTTGTCCTAACCCTAATTAGGTGAGGTGCTGGGTAAATGGGAGTGACTAATCACATACACAGCGATTCCTCATCACCTAAACGGAAAAAGGGATTTCCGAGACAAGTGGAGGCCTCAACAGCTGAAAAAGACGGTCTGGTTGGACATTTTAAGTGACGATTTCTGGGGAAACGAGAACGAATTTTGTCCTAACCCTAATTAGGTGAGGTGATGGGTAAATGGGAGTGACTAATCACATACACAGCGATTCCTCATCACCTAAACGGAAAAAGGGATTTCCGAGACAAGTGGAGGCCAACAGCTGAAAAAAGACGGTCTGGTTGGGCATTTTAAGTGACGATTTCTGGGAAACGAGAACGAATTTTGTCCTAACCCTAATTAGGTGAGGTGCTGGGTAAATGGGAGTGACTAATCACATACACAGCGATTCCTCATCACCTAAACGGAAAAAGGGATTTCCGAGACAAGTGGAGGCCTAAAAAGCTGAAAAAAAGACGGTCTGGGTGGGCATTTTAAGTGGGGATTTCTGGGGAAACGGGAACGAATTTTGTCCTAACCCTAATTAGGTGAGGTGCTGGGTAAATAGGAGTGACTAATCACATACACAGCGATTCCTCATCACCTAAACGGAAAAAGGGATTTCCGAGACAAGTGGAGGCCAACAGCTGAAAAAAGAAGTTCTGGTTGGACATTTTAAGTGACGATTTCTGGGGAAACGGGAACGAATTTTGTCCTAACCCTAATTAGGTGAGGTGCTGGGTAAATAGGAGTGACTAATCACATACACAGCGATTCCTCATCACCTAAACGGAAAAAAGGATTTCCGAGACAAGTGGAGGCGTGAAAAGCTGAAAAAAAGACGGTCTGGTTGGACATTTTAAGTGACGATTTCTGGGAAAACGGGAACAAATTTTGTCCTAACCCTAATCAGGTGAGGTGCTGGGTAAATAGGAGTAAGTATTCGCATACACAGCGGTTCCTCATCACCAAAACGGAAAAAGGGATTTCCGAGACAAGTGGAGGCCAACAGCTGAAAAAAGACGGTCTGGTTGGACATTTTAAGTGACGATTTCTGGGGAAACGAGAACGAATTTTGTCCTAACCCTAATTAGGTGAGGTGCTGGGTAAATGGGAGTGACTAATCACATACACAGCGATTCCTCATCACCTAAACGGAAAAAGGGATTTCCGAGACAAGTGGAGGCCTAAAAAGCTGAAAAAAAGACGGTCTGGTTGGACATTTTAAGTGACGATTTCTGGGGAAACGAGAACGAATTTTGTCCTAACCCTAATTAGGTGAGGTGCTGGGTAAATGGGAGTGACTAATCACATACACAGCGATTCCTCATCACCTAAACGGAAAAAGGGATTTCCGAGACAAATGGAGGCCTCAAAAACTTTTAAAAAAAGACGGTCTGGTTGGACATTTTAAGTGACGATTTCTGGGATAACGGGAACAAATTTTGTCCTAACCCTAATCAGGTGAGGTGCTGGGTAAATAGGAGTAAGTATTCGCACACACAGCGATCCCTCATCATCTAAACGGAAAAAGGGATTTCCGAGACAAGTGGAGGCCAACAGCTGAAAAAAGACGGTCTGGTTGGACATTTTAAGTGACGATTTCTGGGGAAACGAGAACGAATTTTGTCCTAACCCTAATTAGGTGAGGTGCTGGGTAAATAGGAGTGACTAATCACATACACAGCGATTCCTCATCACCTAAACGGAAAAAGGGATTTCCGAGACAAGTGGAGGCCAACAGCTGAAAAAAGAAGTTCTGGTTGGACATTTTAAGTGACGATTTCTGGGGAAACGGGAACGAATTTTGTCCTAACCCTAATTAGGTGAGGTGCTGGGTAAATAGGAGTGACTAATCACATACACAGCGATTCCTCATCACCTAAACGGAAAAAGGGATTTCCGAGACAAGTGGAGGCCTCAAAAGCTAAAAAAAGACGGTCTGGGTGGGCATTTTAAGTGGGGATTTCTGGGGAAAAGGGAACGAATTTTGTCCTAACCCTAATTAGGTGAGGTGCTGGGTAAATAGGAGTGACTAATCACATACACAGCGATTCCTCATCACCTAAACGGAAAAAGGGATTTCCGAGACAAGTGGAGGCCAACAGCTGAAAAAAGACGGTCTGGTTGGACATTTTAAGTGACGATTTCTGGGGAAACGAGAACGAATTTTGTCCTAACCCTAATTAGGTGAGGTGCTGGGTAAATGGGAGTGACTAATCACATACACAGCGATTCCTCATCACCTAAACGGAAAAAGGGATTTCCGAGACAAATGGAGGCCTCAAAAACTTTTAAAAAAAGACGGTCTGGTTGGACATTTTAAGTGACGATTTCTGGGAAAACGGGAACAAATTTTGTCCTAACCCTAATCAGGTGAGGTGCTGGGTAAATAGGAGTAAGTATTCGCATACACAGCGATTCCTCATCACCTAAACGGAAAAAAGGATTTCCGAGACAAGTGGAGGCCTAAAAAGCTGAAAAAAAGACGGTCTGGTTGGACATTTTAAGTGACGATTTCTGGGGAAACGGGAACGAATTTTGTCCTAACCCTAATTAGGTGAGGTGCTGGGTAAATAGGAGTGACTAATCACATACACAGCGATTCCTCATCACCTAAACGGAAAAAGGGATTTCTGAGACAAGTGGAGGCCTCAAAAGCTGAAAAAAAGACGGTCTGGGTGGACATTTTAAGTGGGGATTTCTGGGGAAACGGGAACGAATTTTGTCCTAACCCTAATTAGGTGAGGTGCTGGGTAAATAGGAGTGACTAATCACATAAACAGCGATTCCTCATCACCAAAACGGAAAAAGGGATTTCCGAGACAAGTGGAGGCCTCAAAAGCTAAAAAAAGACGGTCTGGTTGGACATTTTAAGTGAAGAATTTCTGGGGAAACGGGAACGAATTTTGTCCTAGCCCTAATCAGGTTAGGTGCTGGGTAAATAGGAGTAAGTATTCGCACACACAGCGATTCCTCATCACCTAAACGGAAAAAGGGATTTCCGAGACAAGTGGAGGCCTCAAAAGCTAAAAAAAGACGGTCTGGTTGGACATTTTAAGTGAAGAATTTCTGGGGAAACGGGAACGAATTTTGTCCTAGCCCTAATCAGGTTAGGTGCTGGGTAAATAGGAGTAAGTATTTGCACACACAGCGATCCCTCATCATCTAAACGGAAAAAGGGATTTCCGAGACAAGTGGAGGCCTCAAAAACTGAAAAAAAGACGGTCTGGTTTGACATTTCAAGTGAAGAATTTCTGGGGAAACGGGAACGAATTTTGTCCTAGCCCTAATCAGGTTAGGTGCTGGGTAAATAGGAGTAAGTATTCGCACACACAGCGATTCCTCATCACCTAAACGGAAAAAGGGATTTCCGAGACAAGTGGAGGCCTCAAAAGCTAAAAAAAGACGGTCTGGTTGGACATTTTAAGTGAAGAATTTCTGGGGAAACGGGAACGAATTTTGTCCTAGCCCTAATCAGGTTAGGTGCTGGGTAAATAGGAGTGACTAATCACATACACAGCGATTCCTCATCACCAAAACGGAAAAAGAGATTTCCGAGACAAGTGGAGGCCTCAAAAACTGAAAAAAAGACGGTCTGGGTGGACATTTTAAGTGACGATTTCTGGGGAAACGGGAACAAATTTTGTCCTAACCCTAATTGGGTGAGGTGCTGGGTAAATGGGGGTAAGTATTCGCACACACAGCGATTCCTCATCACCAAAACGGAAAAAGGGATTTCCGAGACAAGTGGAGGCCTCAAAAACTGAAAAAAAGACGGTCTGGGTGGACATTTTAAGTGGGGATTTCTGGGGAAACGGGAACAAATTTTGTCCTAACCCTAATTAGGTGAGGTGCTGGGTAAATGGGAGTAAGTATTCGCACACACAGCGATTCCTCATCACCTAAACGGAAAAAGGGATTTCCGGGACGAGTGGAGGCCTCAAAAGCTGAAAAAAGACGGTCTGGTTGGACATTTTAAGTGACGATTTCTGGGGAAACGAGAACGAATTTTGTCCTAACCCTAATTAGGTGAGGTGCTGGGTAAATGGGAGTGACTAATCACATACACAGCGATTCCTCATCACCAAAACGGAAAAAGGGATTTCCGAGACAAGTGGAGGCCTAAAAAGCTGAAAAAAAGACGGTCTGGGTGGGCATTTTAAGTGGGGATTTCTGGGGAAAAGGGAACGAATTTTGTCCCAACCCTAATTAGGTGAGGTGCTGGGTAAATAGGAGTGACTAATCACATACACAGCGATTCCTCATCACCAAAACGGAAAAAGGGATTTCCGAGACAAGTGGAGGCCTAAAAAGCTGAAAAAAAGACGGTCTGGGTGGGCATTTTAAGTGGGGATTTCTGGGGAAAAGGGAACGAATTTTGTCCTAACCCTAATTAGGTGAGGTGCTGGGTAAATGGGAGTAAGTATTCGCACACACAGCGATTCCTCATCTGTACCGAGGGAGTCTTCTGTCCCAATCAAGGTGTGCAGTAGGCAGTAGAGTCGTTGTACTGCGGGAGTCTTCTGTCTTCGTAGAGGTGGGCAGCAGGCAGTAGAGTCGTTTATTCTTCTTCTCCCTTCCGGAGAGCGTACGCCAAGTGAGACACACCACATACGTTCACTAGCTTATATACCCTCTAGTGTTTACTTGATACTAAGGGATAGTGTTATCATGACCATTCATATCCATCGCGCTAACATGGCCGCTCACGTTCACCGATGCCACGAGAAATGAGTACATCGATGATAACGTGAGCGACCATGTCCATCGATGCGAAGATGGATGGCCATGAACGTTCACCTCTACAACGGCCTCCCCCCATTATCGACGTCCCTGTCGATACGATTTAGGCTTAGTACTGACAATAGAAAAAAAAACGACTACAAAAATTTTACTACTATACAACTAATACAAAAAAAAATTTACTATACTACGACTAAGAAATGGAGGGGTGGCGGGTGACAAGAAAATGCTCAGTAGCTAGCGCGTCTATTGTATGGCGAGAAGCGTTGGCTTCGGCCTCCACGGCCATGCGATATCCATGAGCGATAGGCGAATCGTGGTGGCGTCGTTGCGTGGTCATCTCGTCCTGAAGTCTCCTGAATTTATTGATCATAAGCTCTGCGTAGTTGATTAGTCTTCGATTTGTATGCGGCTTTGCGGCTCACGGGCTCTTGAATGAACTGGTACAGACTACCGTGTACGTGAGGCGTCATGTGATCTTGTAGTGCTTCCAGGAAAGTCTTCGTTATCGCCGCAGGGTAGACCGCTCCAGGTGTTGGTCTGCTTGACTTTCCGAGATTGGCGAACGGCTCGTTCAACGACGGCACTGGGCTGAACATCGTCACAACATTACACTTCATCGCAGCCGCTGATTCCCTGATGACATCGAACGTGTCAGAAGTGTCCTTGCGATTTCGCATCCATGCTGACTCGCCCCTTGGTCCGCTGACGGCCCATATCTTGGCTCCGAGTCGAACCGCATTGGTGAACACCATAGCCAGTGATTGCCAATCGCTTGCTTCGAACGGTTGTTCGGATGTGGGTGTTACGAAAATGCATATTGCGAAGTTGTGGAGATCTCGAGCTGCACGTGCGGCGTCTTTTACGTCCTGGTAGATTTCGATGAAAACATTCGCCTCCGGGATGATCACTCTCCTAAAACCTCTGAGCCCATTCGGAAGTAAAAGTAACGTGCGTAGTGCAGGCTTGCGAATGTCTATACTCTCCCACGAGTGCGTTAGGGCGTAGCCATCTCCAGCGTTTGTGAGATCATTCAAATGGGTGATATCGATGTCAATACCGCCGTCAGCCACCAATGCTAAGCTGCTGCCGTCGTGCACTAGAAGAGCCTTGAGGACGTGCTCGCAATGTCTTTTGAAGAATGTGTATGCCTTTTGTGCGCCGGAGATCGTAACGAAATGGTGGTTTGCGTTTCGCATCAGGTATCGCTTTTTGTCGAGATCTACTTCATTCTCGTAGACGGAAATCAATCGCGCCAAGGCAAAAATTGAGGTAAATTTCAAGGATCTTATCAGCGGGTCTTGCTCTAGGGGACGACATCTGCAAAAGATGTTTCACGGACATTACAACAATACAGATCAGTATCGCCGCTGTTCAGTCCTTTGCCGGCTCCTGGGCACGTGAAAAACAGTCCGAGAGCAGTAGTGTCTGCCGACGTAGCATCAGGCGTGGTCGTAGCTCTGCAACACAAAAGATCAGACTGTTTAGGGGTGGTTTCTCGATTCTTTCTTCCCCTTTTTACTCTGTTTGTCTTTGTTACTACCGGTTCATCACTAATTTCATGTGGAAGTACTATAAGCATGTCATGTTGCACGCGAATAGGGTCGTCCACTTTTGCAATGTGTGTTATTAAAGCGGAGTTCTCACTAGTTTCCAAAACACGAAAGGGACCGCTCCATTCGTCTGTGAGCTTTGGATGTTTAGACGCCCCTTTTTCGCGCGGGACAGTCATGTATACTCGATCACCGACATGGGGGAGTTTTAGTGGATCTGTTTTATTCCTTCTGTCGTATCTATCCTTCATACGTGCTCTGTACTTTTCGTTCAAATCTCTGGTACATTCATTTATGTGCTGGAGCCCCGTGAGTAGTTCATATTTATAATCGTCGAAATCCACATGGTTCCATGACAATGTCTCATTGGGAATCTCATTGGACGGAAGAGTGGGATCGAACGCATGTAGGATGTAGAACGGGCTGTCACCTACGGCTTCATGGGGCGACGAATTGTAAGCGAACACAATCATTGGTAGTAGCACATCCCACTGAGCCGGGATGACCGTCCGCTTTTTCAACATGCGACAGATTGTTCCAATCGCACGTTCCGTAACACCATTTTCACGTGGGTTGTACCCTTTGGTGACGCTTTGTTTGATACCAGTGATCTCACAGATTTCCGATAACACGCTGTTTATAAATTCTGGGCCTTGATCTGAGTGCAAAGTTTTTGGCCAGCGGCATCCGTCACAAATCCACCTCTCGAAAATTGTTTTGGCGATTGTGCGTGCCGACTTATCCGGAATCGGATATGCTCCCAAGAACTTTGAGAAGTGATCAATTACCACCAATGCATATTTGTTACCACTTTCTGACAGTCCAAGCTCTACCAAGTCCATGCCGACTAACTCGAAAGGACGCGAAGTTGTAATTGGCTTCAATGGTGGGACGTTCTTCTCATGTGTTCGGGTCAGAAAACATTGTCTACAGGCTTTAGACCATTTCGATATATCGATTTCCATACCCTCCCAGAAAGCTACCTTTTTGAGTCGCCGGGTAAGTTTTCTGGCATTCAGATGTCCAGCCATGACTCCGGAATGAGCCTCTTCGAAAACGGCTTTTCTTCTCTCTTTTGGAACTATGGCTACACTACCGTGTTCGCGAATCATTTTTAGGACACCATTTTCTATGGCGAAATCAGCGCTGTTATATACTTTCTTGCAGCGCGGCAGCCTCACGCAGCGGTTGTCAGTAGATCCTTCAAGAATATCGATTATTTCCTTATATGTGGGGTCATTTTTCAATTCCTCTAACCACATCGATCTTTCTACATCCACTTGACCAACCACTGATTCATGTTCAGGACATATTGAAACTTCATTTTCGCTACACTTTACCGCACCTCGAGATAGAGCGTCGGCCACGGCATTTGCCTTCCCAGCCACATATTGAATCTCCACATCGTACTTCTGAATTTCTAAGGCCCATCGTAAGACTCGTGCGGACACATTCGTTTGTTTGAACAAACAAGCCAAATTTCTGTGATCTGTTCTCACGATCGTTTTTAGCCCGTAGATGAAGAAATGGAACTTTTTTAGTGCAAACATTACAGCACTAGCTTCGAGATCTGTCACGTGATAGTTCTTTTCAGCTTGAGACAGGCCTTTCGATGCAAAGTAGATCGGGTGAAGAAGTTTGTCAATGCCTTCTTGGCAGAGTACTGCGCCAACACCCTCTTTGGACGCGTCGGTGTAGATAATAAAAGGCCGCAACCCTTCTGCTGCCGCCGCAATATCAGGTTGCGCTAATACTGGCGCTGTTGTCATGACTTCCTTAAGTTTGTTGAAGGTAGCTTCCTCTGCGGCTGACCACTTCCACTCTGTCTTAGGGCTTGTCAAGTTGTACAATGGCTTGGCAATTTTAGAGAAACCCAACACAAATTTTCGGTAGTAGGAAGCAAGGCCGAGGAAAGTTCTCAACTGTGCCAGATTTTTTGGTGTGGGATATTCGCGGATTTTGGTAACCTTGTCAGGGTCTGTATTCACGCCATTTGCGTCAATGACGTGACCCAGGAAGGCAACTTTGTCCTTGAACAGCTTGCATTTTTGTGGTTTGAGTTTGAGGTTTGCCTTTCGAAACGCTTCAAAAACTAGAGTTAGCACATGGAAGTGTCTTTCGATGGTTTCAGTAGCTATGAGAACATCATCGATGTAGACGAAAACCTCTTTATCCTTAACACCGAGCTCGTTTAGAATCATGTCCATTAGTCGCTGGAAACATGCTGGGCTTGTGGATAGTCCGAACGGTAGTACTTCGAACTGGAATAAACCTTCACTCGTTGTAAAGGCACTTTTCTCTTTGGCCATGTCAGACAAACGTATCTGCCAGTATCCGGATGCAAGATCGAGAGTGGAAAACACTTTCTTCCCATCAAGGCTCTGTAGCACAGAATCTATGCTAGGCAAAGGGTACGAATCTTGCTTGGTTACTTTGTTCAGTGCCCTGTAATCTATACAGAGACGCAATGAACCATCTTTTTTGCGTACGAGTACAACAGGTGAAGCCCACTCAGAACTGCTTTTGGTTATTATTTTACGCTCCAGCAGGCCTCTGATGATAGACTTGAATTCTTGGCGTGCTCCTATTGGTACTGGGCGGGTTCTTTGTTTGATCGGAAGATGATCTGCTGTATCGATATTGTGTGTGACCAGATCAGTTTGGGTCAGCTCAGAGTCCTTGATTGCGAAAATGTCGCTATATTTGCTCACGAACTCCTGCAGATCAACCGTCATGGTCGTGTTCTTTTTCAAAATCTTTAATAACTCTGTTGTCCGTATCTCGTCGTTCACTGAAGCACTGACAACTACACTTTCCAACATATCCGCTCCAGACTCGAAAGCATTCAGGGGTACCCAGTCGTTTTGGGTCCACATCCCTATCTCTTCTCCTCGCTGTAGGACATTTGCTTCATCGGAACGATTCACGGCACATACTTCCGCAGTGCCGTTTTCCTCCACGTGACAAATACCTTGTTCCACCATTGGATGTTTGGAACATAGAAGATAGTCTCCAGGGGGCACCGCACTCTCCACTACGATTTTTCTCGAGCAGTGTGGAGGTATGAAAGTTCTTTCTCTGATGGTTGCCCCAGATTTCAGTCCCCCTCGCTCGCTTTCTGTATCGTTCGACAACGATAGTCGGAGGTGAAATAGCTCCAGAGCGTTTGTTCCCAGAATGACTACCTCATCTCGGCGTTCGCCGATATGGAATGGAACGTAAACAGTTTTGCCGAACAGACACACTGGTAAGCGTACCGTGTCTAAGAATTTCATGACTGCTCCCGACGCGTTGCGAACTACCACGTCCATACCAGGTATTCTATCTACGTATTTGTCCAGGTCTATCCCTTCTTCGCGGGCTTTCTTGAACACTTTAAGCGGTATGATTGAAATTTCCGATCCCGTGTCGAGCAGGGCGGTGACGTCTTTGTCCATCATGCGCACCGTGGCTAAAGACTTTGGTCCAAACAATCCTCCAATGCCACCTTGCTCTTTGCCACTTGAGATCCTGCATACCGTTTTGTCGATCCATGTTGAGAAAGAGCCTGCCTGGCGTACATCATTGCTCCGCTGCGGCTGTTGCGCCGTTCTGTTATTGTCAGCATTCGTATTGTTACGGCAATCTTTGGCCATATGACCTTTTCTGTCACATTTATAGCACTGTATTGCCGACCTCTCGATTTGCGACCCTGCTATCGGTGCTCGCGGTGTAGACGTTTCTAATCTTGCAGGATAGTTACCGCTTCTTGTAATCTGGTCATTCGTGCCTTCGTTAAGATTGTGAGGGCGGTTGTCATTTATGTTGCTGAAACGTTCTGTGCGCGGTCGCCACACTTTGTTTCTCGTTGATAAATATGGGGTTTGCAGTCCTCGACCCTGCACCATATCTGCTGCTTTACGATTTCTCTCGAGTCGCAGAGCAGCTTTCTTAACGTTCTCGTAGGCCTGGTTACTATCACTGTTCTCGAGAGCTTTAGATAGAGAAAAACTGCCCTGCCAGTTTACAAGTTGTCTGAACAGTATCTCGGCTTTTTGTAGGGAAACGACTTCTTCCGGTACGTCCGGGTAAGCTTTATTTGCCAATTTTTCAAGTATGACGCAGAAATCTTCCACTGTTTGACCGGGCCGCATGTTTAAGTTGCGCAGCTGCGACATAGCTTTGACTCTTGTCGTGTTACCTTCCTCTTGCAGCCTTTCCTTTATGGCCTCCACAACACTTTCAAAAGTGCCTTCCCTTATTACCTTGGGTAGAGTTTCAAAAGTCACCAGAGCCTTGTTTCTCAAAAGCTCACGAACAACTGGGTCAGGCTCCTATCATCCCATTGGGGCTTGTGGTACCTGATGGAGAAGTCATTTACAAACCTCTTGAAACTTTGGTTTTCGCTTCCTGAGTATGGCTCTAACGCAGGCAAAGCAGCTGTTCGCATGTATTGCACGAATGCATTTTCGTGCTCATTTGAACTCTCTCGCTCATACTCCATATTTCTATCCATTGGGGCAAAAACCGTACCTGTGTCCGATGAACGTCCGGTTCTTGCCCCTGGCATCTCTGAGTTTCTTGTGCGCGTATGCGAGGAGTACGGTTGGATCGATTGCGTCGAGTGCTTCGAAAGATGGGCCATCTGTGATGTATCATTTTGATCAGCATCAATATTGGAAAATCTCAGCCACTTACTGCTTGAAACAGTTCGGGTAGCTTGAGCATTCTGTAATGTCTCCGTTGCAGTGTCTTGATCCTTGCCCAGAGATCGGAAGCGCTCTGTCAGGCGGTGTACCTGAAGTTGTTGCTTGTCAATTTGTTCATTTAGTTGCGCGATTGTATCTTCGCTTTCATGTATTTTCTGCATCACGCTCTCAACTTCGCTCTCTATCTGACTCTTCTCACAATTCACTAGAGTACACAGATTTTCAATGATTTTTCTATCAGCGATTTTTTCGTCTAAGCACTTTTCTAGCTGGCTTGTCTCGGTAAGGTTAGCAATTTTGAGAATTTCAATTGCGCCCTCTTCAATCTCTTGTGGGTCCGCTATGCACTCACTGATTCTCCCACAGCATTCATTTACAAAGAAATCGATAGAATTTTTTAGCGTTTCTTCGCAAACTCTAGCGTGCATTTCAACAGATTCTGCAATCTCCATCCTAACAGGATCGCTCGTACGAAAGTGTGTGCGAAGCACTTTCTCACATTCAACTGTTACTGCAGTAATGCACTTATGGACTTGTTTCATCAAGTCACATTTCTTATCTCTTATGAGGTAACTCACATGTTTTGTTGACTCGTCCTCTCTTGGGTCGGTCATCTCTACGTTGGCATCGCTGGCGTCTCCAACGGGACCATAAAGAAAATCATCAGTGGCGTCCATATCTGCAAGATAGCTATCAATTGCGGACGACTGATTGACTGAACACGAGTTCGAACACTCCAGCCTCACTATTTCACACTGCTGTCACGAGCGTATGCTTCGGAACGATTGGCGACCTTGATTGGTTCAAGCCGTGATCCGGTACGCTGCACTGCGACAAACTGTAGAAATCAGTGACGCTGTGGCTTGGCCTCATGTACCGTGGGAGTCTTCTGTCCTAATCAAGGTGTGCTGTAGGCAGTAGAGTCGTTGTACCGCGGGAGTCGTCTGTCTTCGTAAAGGTGGGCAGCAGGCAGTACAGCAGGCAGTAGAGTCGTTTATTCTTCTTCTCTCTTCCGGAGAGCGTACGCCAAGTGGGACACACCACATTCGTTCACTAGCTTATATACCCTCTAGTGTTTACTTGATACTAAGGGATAGTGTTATCATGACCATCCATATCCATCGCGCTAACATGGCCGCTCACGTTCACCGATGCCACGAGAAATGAGTACATCGATGATAACGTGAGCGACCATGTCCATCGATGCGAAGATGGATGGCCATGAACGTTCACCTCTACACATCACCTAAACGGAAAAAGGGATTTCCGAGACAAGTGGAGGCCTCAAAAGCTAAAAAAAGACGGTCTGGTTGGACATTTTAAGTGAAGAATGTCTGGTGAAACGGGAACGAATTTTGTCCTAGCCCTAATCAGGTTAGGTGCTGGGTAAATAGGAGTAAGTATTCGCACACACATCGATCCCTCATCATCTAAACGGAAAAGGGGATTTCCGAGACAAGTGGAGGCCTCAAAAACTGAAAAAAAGACGGTCTGGGTGGACATTTTAAGTGACGATTTCTGGGGAAACGGGAACAAATTTTGTCCTAACCCTAATTAGGTGAGGTGCTGGGTAAATGGGAGTGACTAATCACATACACAGCGATTCCTCATCACCAAAACGGAAAAAGGGATTTCCGAGACAAGTTGAGGCCTCAAAAACTGAAAAAAAGACGGTCTGGTTGGACATTTTAAGTGAAGAATTTCTGGGTGAACGGGAACGAATTTTGTCCTAGCCCTAATCAGGTTAGGTGCTGGGTAAATAGGAGTAAGTATTCGCACACACAGCGATTCCTCATCACCTAAACGGAAAAAGGGATTTCCGAGACAAGTGGAGGCCTCAAAAGCTAAAAAAGACGGTCTGGGTGGACATTTTAAGTGAAGAATTTCTGGGGAAACGGGAACGAATTTTGTCCTAGCCCTAATCAGGTTAGGTGCTGGGTAAATAGGAGTAAGTATTCGCACACACAGCGATTCCTCATCACCTAAACGGAAAAAGGGATTTCCGGGACGAGTGGAGGCCTCAAAAGCTAAAAAAAGACGGTCTGGTTGGACATTTTAAGTGAAGAATTTCTGGGGAAACGGGAACGAATTTTGTCCTAGCCCTAATCAGGTTAGGTGCTGGGTAAATAGGAGTAAGTATTCGCACACACAGCGATTCCTCATCACCTAAACGGAAAAAGGGATTTCCGGGACAAGTGGAGGCCTCAAAAGCTAAAAAAAGACGGTCTGGTTGGACATTTTAAGTGAAGAATTTCTGGGGAAACGGGAACGAATTTTGTCCTAGCCCTAGTCAGTTTAGGTGCTGGGTGAATAGGAGTAAGTATTCGCACACACAGCGATTCCTCATCACCTAAACGGAAAAGGGATTTCCGAGACAAGTGGAGGCCTCAAAAGCTAAAAAAAGACGGTCTGGTTGGACATTTTAAGTGAAAAATTTCTGGGGAACCGGGAACGAATTTTGTCCTAGCCCTAATCAGGTTAGGTGCTGGGTAAATAGGAGTGACTAATCACATACACAGCGATTCCTCATCACCAAAACGGAAAAAGAGATTTCCGAGACAAGTGGAGGCCTCAAAAACTGAAAAAGACGGTCTGGGTGGACATTTTAAGTGACGATTTCTGGGAAACGGGAACAAATTTTGTCCTAACCCTAATTGGGTGAGGTACTGGGTAAATGGGGGTAAGTATTCGCACACACAGCGATTCCTCATCACCAAAACGGAAAAAGGGATTTCCGAGACAAGTGGAGGCCTCAAAAACTGAAAAAAAGACGGTCTGGGTGGACATTTTAAGTGGGGATTTCTGGGGAAACGGGAACAAATTTTGTCCTAACCCTAATTAGGTGAGGTGCTGGGTAAATGGGAGTAAGTATTCACTTTTACAGCGATTCCTCATCACCTAAACGGAAAAAGGGATTACCGAGACAAGTGGAGGCCTCAAAAACTGAAAAAAGACGGTCTGGTTGGACATTTTAAGTGAAGGAATTTCTGGGGAAGCAGGAACGAATTTTGTCCTAGCCCTAATCAGGTTAGGTGCTGGGTAAATAGGAGTAAGTATTTGCACACACAGCGATCCCTCATCATCTAAACGGAAAAAGGGATTTCCGAGACAAGTGGAGGCCTCAAAAACTGAAAAAAAGACGGTCTGGGTGGACATTTTAAGTGAAGAATTTCTGGGGAAACGGGAACGAATTTTGTCCTAGCCCTAATCAGGTTAGGTGCTGGGTAAATAGGAGTAAGTATTCGCACACACAGCGATCCCTCATCATCTAAACGGAAAAAGGGATTTCCGAGACAAGTGGAGGCCTCAAAAACTGAAAAAAAGACGGTCTGGGTGGACATTTTAAGTGACGATTTCTGGGGAAACGGGAACAAATTTTGTCCTAACCCTAATTAGGTGAGGTGCTGGGTAAATGGGAGTGACTAATCACATACACAGCGATTCCTCATCACCAAAACGGAAAAAGGGATTTCCGAGACAAGTGGAGGCCTCAAAAACTGAAAAAAAGACGGTCTGGTTGGACATTTTAAGTGAAGAATTTCTGGGTGAACGGGAACGAATTTTGTCCTAGCCCTAATCAGGTTAGGTGCTGGGTAAATAGGAGTAAGTATTCGCACACACAGCGATTCCTCATCACCTAAACGGAAAAAGGGATTTCCGAGACAAGTGGAGGCCTCAAAAGCTAAAAAAAGACGGTCTGGTTGGACATTTTAAGTGAAGAATTTCTGGGGAAACGGGAACGAATTTTGTCCTAGCCCTAATCAGGTTAGGTGCTGGGTAAATAGGAGTAAGTATTCGCACACACAGCGATTCCTCATCACCTAAACGGAAAAAGGATTTCCGGGACAGTGGAGGCCTCAAAAGCTAAAAAACACGGTCTGGTTGGACATTTTAAGTGAAGAATTTCTGGGGAAACGGGAACGAATTTTGTCCTAGCCCTAATCAGGTTAGGTGCTGGGTAAATAGGAGTAAGTATTCGCACACACAGCGATTCCTCATCACCTAAACGGAAAAAGGGATTTCCGGGACAAGTGGAGGCCTCAAAAGCTAAAAAAAGACGGTCTGGTTGGACATTTTAAGTGAAGAATTTCTGGGGAAACGGGAACGAATTTTGTCCTAGCCCTAGTCAGTTTAGGTGCTGGGTGAATAGGAGTAAGTATTCGCACACACAGCGATTCCTCATCACCTAAACGGAAAAGGGATTTCCGAGACAAGTGGAGGCCTCAAAAGCTAAAAAAAGACGGTCTGGTTGGACATTTTAAGTGAAGAATTTCTGGGGAAACGGGAACGAATTTTGTCCTAGCCCTAATCAGGTTAGGTGCTGGGTAAATAGGAGTGACTAATCACATACACAGCGATTCCTCATCACCAAAACGGAAAAAGAGATTTCCGAGACAAGTGGAGGCCTCAAAAACTGAAAAAAAGACGGTCTGGGTGGACATTTTAAGTGACGATTTCTGGGGAAACGGGAACAAATTTTGTCCTAACCCTAATTAGGTGAGGTGCTGGGTAAATGGGAGTAAGGATTCGCACACACAGCGATTCCTCATCACCAAAACGGAAAAAGGGATTTCCGAGACAAGTGGAGGCCTCAAAAACTGAAAAAAAGACGGTCTGGGTGGACATTTTAAGTGGGGATTTCTGGGGAAACGGGAACAAATTTTGTCCTAACCCTAATTAGGTGAGGTGCTGGGTAAATGGGAGTAAGTATTCGCACACACAGCGATTCCTCATCACCTAAACGGAAAAAGGGATTACCGAGACAAGTGGAGGCCTCAAAAACTGAAAAAAAGACGGTCTGGTTGGACATTTTAAGTGAAGAATTTCTGGGGAAACGGGAACGAATTTTGTCCTAGCCCTAATCAGGTTAGGTGCTGGGTGAATAGGAGTAAGTATTCGCACACACAGCGATTCCTCATCACCTAAACGGAAAAAGGGATTTCCGAGACAAGTGGAGGCCTCAAAAGCTGAAAAAAGACGGTCTGGTTGGACATTTTAAGTGACGATTTCTGGGGAAACGGGAACGAATTTTGTCCTAACCCTAATTAGGTGAGGTGCTGGGCAAATAGGAGTGACTAATCACATACACAGCGATTCCTCATCACCAAAACGGAAAAAGGGATTTTCGAGACAAGTGGAGGCCTAAAAAGCTGAAAAAAAGACGGTCTGGGTGGGCATTTTAAGTGGGGATTTCTGGGGAAACGGGAACGAATTTTGTCCTAACCCTAATTAGGTGAGGTGCTGGGTAAATAGGTGTGACTAATCACATACACAGCGCTTCCTCATCACCAAAACGGAAAAAGGGATTTTCGAGACAAGTGGAGGCCTAAAAAGCTGAAAAAAAGACGGTCTGGGTGGGCATTTTAAGTGGGGATTTCTGGGGAAACGGGAACGAATTTTGTCCTAACCCTAAATAGGTTAGGTGCTGGGTAAACAGGAGTGACTAATCACATACACAGCGATTCCTCATCACCTAAACGGAAAAAGGGATTCCCGAGACAAGTGGAGGCCTCAAAAACTGAAAAAAGACGGTCTGGTTGGACATTTTAAGTGACGATTTCTGGGGAAACGGGAACAAATTTTGTCCTAACCCTAATTAGGTGAGCTGCTGGGTAAATGGGAGTGACTAATCACATACACAGCGGTTCCTCATCACCTAAACGGAAAAAGGGATTTCCGAGACAAGTGGAGGCCTAAAAAGCTGAAAAAAAGACGGTCTGGGTGGGCATTTTAAGTGGGGATTTCTTGGGAAACGGGAACGAATTTTGTCCTAACCCTAATTAGGTGAGGTGCTGGGTAAATAGGAGTGACTAATCACATACACAGCGATTCCTCATCACCAGAACGGAAAAAGGGATTTCCGAGACAAGTGGAGGCCTCAAAAACTGAAAAAAGACGGTCTATTTGGACATTTTAAGTGACGATTTCTGGGGAAACGGGAACAAATTTTGTCCTAACCCTAATTAGGTGAGGTGCTGGGTAAATAGGAGTGACTAATCACATACACAGCGATTCCTCATCACCAGAACGGAAAAAGGGATTTCCGAGACAAGTGGAGGCCTCAAAAACTGAAAAAAAGACGGTCTATTTGGACATTTTAAGTGACGATTTCTGGGGAAACAGGAACAAATTTTGTCCTAACCTAATTAGGTGAGGTGCTGGGTAAATAGGAGTGACTAATCACATACACAGCGATTCCTCATCACCAGAACGGAAAAAGGGATTTCCGAGACAAGTGGAGGCCTCAAAAACTGAAAAAAGACGGTCTATTTGGACATTTTAAGTGAAGAATTTCTGGGGAAACGGGAACGAATTTTGTCCTAGCCCTAATCAGGTTAGGTGCTGGGTAAATAGGAGTGACTAATCACATACACAGCGACTCCTCATCACCAAAACGGAAAAAGGGATTTCCGAGACAAGTGGAGGCCTCAAAAACTGAAAAAAGACGGTCTGGGTGGACATTTTAAGTGACGATTTCTGGGAAAACGGGAACAACTTTTGTTCTAACCCTAAATAGGTTAGGTGCTGGGTAAACAGGAGTGACTAATCACATACACAGCGATTCCTCATCACCTAAACGGAAAAAGGGATTTCCGAGACAAGTGGAGGCCTCAAAAACTGAAAAAAGACGGTCTGGTTGGACATTTTAAGTGACGATTTCTGGGGAAACGGGAACAAATTCTGTCCTAACCCTAATTAGGTGAGCTGCTGGGTGAATGAGAGTGACTAATCACATACACAGCGATTCCTCATCACCAAAACGGAAAAAGGGATTTCCGAGACAAATGGAGGCCTCAAAAACTGAAAAAAAAGACGGTCTGGGTGGACATTTTAAGTGACGATTTCTGGGGAAACGGGAACAAATTTTGTCCTAACCCTAATTAGGTGAGGTGCTGGGTAAATGGGAGTGACTAATCACATACACAGCGTTTCCTCATCACCAAAACGGAAAAAGGGATTTCCGAGACAAGTGGAGGCCTCAAAAACTTAAAAAAAAGACGGACTGGGTGGATATTTTAGGTGAAGAATTTCTGGGGAAACGGGAACGAATTTTGTCCTAGCCCTAATCAGGTTAGGTGCTCGGTAAACAGGAGTAAGTATTCGCACACACAGCGATTCCTCATCACCTAAACGGAAAAAGGGATTTCCGAGACAAGTGGAGGCCTCAAAAGCTAAAAAAAAACGGTCTGGTTGGACATTTTAAGTGACGATTTCTGGGGAAACGGGAACACATTTTGTCTAAACCCTAATTAGGTGAGGTGCTGGGTAAATAGGAGTAAGTATTCGCATACACAGCGATTCCTCATCACCTAAACGGAAAAAGGGATTTCGAGACAAGTGGAGGCCTCAAAAGCTTAAAAGACGGTCTGGTTGGACATTTTAAGTGACGATTTCTGGGGAAACGGGAACACATTTTGTCTAAACCCTAATTAGGTGAGGTGCTGGGTAAATAGGAGTGACTAATCGCATACAGAGCGATTCCTCATCATCTGAACGGAAAAAGGGATTTCCGAGACAAGTGGAGGCCTCAAAAGCTAAAAAAAGACGGTCTGGGTGGACATTTTAAGTGGGGATTTCTGGGGGTACGGGAACGAATTTTGTCCTAACCCTAATTAGGTGAGGTGCTGGGTAAATAGAATAATCACATACAGAGCGATTCCTCATCACCTAAACGGAAAAAGGGATTTCCGAGACAAGTGGAGGCCTCAAAAGCTAAAAAAAGACGGTCTGGGTGGACATTTTAAGTGGGGATTTCTGGGGGTACGGGAACGAATTTTGTCCTAACCCTAATTAGGTGAGGTGCTGGGTAAATAGAATAATCACATACACAGCGATTCCTCATCACCTAAACGGAAAAAAGGATTTCCGAGACAAGTGGAGGCCTCAAAAGCTAAAAAAAAGACGGTCTGGTTGGACATTTTAAGTGACGATTTCTGGGGAAACGGGAACAAATTTTGTCCTAACCCTAATCAGGTGAGGTGCTGGGTAAATAGGAGTAAGTATTCGCATACACAGCGATTCCTCATCACTTAAACGGAAAAAAGGATTTCCGAGACAAGTGGAGGCCTAAAAAGCTGAAAAAAAGACGGTCTGGGTGGACATTTTAAGTGACGATTTCTGGGGAAACGGGAACACATTTTGTCTAAACCCTAATTAGGTGAGGTGCTGGGTAAATAGGAGTGACTAATCGCATACAGAGCGATTCCTCATCATCTGAACGGAAAAAGGGATTTCCGAGACAAGTGGAGGCCTCAAAAGCTAAAAAAAGACGGTCTTGGTGGACATCTTAAGTGGGGATTTCTGGGGAAACGGGAACAAATTTTGTCCTAACCCTAATTAGGTGAGGTGCTGGGTAAATAGGAGTGACTAATCACATACAGAGCGATTCCTCATCATCTGAACGGAAAAAGAGATTTCCGAGACAAGTGGAGGCCTCAAAAGCTAAAAAAAGACGGTCTGGGTGGACATTTTAAGTGGGGATTTCTGGGGGTACGGGAACGAATTTTGTCCTAACCCTAATTAGGTGAGGTGCTGGGTAAATAGAATAATCACATACAGAGCGATTCCTCATCACCTAAACGGAAAAAGGGATTTCCGAGACAAGTGGAGGCCTCAAAAGCTAAAAAAAGACGGTCTGGTTGGACATTTTAAGTGACGATTTCTGGGGAAACGGGAACAAATTTTGTCCTAACCCTAATCAGGTGAGGTGCTGGGTAAATAGGAGTAAGTATTCGCATACACAGCGATTCCTCATCACCTAAACGGAAAAAGGGATTTCCGAGACAAGTGGAGGCCTCAAAAGCTTAAAAAAGACGGTCTGGTTGGACATTTTAAGTGACGATTTCTGGGGAAACGGGAACACATTTTGTCTAAACCCTAATTAGGTGAGGTGCTGGGTAAATAGGAGTGACTAATCGCATACAGAGCGATTCCTCATCATCTGAACGGAAAAAGGGATTTCCGAGACAAGTGGAGGCCTCAAAAGCTTAAAAAAGACGGTCTTGGTGGACATCTTAAGTGGGGATTTCTGGGGAAACGGGAACAAATTTTGTCCTAACCCTAATTAGGTGAGGTGCTGGGTAAATAGGAGTGACTAATCACATACAGAGCGATTCCTCATCATCTGAACGGAAAAAGAGATTTCCGAGACAAGTGGAGGCCTCAAAAGCTAAAAAAAGACGGTCTGGGTGGACATTTTAAGTGGGGATTTCTGGGGGTACGGGAACGAATTTTGTCCTAACCCTAATTAGGTGAGGTGCTGGGTAAATAGAATAATCACATACAGAGCGATTCCTCATCACCTAAACGGAAAAAGGATTTCCGAGACAAGTGGAGGCCTCAAAGCTTAAAAGACGGTCTGGTTGGACATTTTAAGTGACGATTTCTGGGAAACGGGAACAAATTTTGTCCTAACCCTAATCAGGTGAGGTGCTGGGTAAATAGGAGTAAGTATTCGCATACACAGCGATTCCTCATCACTTAAACGGAAAAAGGGATTTCCGAGACAAGTGGAGGCCTCAAAAGCTTAAAAAAGACGGTCTGGTTGGACATTTTAAGTGACGATTTCTGGGGAAACGGGAACACATTTTGTCTAAACCCTAATTAGGTGAGGTGCTGGGTAAATAGGAGTGACTAATCGCATACAGAGCGATTCCTCATCATCTGAACGGAAAAGGGATTTCCGAGACAAGTGGAGGCCTCAAAAGCTTAAAAAAAAGACGGTCTGGTTGGACATTTTAAGTGACGATTTCTGGGGAAACGGGAACACATTTTGTCTAAACCCTAATTAGGTGAGGTGCTGGGTAAATAGAATAATCACATACAGAGCGATTCCTCATCACCTAAACGGAAAAAGGGATTTCCGAGACAAGTGGAGGCCTCAAAAGCTAAAAAAAGACGGTCTGGTTGGACATTTTAAGTGACGATTTCTGGGGAAACGGGAACAAATTTTGTCCTAACCCTAATCAGGTGAGGTGCTGGGTAAATAGGAGTAAGTATTCGCATACACAGCGATTCCTCATCACCTAAACGGAAAAAGGGATTTCCGAGACAAGTGGAGGCCTCAAAAGCTAAAAAAAGACGGTCTTGGTGGACATCTTAAGTGGGGATTTCTGGGGAAACGGGAACAAATTTTGTCCTAACCCTAATTAGGTGAGGTGCTGGGTAAATAGGAGTGACTAATCACATACAGAGCGATTCCTCATCATCTGAACGGAAAAAGAGATTTCCAGAGACAAGTGGAGGCCTCAAAAACTAAAAAAAGACGGTCTGGGTGGACATTTTAAGTGGGGATTTCTGGGGGTACGGGAACGAATTTTGTCCTAACCCTAATTAGGTGAGGTGCTGGGTAAATAGAATAATCACATACAGAGCGATTCCTCATCACCTAAACGGAAAAAGGGATTTCCGAGACAAGTGGAGGCCTCAAAAGCTAAAAAAAGACGGTCTGGTTGGACATTTTAAGTGACGATTTCTGGGGAAACGGGAACAAATTTTGTCCTAACCCTAATCAGGTGAGGTGCTGGGTAAATAGGAGTAAGTATTCGCATACACAGCGATTCCTCATCACCTAAACGGAAAAAGGGATTTCCGAGACAAGTGGAGGCCTCAAAAGCTTAAAAAAGACGGTCTGGTTGGACATTTTAAGTGACGATTTCTGGGGAAACGGGAACACATTTTGTCTAAACCCTAATTAGGTGAGGTGCTGGGCAAATAGGAGTGACTAATCGCATACAGAGCGATTCCTCATCATCTGAACGGAAAAAGGGATTTCCGAGACAAGTGGAGGCCTCAAAAGCTAAAAAAAGACGGTCTTGGTGGACATCTTAAGTGGGGATTTCTGGGGAAACGGGAACAAATTTTGTCCTAACCCTAATTAGGTGAGGTGCTGGGTAAATAGGAGTGACTAATCACATACAGAGCGATTCCTCATCATCTGAACGGAAAAAGAGATTTCCAGAGACAAGTGGAGGCCTCAAAAGCTAAAAAGACGGTCTGGGTGGACATTTTAAGTGGGGATTTCTGGGGGTGGGAACGAATTTTGTCCTAACCTAATTAGGTGAGGTGCTGGGTAAATAGAATAATCACATACAGAGCGATTCCTCATCACCTAAACGGAAAAAGGGATTTCCGAGACAAGTGGAGGCCTCAAGCTAAAAAAAGACGGTCTGGTTGGACATTTTAAGTGACGATTTCTGGGGAAACAGGGAACAAATTTTGTCCTAACCCTAATCAGGTGAGGTGCTGGGTAAATAGGAGTAAGTATTCGCATACACAGCGATTCCTCATCACCTAAACGGAAAAAGGGATTTCCGAGACAAGTGGAGGCCTCAAAAGCTTAAAAAGACGGTCTGGTTGGACATTTTAAGTGACGATTTCTGGGGAAACGGGAACACATTTTGTCTAAACCCTAATTAGGTGAGGTGCTGGGTAAATAGGAGTGACTAATCGCATACAGAGCGATTCCTCATCATCTGAACGGAAAAAGGGATTTCGAGACAAGTGGAGGCCTCAAAAGCTAAAAAGACGGTCTTGGTGGACATCTTAAGTGGGGATTTCTGGGGAAACGGGAACAAATTTTGTCCTAACCCTAATTAGGTGAGGTGCTGGGTAAATAGGAGTGACTAATCACATACAGAGCGATTCCTCATCATCTGAACGGAAAAAGAGATTTCCGAGACAAGTGGAGGCCTCAAAAGCTAAAAAAAGACGGTCTGGGTGGACATTTTAAGTGGGGATTTCTGGGGGTACGGGAACGAATTTTCTCCTAACCCTAATCAGGTGAGGTGCTGGGTAAATAGGAGTAAGTATTCGCATACACAGCGATTCCTCATCACCTAAACGGAAAAAGGGATTTCCGAGACAAGTGGAGGCCTCAAAGCTTAAAAAGACGGTCTGGTTGGACATTTTAAGTGACGATTTCTGGGGAAACGGGAACACATTTTGTCTAAACCCTAATTAGGTGAGGTGCTGGGCAAATAGGAGTGACTAATCGCATACAGAGCGATTCCTCATCATCTGAACGGAAAAAGGGATTTCCGAGACAAGTGGAGGCCTCAAAAGCTAAAAAAAGACGGTCTTGGTGGACATCTTAAGTGGGGATTTCTGGGGAAACGGGAACAAATTTTGTCCTAACCCTAATTAGGTGAGGTGCTGGGTAAATAGGGTGACTAATCACATACAGAGCGATTCCTCATCATCTGAACGGAAAAAGAGATTTCCAGAGACAAGTGGAGGCCTCAAAAGCTAAAAAAGACGGTCTGGGTGGACATTTTTAAGTGGGGATTTCTGGGGAAACGGAACAAATTTTGTCCTAACCCTAATCAGGTGAGGTGCTGGGTAAAATAGGAGTAAGTATTCAGCATACACAGCGATTCCTCATCACCTAAACTTGGAAAAAGGGATTTCCGAGACAAGTGGAGGCCTCAAAAGCTTAAAAGACGGTCTGGTTGGACATTTTAAGTGACGATTTCTGGAAACAGGAACACATTTTGTCTAAACCCTAATTAGGTGAGGTGCTGGGCAAATAGGAGTGACTAATCGCATACAGAGCGATTCCTCATCATCTGAACGGAAAAAGGATTTCCAGAGACAAGTGGAGGCCTCAAAAGCTAAAAAGACGGTCTTGGTGGACATCTTAAGTGGGGATTTCTGGGGAAACGGGAACAAATTTTGTCCTAACCCTAATTAGGTGAGGTGCTGGGTAAATAGGAGTGACTAATCACATACAGAGCGATTCCTCATCATCTGAACGGAAAAAGAGATTTCCGAGACAAGTGGAGGGCTCAAAAGCTAAAAAAAGACGGTCTGGGTGGACATTTTAAGTGGGGATTTCTGGGGGTACGGGAACGAATTTTCTCCTAACCCTAATTAGGTGAGGTGCTGGGTAAATAGAATAATCACATACAGAGCGATTCCTCATCACCTGAACGGGAACTTCCCCTTATAGTCTGAAGAGAAAAAGGTATGTTTGGAAAAGGGGAACGTCTGAATAAAATCCCTGAATTAAACGGCAAACACACGAATAAAAGAGAAAGGTTAGCACTATTCAGGATCTGTGTGAAAAAAAAAACTGACCGCAGAATTGAAGCCGTAATCGGAACAATATTAGTGAATATTATGGCCTGAGAATCAGGGGTGGTAGTAATTGGGGGTGTTAAACGCGAATTAACAGGCGTTAAGTTCGCGTTAAACGCGAGTTTAACCACAAAAGAATCTGAGCAGGACCCCTAATAGTTGGGAGAGAATTCGCTCTAGTTTCACCCTAACATTCCTCAGTCTTAGAACTTTCCAAACATCTTACGAACGCCTTATCCAACATGTTACGCAAGTCTTCGGTAAGGTGTTGCTTCAGCTGTGGAAAGCTGTTCCTATGCAAGACCGTTAGCTGTTTGTAAAGAGGAATTAAAGCTGAACGCATCAATAGGAGCCCCGTTATACTAGATGTTTCGCTACCGGCTGTCGCGTTAGATTTGCAGGCCGTGACGTTATATGGAAGCAAGCCTGCACTCTAACGCGGATTGTGACACTTCTCCACTCTATAACATTAGATTGTGTACTTCTTCGTCGTTTCTAAGGGCTAGGTGTCGTGTTGGTCAGCCCAGTGTCAATTTTTTTCGCTCCTTTTCTGAAAGTCGCCGCAGGAGGCCTTCCATAAGTCCGATTTTCAAATCCTGGTAACCATGAGCTTTTCTGTGTTGCATTTACCTGCACAGGAATGCGATCTCGTTGCTAGATGAAGTCATCCACCAAGAAATAGAACGTTGCGTGAAAGTTGATAGGGAATCAAGCGCACATTCGACGGCAAGTGATGGTATATTGGCCATTGTGATTGTTTTCCTGGACATAATATGCCGTTGTATTCGAAGGTTATGGATATTCGGATAAGGATGCATTGGTAGGCCATGTCGTAAGCATTTCAAAATACTTTTGACACTTTTTAGAAAGGGTTTTCACCTGAATTATGTTCAATGCTGAGCTCACAAAACATCTGGTGAAATGGTTGTTGACGAAATAATGCTCTGTAGTAATTGTGTAGTTGAACTGGACCGCAAGGTTGATATACAGTTTATTGGCTTACGCATGTTTCGGCGGAATCGCCTTCTTCAGAGCCTGAAAGGAGCGAATCAGAAATGTGCTTACCCGGCCAAATGTCGGCTAAACCTTACTGAGATTCGAGAGAGATTTTTTTCAAAACGTAGTCAAAACAGAGAAATTTCCCTGTTTTGACTACGTTCTGAAAAAATCTCTTTCGAATCTCAGTAAGGTTTAGCCGACATTTGGCCGGGTAAGCACATTTCTGATTTGCTCCTTTCAGGCTCCGAAGAAGGCGATTCCGCCGAAACGTGCGTAAGCCAATAAACTGTATATCAACCTCGTGGTCCAGTTCAACTACACAATTACTACGGATTCGCAATGCCGAGGTTTATGGAGAGTCGCACCTGGGGAAATAATGCTCCATTCAAGAGGAGCAAGAGGAAATCTCGCCGAAAAAGTCTTCAGCGACAAGTTTGTAATGGAAGCACCAGCGTGTAGGATATCAAAAAGAAGAAAAGCAAGCTGTGAAAAAACGATACAGAGCGGTTTTCATTGCTCAAAACTCTCACCGTCATCCACTATCACTGTTTTAGCGCGTTTCCTAAAAGTCAATATTCACGATGATTTTTTTTCAAGTTTTTCACCTAAAATTATGCGTTGGGCACTATGTATTAGGCTGTCAAAAAAGTTCGGCACCAAATGTGTGTCAGCGGATTTTCCCTTGTTCGACTGTGATTTTTTATGGAGTGTAGTACACCATTATAAAGCACAATTATTCCCCTGACTAAAGGCTTTTATAGCTACTCGAAAAACCGGATCTGCTTTGAAGACCACATCAAAATGTATAAGGTGTTTGGTGCCACGGAAACAGTCGAACACTCCTCGTACTCCTACTTCTATCCGTCAGTACTGTTTTAGTTCATAGAATTTTACGACACTGTAACTGCTAGGTTACAGCACCAAATGAAATCGCCTTGAGATGCTCTCACCTGCACCTGATTTGTGAAGAAAACACACAGATTGCTCTTCAAATACTTGTACAAATACTGCGCGAAGTTTCGCCGCACCTCGCCGCTCGCGACGTTTTTGAAAAACGATTGCAAAAACTGATTCCTTCAGAAACGAAGCGATTTTAGGGAACTTCGGCTTACAAGTCACATAATCAGGTAGCTTTTTATCCGCGAATATGATAGCGTTTTCAGAATTCAAAAAAGTCTTCATTCAAAAAAGTTACGTGCATCGGACGTTTTTTTTTGCTAAATTTGCCAGATGCTCCCCGTTTTTACAAAACTTAACGCGGGTATTGTACCTTTGATGCACTTTTTACCAGACTCTGATCATGAAAATTCATTAACTGACATTCTCAAATTACATTTTGAACCCTTAAACGGTGCGATCAAAAGAACGAGAGATACTCTATTGGATTAGGCGCATAAATTTTACATGTTACTCCAAGGTTCTTCATGCATAGAAGCAATACATGACAAAATGAGCTTGCAGCTGCAAAGGGATCCCTTATCTACCAAAGCGTTGCGTCTAATCCGAAAGAGTATTGGACGAGAGATCACAATTTAGATGCCGAAGAAACTGTGACAAAACTGCCTCAGAGATTACAGTGCATTACTTCGGCAAGCGCTAGGAAGTTTCCTGAGCACATTTTCTAACATATAACACATTTTAGAGAGACATCGTGAGTATCAGGACAAGAAGAACGAAAACTCACCGGCTGCAATGTGGAGGAACAGTGGTGGGGACCTACGCGCGAAACCGATTGCAGCGAGCGGGCAAAAATCAAAATACTAGCTGAACGATCCTGTAATATGTTCGTTGCTTGACGGTAGCATGTTTGCTCGCTTACGGATCGCATTGGCTGTCGCTTTCCGAGAATACTCGCGGCCCAAGCACGCTCGTAAGCTGTGCGGCTCGAGATAACACGTTGAAAACATGTTGGGCGAATTTCATGTTGTTCGTATGATGTTTAAAAAGTTCTGAGGTGGTAGGCATTTGATACACTTTCAATGAAAACGCCTCGAAAAAGCGACAATTGTAACCTTTGTTACGAAAAATAGCGATTTCAAAACGTTTTCAGGTCTGTTTTTTCTCTAAAATCCCGAAATGTGGCATCCCCGCGGTAAGTTCGCGTTTAACATATTCTCGCAGACAGCACGGAAATAGTGCTGAAATGCGAGAGGAACTAGCGGTTAACGAAAAACTCCTTCCGTGGAGTTTTTGGACGCGGTTAGCAAGATACAGTAGGAACAGTTTTGACCATCTATACTGAGGGCAAGTGCGAGTTTAATTAACGCAGAGGGTTAAGGAAGTTTGATAGCTTTGTTAGCCATTTTGATTCAGGACGTCACCCTATCTTTAAAACTGTAAGAAGTCTCAAGGGATAGTCTTGTAACGGTTTCCGCCAGGGAAACGGGCGATGTGGGATCAAAAACAAAGCAGGGATCATTGCTGAAACACGTTGGCCGTCTTCTTTGGTGGCACTAATCAATCCCTTCCAATCAGCTGTTAATTTTTTGGCGAGCTCCCGCTTTTGTTTATTTTTTCTTCCGAAATTCACTCGCTTCGCTATTATCAGGTTAGTTTCATTTTCATAATTCATTGCTTAGCACAGGCTATGAGGACCATGTAGTAAATTGTTTGCTCGCTCGCGTTTCGAAGAGGTTTCCACAACTTTTTTTTGTGCAAAATGGTGAAAATTTTTCAAGCGACTGATTTTCAAGTGATTTGATGCTTTAGTAATGTTTAACCAGCATTAGTCGGGGCATATCGGGCGAGTTTTGGGGTAAAGGAATGCGAACTTGTTTCTAAAACCAACTGTATTTGTTCTCCTTTCTCTGCAAGATTCGAATACTCCTCTTTCATTGCCAGATAAAAGCCATCGTTGGCCACTTTTTTTTGAGGGTCCGCGACGCACTTGCTTTGGTGCATTTGTAGAGCCACTCAAATTGCTTCAAATTCTTACCTTGAAATATGTGCACGAAACATTTTCCTTGCATGATGCGCATATGAGTGTGCAACAGTGTTTCTATTTATTTTCAGCACTAACTGCGGGCGGGGGATTAGTTTCATTTTGAGAAGACGGCAAACACTTCACAAATTCAACTGCATCAATGACCGAAACCACACCATTACCCCAATCTCGGACGCCAGACTTCAGTTGCAAGTTTCCAGAAAAAACACTTGAATTCTTTTTCAAGAACGAAAATAGACTATCTAGTTTATCATCATTCTTATAGGTTTTTAACTATCTATTTCAGTTGAATGCAGTGCATTCTTTGAATTTATGCATTACTCGACAAGTTTCGGACTGTCTTTTTTCGCACCTAGCGTTACCTTCCCAAGAACACCTTGTGAATAATTCATCCAGAAATTTTCAAATTTTCATTCGCTCTAAATTCCCTTTGGAGAAATTTTTTGCTTTTCAAAAAAACTTTTGTTTGAAAAATTTAAAAAAAAAGTTAACGAAGTTACTACAAATGCAAACTTTTGTCAGATCACACGCATTCGATTGATTGAGGCCAATGACTAACCTGACATGTCTTTTCGAGAGTGGTGCTGAAAACTCACGGAGCTTATAAAAAATTACGAGAATTAGGGTTTCCAAAAAAATTTTAAAAATTTCGTTCTGATCGTGTTTCGAACAAGCGAAATATTAGGAAGTTCCCTTTGAATGATCTTCCTAATGAATAAAATAAATTGCATTACTTGTATAATCTTTCCGATATCTCGTCTTTCCACCGTAAACGTCGTTCGTGTCCAAGTGCAGCAAATACTTATGCGGACGAAGGTCACGCATAATGTATGTGTAAGCAGAGGGCAGCCTTCGTTAAACCGGCAAAAACCGTGGCACCTATGACGCGGTTCGTAGCCGGTCAGGAGGTGGCGGTTTGTTCGCGTTAATTTGGCGGCTCTACTGCATTTATGTCGCGGTATGTTGGCGGCTTGGAGGTGGCGGTTTATTCGCGTTTAACACCCCATTTACTACCACCCCAGGTGATTTCCAGCTGGAGAAGACCTGCGAGCAATCCAGACTTGTTCCAATTGTAGCTATCACCAATCCAAAAGAGCTGTTCTCGAGAATCTTTGCCACTGAGAAAGACTGCCGAGAACACCCTCTGGGAAGGTGAAGCATGATTTCAGAGAATATGAAGGTGGTTGAGCACAGAGACGACGGTTGAGCCCGCTGCAGCCAGTTGTCGCCACCTGAAAAGAGTAATTAGGGGAACGAGCCGGACAAAGCCAATGATATCAATGTCACAAAAGTCTAACGCCGTCTAATTCGGAATAAAACGCTTAAAGTACGACACATTTTAAAAAAAGATGCGATTTTGCACTTTTTTTCCAAAAAATACTCCAAAAACGCTGTCATGAAAGCTACATCTGGAAGAAACTTGTGTGAACATTTCGAGCATTTAGAAATATTATAGACTACGCCATACTGATACTCTAAAAAAAATCCCGCGAAAAAAACTGCTCCATTTTGACTTTTTTCCGATTTTGAAAGAATTTCGAAAAAAAAGACTTCAAAGCCCCAACGAACGGGAAATTCTCCTCACGCACTATGAAAAGCCCCTATTCGAAATATTGAAAAATTCTGAAAGAGAAATAAAGCATAAAAAAGCAAGAAAAACAAACGAAAACAGTGACTCACCGAGAAATCAGCTGTGACGTCGTTCGATGACGAAATCTGGCAACTCATCCACGACATGCGCTTCTCGCCGAATAATGTTATTTGGCCCACCCCCCCATCGGCTCGTGGGACAGACTATCGCATTGGAGCACGCTTTTCGCGCTAGCCTTCCGACCACTCAGAAAGCATTTATATCACACTTGTTAAAAACTTCTGATTTCTAATAATAGAAGAACTCGATTTGTAGAATGCCTTTTTCATTGGTTGTGAATTTTTGTCATTTTCACAGCGTAAAATTATGCAATCATTTCACCAAGTAGAGGGCTCTGAATGCGTTTCAAAGAAGAATTCCAGATTTGACTCAAAATCCTCCCAGATGGGCTATCTGGGGAGCTGATCACGAATCTGTGATTCCTTTTCGATTTTCCGAAGTTTGCCACTTGATTCGTTCAAAGCCTCCAATCGGGGGAAAATATGTGGGCAAAATCGACTTTTCACGATTTGCGTAGTATCACGATAGATTGATTTATTACACGGCAGAACCGTGTCAAAGACAACAGCAGAAATAAATACCCAAACGGCAATTAAGAGACTAAAAACACTAAAATCAGTCGAACAACAATAGATAAATAGATCAACTGACTATAAGGCATACACCGGCACCATGAAGAAAAGAGATCTCACAAACAGTACTCCTGGGAATGGCCGGAATGGTTAATATTTTCACTATCATTCTTCAGCGGGACCTTTCCCAGTTATACAGCCAATCTATACCGAAAGCAGTTATACTTGCTAATGGAGCTGATCTACCCTTGAAATTAGCTCGTACGATAGAGAAATTCGACGAAATTTCGATATTGATGCTTTCTGAGGTGATTGGAAGGCTAGCGCGAAAAGCGTGCTCCAATGCAAAAATGTGTCCGACGGCCAGTGAGCCGATAGGGAGGGTGGGCCATATAACATTATTCTTTCTCGCCCTCGGGGGCGGACTCGATCTCGCGAGGCTCATCAGCCGCGGCCAGGGAGTAGGAGGTGGAGAGGGAGTCCCGCTTGGCGCGACCGGTCGCGGCGCAGAGACGCACTGCTGGTTAGCCCTTCTTGCCCCTGCAGATCACCCCTCGCTTCGTTACAGGGCTAGGGGAAGGAATACAGGATGTTTGTACGATTTTTATTAGGGAGCCCGTTATTAGCTTTGCTCGCACCTTTGTTCGCACCTAATTATCTGCGCTCGCACCTCCGACGCTATAACGACGCTAGCATACCTCCTACAGAGGACTCAGGGCGCTCACCCAAGCTGGCCCTAAAAAAATCCCATTCTTAGTCGACCGAGGTGCAGGTCCAGAACTTGACGTATACTCGCGCTAGGGCAACAATATTCTATTTTTATTCGCTATATTCCATTCTGACCTGAACCTTCCCTGCTGCTGTTTTCTTTTACACAATTTTTGGAGAATTTGAAAGACCTGTGGATGTTTGGTTTGCATTTGATGAAAGTATTCGCACTGTTACACCAATAGCGATGCTTTTTATCATTTGTTCACCTGCAGTTCACGATGTCTTGCATTCTCTATAGCGTCTCACAGATGTATTACTGTAATCATAATTCCAAAAGGTTAGGCTCCGCGGAAAAGGTCAAGGATTTGGCATTGCCACAGAATGATACAGAGTTCCTTGCATGGGTTTCAAATGGTTGGGCTCCGCAGAAAAGGCTAAAGATTTGGTATTGCCGAAGAATGCTGTGAAATTCATTCTGATGGATTTGGAAGTTGACATATCTTCAAAAATATTGTCGAATTCCCCTTGCTGGACTCGGCGATTAACGAATTTTTCAAATGTTGTGCAATTTTCGCTGATGGATTTGGCGGTGTACAAAGTCATAAAATGTTGTGAAATTCCCCTTGTTAGATTTGGCAATTTACGAGCTTTTAAATGTTGTGAAATCGTTGCAAATCGATTTGGCAGGCGCTCCATAAATTATCAAAGTCAAATCGCGCGCCTAGAGGGATTTTGCGTCGAGTTCAACTCGGATAAGGCTAAAACAGCGACAAATCTAGCAGACATTAGAAAATGCCGGAAAGACCATGGCAACAAGTTGCATCAAGGTAGGTTCCCATAATACACCTCAGTTTTTTCTATTTGTACTCATTTGCACGTCTGTCAGGGCAAGGCATGGCGCTATGACCGGCATGTCGACACTGCAGCCCCTTCCATCCTACTTGAACGCTAGCACGGCCCTCCAGGCTCGTGATGACTGTTCGCACCAGACGATTGAGATATTAATAAATTAGAAAACAATGATGGTACTCATAATTTTCCTAGATTTCATTTATTATGTTACTATTATTTCATTTATTATTTTTTTAACTTACTCGAAATACTACTTGCTTCTTCCTTTTTAATTTTTTGTAATAGTTTGGAAATTTTGATGCATTGAATAGTGAAAAAATAATCAATTGGTGGTGGAACTGCAGGACTGCTTTTACCTGCTCCAGCTGCTTTGGCATCCGGCGTGGGCGTGACTGATCGAAGGACGCGTCGATCCCTCCAGGCGCGTGATTTGACTTTCATAACTTACAGCGCCTGCCAAATCGATTTGCAACGATTTCACAACATTTAAAAGAACTCGTAAATTGCCAAATCCAACAAGGGAAATTTCACAACATTTTATGACTTTGTAAACCGCCAAATCCATCTGCGAAAATTTCACAACATTTGAAAAATTCCTTAGTCGCCGAATCCAGCAAGGGGAATTTCACAATATTTTGAAACATTTGTCGACTGCCAAATCCATCAAAAGAAATTTCACAGCATTTTTCGGCAAAACCAAATCTTTAGCCTTCTCTGCGAAGCTCAACCATTCGAAATCCATATAAGGAACTCCGTATCATTCTGTGGCAATGCCAAATCCTTGACCTGGGTGGTAGCCGTCGTGTATCAACACCACTGAGGAGGCGAGAGAAACGGGGGAGGAGCGAGGTTCCTGATAGGACGCTACGCGGGACTAACCCCTGTTGTGTCCAATCAGGAACCTCGCTCCTCCCCCGTTTCTCCCGCCTCCTCGGGGGTGTTGAAACACGATGGCCACCACCCCCTTGACCTTTTCCGCGAAGCCTAACCTTTTGGGAATTTCACAATTTTTTCCAAGGGTTAACCTTTCACAGAAAACACTTCAAACATATTTGTGTATTAACTCAGACAATGGGGTGGACCGACCGCGGGCGAAAAATCGCGTCTCGTACCTATCGCGTGCCACTATCGTACTGACCGCGTGCAAAAAAAATGTATTGCCTACCGAACGCGGGCATTTTCGTACTGACTGCGCAAATGAAATAGTGCACGCGGTCGATACGCCTGAGCTTCGTATCAACCGCTAGCGACTTTCCATGGAGGCGTACTGACCGCGCGCAGTCATCTTTGCGCGCGGTCAGTACGAAACATGACTTTTCGCTGCGGTCGGTACGTGAGCACACGCAGTCGGCACCCAAGCGCTCGCGTTCAGTACGCAACCGCCCGCTATCAGCACGTGGTCGGTGAGGTCGTTCTGTGAGTTTACGTGGTCGGTACGAAACTGTTGGCGTTCAGTACGCAATCGCCCGCGTCCAGTACGCAAGCAAACTGGTGAGTGAGGTCGTTTTGTCAGTTCGCGCGGTCGGTACGCAAGCCCATGCAATCAATACGCAACCGCCTAGTACGCAATGAAGTTTGCGATAGCGGTTGGCACGTGTTGACAGTGTGTACAAAGCTTCGGGAATTATAGCGCCATACCGCGGGGACGTGACGTTCTGCGACGTTGTCATTGTAAAAGTTGAAACACTTTCCCTGGTCACCCTAGAATTTGCCTGTGGGGTACCCTCACCTTTTCTTCCAATGGAGAAACCCATTAACTCGGCTCAGAGAAGTCTTCAGAAGCCACTACCATAGACTTGAAAACATCGTTGAAAGTTCATTAATTGGGATAGTTCAGTTAGAAACGTTTTTTTACCCCTAGTGTTTCCAGAGTTTGATAACATTTCTTATCCTTATCTTGACCATGTCGCTAGCGGAAAGAACAGCTAAACATAATTCAAATTTACAATTTTTTCATCAATTGCTTTTGTTAGCTTGCGACAAAAGAAGCCCTGTGAAACTGACATGCAATACTGTCATTCTTGGAGCCCTGTTGCGGTCCGCAATAGTTGCGGTGGTAGTAAACTAGCCAGAACTCAAAGTTAAGAATTGTGATAATGTCACTATAACGATGAGAAATTCTAACTTGAGACATCCGTGTAACTCTAGGTCGAACTGGGAACCGCCACATACATATTTGTTCGCAAAACTATAAATCCCTCGGATGCGAACCCGCGAGCCCTCGAACATGAGCAGAAGTACATCGCTCTGCACCAAGCTGTGCTGATCATAGCGTGCCACAGATGATTCACGTCTTTAACTTTTCCACATGCAAGTGAAAAAGTGGATGTTCGCGGATTCGAACCACTGACCGCGCTGGTGGCAGCAGCGCTACATTGCGCTACACCACCCAACCACTTAGATAAAGGCTGCTGATATGCTCTCCAACCTTTTTTAACCGTGTTTCATACCCATCAACACTTGTTAGATAAAGAGTAGCCTTAACAATGATGAGAGTGGAAACCAGTTTTTGCTTTGCGCGCACTCTTTCTCCTCGTATTCACGAAGTGTTTGGCATACATTTAATCCAGCTTACACTTTCTTTTCAGTTATTATATCCATGCTTTCATTGACCGATCCGTTCAGCTGATAGATTTTTCTCTGCTTGTTCTTCCTTTGTCTAGCTTTCACGTTCTGAGTTCTCCACCTTCCTTGGCGATGTCTTCAGATATACAGTGCGTTCAGAAAGTATAGGGACTTCCCCGAAAATCAAGGTTTTCAAAATCATGTAATATTTGGCCATCAATACTGTTGATAAATGAATCCAAGAAGGTGAAAAACCTCTATTTGTTCATTTCTATAACAGCTGAGCAATTTTACAAGAATTTATTTAAAATTTCAGATTTTTCCGCCGTTCAGAAAGTATGGGGACCAGGGCTGTGCGGAACTCAATTTCAAGATTTCCGGAAACGGAAACGGAAGAAAAATGGCTGAAAATCGCCGGAAACGGAAATCCGGAAACGGAAGTGAATGAAAAATTATAGTATGATTAAATGGTAGGTTTCGTCGCTGCTCATGGCATGCAGATGTACCTCTGTAGCTTGTGATCTCAGTCTATTCCCTCAAGCACAAGTGGCGCTACAGTCTCAAACTGCAAGCGAGCCGAGTAGAAATAGATTTGAAGCATGAAAGGAAGACGTGCTGCTGCTGCAGGTTCTCCTAGTTAGCTGAAAATAAGTCTGCTCGAGCAACTCCTCTTCTAGAGTGCTGCTGATTTCTCTGATGTCGAGTTTCAACCTTCGACTGCTTTTTCCAGTGCGATCGGTGTTCTACGACGGCAGCGGGTGCATACATATGGCACCCACCATTGTTGAGAGAGCAGTTGTCCGTTTGAGGCCGATCCCAGAAGGTGTTCTCAAGTACTCAATTTTCCGGATATCAATTTTGGACGCTGAAAGTGTCGTCCCTACTGCACATCACGAGGAAAGATTTCTTATAGTGGACCGAGGCGGGGATCATGCCTTTGTTGCGTATCTTGGCGAGGTTGGCGTCCTTGCTGCCAGCCATTACAAGGATCGCAACTCTAGCTCCGGTAGGAACAGGTGGTGGCTCAAAGACTCTCTTCATTTGAATAACGTGCTGCTGCTAGCAACACATGTAATGAGGGGTCGCACTCCGGGCCGACATCGAGTTGAACCTCTCGTAGGCAGCAATAGGTGCTGCTAGGTGTAGCACAAGCTGCCGATGAGAAGTGGCCGAAACCCAGCATGCGTTGGCAGCACGTGCTGCTGAAAACGAGGAGTTGGGGGCTATGGCGTGCAATTTCTATGGCGCTGAGGTTGAACCTCGCAATTGCTTGAATAGCTAGAGAGACGAAGAGGTAAAGTTTCTACCTCTCTGGTTTCTCAATCGGAGGACTCGATTGTAACAAAGTATGGTATTGATGCTTGAAAGGGTAATGGCCAGCCTATAGTTCAGCGCTTCGAAAAAATTGTGATAAAGGGTTGTAAAGGCAAACTGTGATGGTTTTCAACTGAGATGAGACTGATAACCACGGTTCGACTGCCAGATAACACCACGTACTCACCCACGCAACAGTACCTAAAGTATGCCTTCTGTAGCCGCCAAGGTCTCAAGCCCATGTTGGGATTGTCCTGTGCGTTGATGGAGGGGGGGGGGCGTATACCGTGTGACGGTTGAAAGGAGCGGGACACCGATCCAAGCGATCAGGATTAGACTCACGCTGTGATGATCGCAGAGGCACCGCGACTTTGTGCGCTGGGGAGGCGTGACCATTCACCTTGTAGTACTATTTTCTTCCGCTTCCGGGACCAAAAACCCGGAAACGGAAACGGAACGGAACAGCTCGAAAAGTACCGGAAATACGGAAACGGAATCGGAAACGGAACAGTTCCGCACAGCCCTGATGGGGACACAACACAAAAACAAAAATTATTGAACAAAGAAAGAATTAAACATACAATCTGAAATGAAATGGCTGATATACCATTAGCAATGATCTCAAAAATTCTCTTTGGCATAGAATTGATCAAATTGGCGATGACATTTTCATACAGATTGGCCCACGCTTCGAGGATAGCGACCTTCGGCTCATCTACCGTTCTGTACTGCTTATTGTTGGTATAAACCTGGCGCACAAGTATGCCCCAGATATTCTCTATCGGGTTGCAATCTGGACTACACGCGGGCAATTCCAACAAACGAATCCGATGACGTAGAAACCAGGTTTTTGTAGACCTGGACGCATGCACTGCCGCGTTGTCTTGCTGGAAAGTGAAACGCTGACGTCGTGTTCTAGACAAAAATGGCGATAGATGTGTGCGAAGAGTTTCTTGATATTCCTCCGAGTTCATGCGACAAGAAGTGAAGGCCAATTTCAAAACACCTTCGCTACTGAATGCTCCCCAACACATCAGCGAGCCACCGCCGGAATTCCGTCAGCTGAAAATCAATAGATCCTTGCGCAGATCTCGCCAGTAGGATCGAGCACCATCCGGTCCGTCAAGATTAAATTTCTTCTCGTCGGAAAAGATGACCTAAAATTTGTTTGCGTCATTTCTCGATTTTTTCCGGATTTTATGAGACTGCCTTACCTTTGCCCAATCAGTTGCCATGTCCCTCTTTGCAAATTCAAGTCGAGCCTTTTTATGGTTTGCAGATAACGACGGGGCCTTCTTCATCACTTGTCGGACAATTTTTTATCGCCTTTTATGGTGTTCCAGACTGTCGTTTTCGAAACACTGAGCGATGTTTCAGACTTAATCTATTCAGCGACAGTGTGCTGTTGGAGCAAAGCCGAATAATTCTACGCGAATCTTGATTGCTGATCTTCTTCGGCCATCCATTACGTTTTGCAGTACCGTAGGAATCAGGATCTCGCAGGAACTGGTTGATACAGTTGACAGATCTTCCGAGCTGGGTAGCGATTCGACGTTGGCTCAATCCGGCAATGCTGAGCGCACGAATTTGAGCTTGTTCAGCAGCAGTTAGAGCAGTACCACGAGCCATTACAGGAATAAAGATATCACATGTACTCATCTTGAGTTTATGTAGCGAACTTGCAACGGGAAACTTTGTTTGGATTAAAAAATCTGAATTTTCGAAGGGTGTCCCTATACTTTCTGAACGGCGAAAAATTCTAAAAGTTGAGATAAAATCGCACAAAATTTCACAATTGTTATATAAATAACCAAACAGAGGTTTTCCATGATGCTGAATTCATTGATGAACAGTATTGATCACCAAACACAAAGTTTTATTGGAAACCTCGATTTTCGGGGGTGTCCCTATACTTTATGAACGTACTGTATAGAGTGCTACGATATGAGGTAGAATTGGCCGAAAAATTGGGCAGAAGGGTAGCTTTTCCAGAATTCGTAAAAAGGTGAAACTTGAAATTTCGTTCGAAATTTTGAAATTTTGAGGAAGTCCAGATCTGATTGTTTTTTTGTCTGCGTTCATGACAGCCTTACCATTCACTTTTGTCTTTGCCCTGTAGCATTTGTTTTCTCAGACTATAAAAGAAAAAAGGACAGAGAAAACACTCAACTTGTCGTTTTCACTTCCGCACTAACCACATTTTACCGAATTTGACAATTGTTTCGGGAAAAATTTTATTAGAAAAGTAGCCTGGAAGAATAAAACTCACTCTCAAGGTGAACATGAATAATAAACATTTCGCGAACAAAAATTCTGGTACTTCCTGCGTTTTGTGGTTGCTAGCATCAGCTATGCAAACACAAGGAGAGTAAATACTAGGCATGGGACCGAGCCGAGTAATTAAACGAATAATATGCGATGTTAAATTCTTTCGAATAGATGAATGAACACGGATAATTGTACTGCATTGGATTCAGATTAATATTAGGACAATTCTCACAAAAATCAGAAGAAAAATTCGAATAGTTCAGTATTAGTGTTCGACAATTTTTTGAATGCGAGATATTCGCATTCCATGCACTTGATAATGTTGAAAAATCGAATATCGCGGCTCTAAAATTGGATTGAATTTATAAGAATTTTTCTCAAGCCTACCTAAGGATACAGTAGGTACAGGGTCACGACAAAAGAGATTAGCAAACTGTTGATAAGCAATGACGAAACAGAAAGACACAGCCCAAAAACAAAAAGTAAGACCTTAAAAATCCGCCTTTCAGCGCATTCTGGAACAGCTGTTCGTTTGAGAGGTTTCTCGAACAGTTTTATTAAATTCGCAATGTTTTTTTCAAACCAAAAACAAAGCATATAGCAAGAGAAATCGTGAACGCAGAACACGAAAGCTAGGCAAAAAAGGGCATTCACGGGCGAAACAGTCAGCTGGATTTGTCTTCGTTGATCAATCAAAGAATGGAAATACTGGACTATTGATCGCGTCATCACTACGCATGACGAATTTTGCGCCAGCCGTTGGGGAGTTGACGTGCATTCGGACAGTTCTTGACACAATCACGGCTTCAATGATGATGGATGAAGAACTCCGAGTTGGCGGGTTACGCTGAAAAGTCCTCTCGAGGACTTTTCACCCTAACCCGCCATCGCCGTCTAGCGCACTCCTGAATAGGCGCAGTACCTCACCGTTGGCCTGTGGAGAGCGCCGATTAATTAGCGAACACCAATGTTCGCGGTTGAGAGTTTCGAGGGGGGTAAGAAGGTAGTTAAAGCGTACTAACTTTGAAGTTCAACTCTAAGATTTTCATAATAGCTTTATTTCAGTCCTAGATGTTAGTAAACTGATTTTATTCAATACTAATAACCTCTCAGTTAAGATTGATGTTAAAAGTCTTCGGTAACATCGTAGTTTGGCAGGTTTACTTCCACCCCTGACTACGGCTGTTGAATCACGCGACACGATGAAAATCGTGCTGGGAGAAAGGTGAATCTTGCCGGTACCAAATGGTCCCAGCACGACCGTAATCCTATTGTGTGATGCAACAGCCGTTGTCCGCTAATGCGGCAAGGGATTTGGCTTCGAGAACGACACTGCATAGAAGTTAGGAGAAAAAAGTATAAAAAATTTTATGGAAGCGGTAATTTTACATGGTATCATCCATGAGTCTTCCTAAAATTTTCAAATGAAAACAAAGCTCATGTTAATGGAGTTCGAAATCGAAGTCGGACATACTGAGGTACCTGAGGAAAAACGGAAAAAAATCGTTGGAAAATTTTTCGAGCGAACGAGAAATAAAAAAAATTCGTTCGAAAAAAATTGAACGAACAAAAATCGAAAAAAACTCGTTCGACGAAAGTCCGAACGAATGTAAATTTTTAAAAAATTTGCTCGAAATTCTTAGAACGAACGAAATCCGAAAACCTTTCGGAAAATAGGAGGTCGAACGAACAAGTTCCAAAATTTTATCGGAGTTTTAATTCTTTTTTTCGAAATTCGTTCAAAGTTTCGCATTTTTTTAGAAATTTATTCGAAAAAATCTCGAACAAACAATTTTCGAAAGTCTTTTAGAAGTTGGGAGGTCAAACGAACGATTTTGAAACTAATCGAAATTTTGATTGTTTTCGAAACTCGTTCGAAATTTCGAATTTTTCTTAAATTTCATTCGAAGTTTAGGATTTCTTTGAAGACTCTGAAATTTTGGATCTTTTAGCGATGACTGTTTCGCCGGAATTCGAATTTTCGTTGCTGCAACCCCTGCTAATGCTGTAAGGCAGTGTTCACGCAGAAAAAAATGCTCGTTTTTGGCAGAACCATACGCTGTGAGTCTCTCTAAGGATAGTGAGAGCGGAAGTACGACGGAAACGGCCACGAAGTGGGTGAAAACCTCGTGGACCAGCTGACCTATTTGGAACACCCCATACTCATACAACAGTTGTCCTGCGTTCGTTTCACCAGAGGGACAGTTGCCGAATCTTTCAATATTCTTTATCGCGAAAAATTCTGACATCCAAACATGTGCATTGACGCATCTTATCTTCAAAAAGCTTCCGATACAAGAGTCACTTACGCAAAAATTTCGAAGCGTAAAAGATCTCAAAGGTTATGTTTGACGCTCTGTAGGCAGTACGACGGAGTACACTAAGCAGACGTACCTAAAATTTTTAGAGGTTTCTTTAATTAGTTTTTCTTTTGTATTCGAGAGTTTTGTAGGAACTTTTCCATTTCACCCTCTACTTCGCGGACTTACTAACTCAGAAACATCAAAAGTTAGAATACGGGTTTTATCGTGAGCACTGCTTTTAGCTACCAAAATAGAGCGAACAAGCCTCAGAAAATGAAAAAAAAAAGAATTTCTTCTCAAAGGATAGTTCTAGGGATCACTATAAAGCTAATTCTGCATTGATCCTCAATGAGGAGTGCAGTCAGTGATGAATCAGTGGAAAGGAGTTGGTGAGCAATTGAGAGGGGAAGGATGAGATGTTCATCTCGTTGGGAGTAGGAAAAACAGCTAAGTGAAGCAATAGGCCTGGGGAGTCTGCCGTAGAAGGGAAACCCTTGGGGAAAGCTGTGAAATTTTCAAAAGGTTGGGCTCCGCGGAAAAAGTTAAGGATTTGGCTCTGCTAAAAATGTTGTGAAATTCCTCTAGTTGGCTTTGGCATTTAACAAAAACCTTCAAATGCTGTGAAATTGATGTAAATGGATTTGTCAGTCAACAAAGATATGAAATGTGGTGTAATTCCTCTCGTTAGACTCCAAAAGGTTGGGCTCCGCGGAAAAGGTTAAAGATTTGGCTTTGCTATAAATGTGGTAGAATTCCTCTTCTTACATTTGGCGATCAACTAAATCTTTTAAATGTTGTGAAATTGTTGCAAATAGATTTGGCGTTGAACAGTCATAAAATGTTGTGAAATTCCTCTTGTTAGATTTGGCGATTAACGAAGTCTTCCAAATGTTGTGAAATTATTGCAAATGGATTCGGCAGGCGCACTATCAAAAATTTGAGTCAAATCACACGCCCGAAAGGATTCCGCGTCGGGTTTAATTCTGAACAAGCCAAAGAGCGATAAATCTAGCAAAACATAAGAAAACGCCGCTATGTCCCTAGCAATAAGTTGCATCAGCGCAGACTGGAGACAATCCAGAGTCTCATTTTTGTATCAGATTGCGATTTTTCATGCGCTGACTGGCGAAAGAAGATTATTAGTAGCGGAACCGTCGGAGAGGCTCCTGTCCGCTCCGACGGCTTTCTCAGACGTTCGCCGTTGTCCATAGGACACGAATGAGATGTCACCTCACGCAATGCTCCCTGTAGACATCCAAAAGGGCAGGGATCGCCCCTCGAGAACTTTCCGTCGCCCCCCTCCTTGGTGCCGTAGACAACCTATCCGCGGAAACGTAGACATCCCATCGGAGGAGGGACTCCATCCCCGACTCCGCGTTCACATCCTATCAACATCCCGTAGACCTGATATTACCATCCTAGTGAAGCATCAGCCGCCTTATTACGTCACCCCTCAAACGGTGGTATGCCTCCTTTCAAATTGATAATGAGGCTCGATTTTCTTTAGTTCGGTTCTAATCTGACCGGAACAGAGAAATTGGACCCACTCAATCAAATTTTCTAGAGAAAAACTAACATTGGCGTGGATCCTAATGAGAATTTCCGTTCTTCTTTGGAGGTTGGCGCACACTCGGCGCACCTACGTTATAGCATATGACCCCGAGTTTGCGCCAACCTTGAATAGTAAACGCAAAGTCTCATTAGGATCTATGCCGACGTTACATTATTTCAATAATGGCGTCCTTATGCGCACAACACTCTACTGCTTTGTACTTTTCTAGAACCAATTTCGGACGTACAGTCTAAATATGCCTTTTGCAGCTGCCTAGAGTCTTTCTGGGAAGCGTTATAGTACTTCTTTTCTCTGATTTTTGTACCTATCGTACCCTTGAAAAAGCGCATTAACTTTATGAAAATCCGGAAACGGACCTCATAATCGTGTTCTGGGCCCGAAGCAGCCCCCCTAGGCAAAGTTTGGGTGAAAGCGCATTCTCCGAGCTATGTGCAGACTGATAGCGTTTTGGACTTTCGGTCCGGGATTTTCGCTTGGGCGGTTATTTATATCATTTAGGGGTTCTGAAGCGCTTAAGAAAAATGTTCCAGATTTGACTTAAAATTCTCCCAGGGGGGGTTTGAGGCGCTGATCACGAACCTGAGGTTAATTTAAAGGCAGTGTTCACGATGAAAATTGTTTTTTGTTTTTCCGCCTGTCTTGGAAACGGTCCCACGCTGACTCCAATGATGTCTCTGAAATTGTACAAGACCTTCTGGGAGCGGAGTTATGGTCCCTCAAAAATTGAGCTAAAGAAACATGGTGGACGAGTTGTCCGAGGCTTGTAACTTCCGTCTTTTGCAGCCGATGTATGCGAGCTGACCTGAGTAAAGAGAGAAGTTGAGAATGAAGGGAAGAACGGGGCTATTGATCGGAAACGATCACTCGTCTCACAATCTCGAGCATTCATTTGTTCACGTTGGTGGGCGTGGAAAGTGCATCTGGGGGTGACGAGCTGATGGGTGTCCAACTTTGGGGCCGTAGGGGCCCGTTCCGAGCTCATTTTTCTCAATTTTTCAACGTCAGGGTTCCGCTAGGCCCCGCAGCTGCCGATCTCCATCAAAAAATCAGGCATGGTTTTTATCGTGGACACTGCCTTTAAAGACATGTACAGCAGCTGAAAACTAATATCTCGAAAGGTCATCACAGGTGGCCAAAAATACGTCGCGTTTCTTTTTTCTCGATATTCTCCTGAAAACTAGATAATTATGCTCATCCTTCTTACAAGGTTAAGTCACGTAGAGAAAGTAGCCATTCCGATCGAAGTATAGTTCCCACACATTTATAGCAAAGCGAAATCCGCGGTGGGTTAGGTTGGGGTTAGGCAGGGTTTGGGGCGTCGGCGCGTAACGGGGTTTCGGCTGCCCCACCCTCCTAGGTAGGGTTTGCGAGGGAAAGATTTTTCAGTGCTAGCCTAACCCCCTTTCAGCCCTCGCGCCGCTATCATCAAACGCGCCGACGCTTCAAACCATGCCTAACCCCAACCTAACCCGCCGCGTACGTGCATGCTGCCCCTGGTCCATGCGTCAGACTAGATCAAAAACGGAAACCATAAATCCATTAAATTAAATTTTTCACGAAAGTTTCGAATTTGGCTTTGCTAGCTGCGCTCCGTTCCTGTGAACGGAGTTATAGGCGTTTTTAGCTTCTGACCCACAAACGCATCGCAGCGTGTAAATTATGGATCTCTGGAGCACCCAGTGATGTACCGATCTCCACCTTGAACATTGCAATCGTCTTACAGCGTGATTCTATGCGGGAATATTTTCAAATGGTTGGGCTCCGCGGAAAAGTTAGAGATTTGGCCCTGCTAAAAATGTTGTGAAATTCCACTAGTTGGATTTGGCATTTAACAAAAACTTTTAAATGCTGTGAAATTGATGTAAATGGATTTGGCAGTCAACAAAGGTACGAAATGTGGTGTAATTCCTCTTGTTAGACCCCAAAAAGTTGGGCTCCGCGGAAAAGGTTAAAGATTTGGCTTTGCTATAAATGTGGTGCAATTCCCCTTGTTAGATTTGGCGATCAACTAAATTTTTTAAATGTTGTGAAACTATTGCAAATATATTTGGTGTTGAATAGTCATAAAATGTTGTTAAATTCCTCTTGTTAGATTTGGCGGTTAATCAAGTCTTCAAAATGTTGTGAAATTATTGCAAATGGGTCCAGCAGGCGAACTATTAAAAACTTCAGAAACTTCAGAAACGATTTTGGCGCGAAATTTAAATTCACTTTCAGAATGTGTTCAGACTGAGTTTCCTTTGCAAATGATGCTTTTTGATGGGGATCCTGCATTTATGTAGGTCCTGGATAGGTAAATATGCCTCAGCATAGGTTCTTCGGAACCCTTGGAAATTAAAAGATGTCTGATGTCGCCGGAATAACTTGAAGAAGACTGCTTTATTGAGGTTTTGCACGTCTGCTGGGATAACCTGTGACCTGCACCCCGATTTGGCGAAAAATCGCGAAATTTAAATTCTGCGTGTGCCCTACCTCCTATAGGTGTTTAAAGGTAGTGTTCACGATAGAAATCGTTTTTCTGTTTTTTTGCCTATCTTGAAAACGGTCCCATGCTGGTTCCAATGATATCTCTGAAATTGTACAAGACCTTCTGGGAGCGGAGTTATGGTCCCTCAAAAATTGAGCTAAAGAAACATGGTGGACGAGTTGTCCGAGGCTTGTAACTTCCGTCTTTTGCAGCCGATGTATGCGAGCTGACCTGAGTAAAGAGAGAAGTTGAGAATCAAGGGAAGAACGGGGCTAATAACTGGGAATCATCGCTCATTTCACGATCTCGAGCATTCATTTATTCGGCAGCGGGACGTTCTGTCCCAAGAGGGGCGGAGCCTAAGGCAAGCGAGGTGTGAATTACGGGAGTCGTCGACTCGGACTAATTACCGCACTTTACTCACTGCTAGGGCCACACATTCTTCTTCTTCTTCTTCTTCTTTATTGACGCAGGTTAACACCCACGTGATGAAATTAGAAATAATAGCACAAATCATTAATAATTAAAACCAAGCAGCCAATCAATTATTTGGAACAGCCAACAGTGAAAAAAAGAAAGAAAGCTGTAATCAAAGATCAATCGACTTCGTTAAAAACCTCCGATTTTAGTAGATGGGTAGCTAGACGTCTGAACGTAGTCACACCATGGAATTTTGAAAGTGTTTTTTTTATTTTTCTCCGGATAATGCCACGAAAACATGTACTGCTGAACATGGATCTGGTACTCGCTTGTCGGAATTTCAAGGTTTACTGTAGGTTACGGTTGGTAACATGGTATTTAGGAGGCAAAACCTAATAGTTCGAAAATATACAAATGAACATCGAATTTGTATTCAGCATCCCAAATAACCCCAACATAGAAACTTTGAGACATATCTGTGACATTGACCGAACTACCGTATATCCACCGTAATCTACCGTAAGCTGTCAAAAATCTATAAACTGACATCAGATTCGTGTTGAGCACTTTAAATAAACATCAAAAGAACGATTTGAGCCACATCTGTTGTCATATTCCAGAAATCGTCGAAAGTCGATTTTGCCGTCAATTTTTTCTGCCGGTGGGAAGCTTTGAACAATTTTAGTCGAAAACTTAGGAAACACCTCAAAAGCAGTGTTCACGATGAAAAATGTGTTTCAGTTCCACTAGGAATGGGTAGTGGATGGGCACATTGTAACGTTGACGTTGAAAGAACGCATGAAAGCGACCCAGGAAATGCTTCAAAAGGGGTGGCGGGCGTTCTGTCCCTAGGGGGCGGAGCCTAGGCGAGGTGCGAGCGAGGTGTGAATTGGGTGCTATTCATACTACTCAACGCCAGCGCGGCACGCGCGTGCCGCGCTGGCGTGGCGTTTGTGTATAAATGGCTTGACGCCCCGCCCGCGCGTCGCGCTCAGCTCGCTCCGCCATGGCGTCGCCGCTGCAGTATTCATACTGCCACCCGGAACGTCTTGGCCATTTCATCCACTGTTATTATTTATCGGTCGTCTTATTCATTCCAGCTTCACCGCTCCGCCATGGCGTCGCCGCTGTAGTATTCATAGTCTCCGCAAGCGCGGCACGCGCGTCACGCGCGTAGAAAGTATTCATACACAAACGCCACGCCAGCGCGGCACGCGCGTGCCGCGCTGGCGCTGAGTAATATGAATAGCGCCTCACGGGAGTCGTCGACTCAAACTAATTACCGCACTTTACTCACTGCTGGGACCAGGCATTGTTATACGAGACGCTATCCAACAAGGCAAACACAGATAAAAGTGTCGTTGCGTGCTAGTGTCAAAGATATCCTTCGGGTGTCTTTGAGCATTGTGTGATGTTTGTGTGTACGGTCTTCCTTTGGCAATTTGTGCCTATCTGTGATGACCGAGGTCGAACATTCCATGCACGTAATCTTAGGAGGCTTACACATCTTTATTTGAATTGAATGAAAAACAGGTTTTCAGAAACATTCATCTGAAAAATATTGAGAAGTACAAGTCGAATTTATTTTACAATTCTAGAATTTCACAACGTCATTATTTGAAATCATTCACTCATTAAAATAAATCCAAACACGGTATTTTCTCTAATAGAAGAACCCCTGCATTTGAAACACCAAAAAAAAAAGAGAAGACTGAATAATGGAAGTATACCCTCTTTCCGAAGTACACCTCTATTACTATATGTTTCGGAAAAAAATGGGGAATAAATATTCTGACTGCAAAACAAGGCTTAGAAGAAGATGATAATATTTGTGAGTAGGAGAACAATCACTCACCGCACTTTACTTTATGCTAGGGCCACACATTGTCATACGAGACGCTACTACTCCAACGAAAGACCAATTCGAGCGAAATGAATAATACTTCGTGTTGAAGCAGTGCATATCAGGATTGTTGAAAAAACTTAATCTGATGATTAGAGTGTTAATATTATTAATATTAATTAATAAGAGAACCGCGTACCGCGCTGGCGTGGCGTTTGTGTATGAATACTTTCTACGCGCGTGACGCGCGTGCCGCGCTTGCGGAGACTATGAATACTCCAGCGGCGACACCATGGCGGAGCGGTGAAGCTGGAATGAATAAAACGATCGATAAATAATAACAGTGGATGAAAACGCCAAGACGTTCCGGGTGGCAGTATGAATACTGCAGCGGCGACGCCATGGCGGAGCGAGCTGAGCGTGACGCGCGGGCGGGGCGTCAAGCCATTTATACACAAACGCCACGCCAGCGCGGCACGCGCGTGCCGCGCTGCCGTTGATTAGTATGAATAGCACCCAATTCACACCTCGCTCGCACCTCGCCTAGGCTCCGCCCCCTTGGGACAGAGCGCCTTCCACCCCTTTTGGAGCATTTCCTGGGTCGTTTTCATGCGTTCTTTCGACGTCAACGTTACAATGTGCCCATCCACTACCCATTCCTAGTGGAAACTGAAACACATTTTTTATCGTGAACACTGCTTTTAAGGTGTTTCCTAAGTTTTCGGCTAAAATTGTTCACAGCTTCCCACCGGCAGAAAAATTTGACGGCAAAATCGACTTTCGACGATTTCTGGAATATGACAACAGATGTGGCTAAAATCGTTCTTTTGATGTTTAATTAAAGTGCTCAACACGAATCTGATGTCAGTTTATAGATTTTTGACAGCTTACGGTAGATTACGGTGGATATACGGTAGTTCGGTCAATGTCACAGATATGTCTCAAAGTTTCCATGTTGGGGTTATTTGGGGTGCTGAATACAAAGTCGATGTCCATTTGTATATTTTCGAACCATTAAGTTTTGTCTCCTAAATACCATGTTACCTACCGTAACCTACAGTAAACCTTGAAATTCCGACAAGCGAGTACCAGATCCATGTTCAGCAGTACATGTTTTCGTGGCATTATCCGGAGAAAAATTAAAAACACCTTCAAAATTCCATGTTGGGTACCCTTACCTTGCCGCGGAGATTTAGAACGCTCAACTTCTTTCAGAGTGAGCCTAGGCAGGCTACGATTATGCCGGAGTCACTCACATTTTTCGCTGCTACTAGCAAGAACATCCTCCCAGATTATCGCCGCATTCAATGCGCGCCGAATATGCATTCAACTCGAAGAAAAGGCGGTTAGGAGCACAGTCCGGGAACGTGCTGCTAGGGGAGCACATGCTCTCATTGTGTTTCAAAATACAGCACATGCTCCAACAAATGAAACTTTCAATGCGTGCATTATACACGTTGAACTCGATGAAAAAAGGATTTCCCAAAAAAAGGAAAGAATACGACACACTCTTGAGGCGGGACACATATGCCGGCAGCTTCGCTGGCTCAATTATACGAGTTTGCGGTGCTTTGCTTGCCCAGTTGCTGGAGACCTCGTCCAACAAGTCGCGGCCCAAGATGGTGCTCGGCAAGCTGGCCGATTTGCATACCGGTGTGCCGGCCGCGTCGCGTGCCGATGTGCTGCTACGATAACGCTGGACTAGCTTGCAGCACGTGCTCCTGCGATTAAATTTTGCAACACGTGCTCCTACGGTAAAAATTTGCAGCACGTGCTGCTGTTTGGAGCACGTGTCCCTGCAACACACTCTTTCAATGGGTGTGGTCACTCGAGTTGGATACATTTTTGACACGCATTGAATGCGGCAAATTTTTGAGCTCGCAAGGTATTCCATTTCGCTGATCCCGGACTAGGCTATAATGGCTTCCCTTGTTAACCAGAAAAGGTGATATTGGCTAACTACGCTTATTCTTCTAAATCTACATTTTTTTCATCTCGCTACATTTATAGTGGAGTCCACCAAGAGTCTCGCATTTACTAATCAATTAGAAGCGGTCGGTTGAGGTTCAATGTGCATGAATCCCATACCAGCACGCTCGATACCGATTTAGGGGGAGCGGTTGTGCTGCAACGAGTTTCATGTTTAATGATCTCCAATCGGCCGCTTCTCATTGATAGGTGAATGAGACCCTCACTATACCTTTCCTCGAGTATTGACAACATGGATGGGAATCAGGGTAAAAGAACACCACCGAATGATCAGAGATTCCTGACAAATAACCAAAAACGACGCAAATGACATACATAAACTGATGAAAAAACTGAAATCTGCCTACTAAGGTAGTTGCTGAAAGCTCCGTAAACCACGGAAACCTTCGGTTCCATCACTGGGAACTCCGCGAGGTGCACCTCTGGGCATGTCACCAACACCCCTTCCATGGGAAAACATTAATAAAAAACGAATCACAGATCTCACCTAATTAAAAAATGAGAAGAATTACTATAGAAGTCTACAGCATCATCAAAAAGAGAACGAATTGCGAATTTTTTATACCCAAAAACGAGAACTCGGACGGCACAATTTTAGTGATACATCGATTGATGGACGCTGCCACCGCCTCTCCTGCGAATGTTCTGTAGAACAGCCCATCGATCTGCATCGCCGCAGACATCCCAAATTGTCGCCCTGTGGGCAACAACTCGGTTTGCGTCGATTTTTAGCAGTCGGCGGGGTTGCTGGTCGATGAGCTGTTTAACAGCCCCCCCCCCTGCTCAACATCACACCGGGACGGCCCCGCGTAGCGCTGCCTGTTCGCCAGCGGTGAGTCATTCTGGACGGATCGACGTCCTGTAGACAACGGCGAACATCTCAGTTAGTACATAATTGGCGTGGGTTTGACCCTGATCAGAGGACGCGCCAATCCTCCTGGCGTGTGATTTGACTTTGGTTTTTAATAGTGCGCCTGCTGAATCCATTTGCAATAATTTCACAACATTTTGAAGACTTGGTTAATCGCCAAATCTAACAAGAGGAATTTAACAACATTTTATGACTATTCAACACCAAATATATTTGCAATAGTTTCACAACATTTAAAAAATTTAGTTGATCGCAAAATCTAACAAGGGGAACTGCACCACATTTATAGCAAAGCCAAATCTTTAACCTTTTCCGCGGAGCCCAACTTTTTGGGGTCTAACAAGAGGAATTACACCACATTTCGTACCTTATTTGACTGCCAAATCCATTTACATCAATTTCACAGCATTTAAAAGTTTTTGTTAAATGCCAAATCCAACTAGTGGAATTTCACAACATTTTTAGCAGGGCCAAATCTCTAACTTTTCCGCGGAGCCCAACCATTTGAAAATATTCCCGCGTAGAATCACGCTGTAAGACGATTGCAATGTTCAAGGTGGAGATCGGTACATCACTGGGTGCTCCAGAGATCCATAATTTACACGCTGCGATGCGTTTGTGGGTCAGAAGCTAAAAACGCCTATAACTCCGTTCACAGGAACGGAGCGCAGCTAGCAAAGCCAAATTCGAAACTTTCGTGTAAAATTTAACTTAATGGATTTATGGTTTCCGTTTTTGATCTAGTCTGACGCATGGACCAGGGGCAGCATGCACGTACGCGGCGGGTTAGTTTGGGGTTAGGCATGGTTTGAAGCGTCGGCGCGTTTGATGATAGCGGCGCGAGGGCTGAAAGGGGGTTAGGCTAGCACTGAAAAACCTTTCCCTCGCAAACCCTACCTAGGAGGGTGGGGCAGCCGAAACCCCGTTGAGACCCCAACTATTGATTATCTCCAGTACTTGCACAGCAATCATGAAACGCACCGACGCCCTAAACCCTGCCTAACCCCAACCTAACCCGCCGCGGATTTGGCTTTGCTATAAATGTGTGCGAACTATACTTCGATCGGAATGGCTACTTTCTCTACGTGACTTAACCTTGTAAGAAGGATGAGCATAATTGTCTAGTTTTCAGAAGAGTATCGAGAAAAAAACGCGACGTATTTTTGGCCACCTGTGATGACCTTTCGAGATATTAGTTTTCAGCTGCTGTACATGTCTTTAAAGGCAGTGTCCACGATAAAAACCATGCCTGATTTTTTGATGGAGATCGGCAGCTGCGGGGCCTAGCGGAACCCTAACGTTGAAAAATTGAGAAAAATGAGCTCGGAACGGTCCCCTACGGCCCCAAAGTTGGACACCCATCAGCTCGTCACCCCCAGATGCACTTTCCACGCCCACCAACGTGAACAAATGAATGCTCGAGATTGTGAGATGAGTGATCGTTTCCGATCAATAGCCCCGTTCTTCCCTTCACTCTCAACTTCTCTCTTTACTCAGGTCAGCTCGCATACATCGGCTGCAAAAGACGGAAGTTACAAGCCTCGGACAACTCGTCCACCATGTTTCCTTAGCTCAATATTTGACGGACCATAACTCCGTTCCCTGAAGGTCTTGTGCGATTTCAGAGATATCATTGGAACCAGCATGGTACCGTTTTCAAGATAGGCGGAAAAACAGAAAAACGATTTCTATCGTGAACACTGCCTTTAAACACCTATAGGAGGTAGGGCACACGCAGAATTTAAATTTCGAGATTTTTCGCCAAATCGGGGTGCAGGTCACAGGTTATCCCAGCAGACGTGCAAAACCTCAATAAAGCGGTCTTCTTCAAGTTATTCCGGCGACATCAGACATCTTTTAATTTCCAAGGGTTCCGAAGAACCTATGCTGAGGCATATTTACCTATTCAGGACCTCCATAAATGCAGGATCCCCATCAAAAAGCATCATTTGCAAAGGAAACTCAGTCTGAACACATTCTGAAATTGAATTTAAATTTCGCGCCAAAATCGTTTCTGAAGTTTGTCCGCATTTAGAGACCTCGTCACTGTCATTTTCAGTTTTTCTGTATGTGGAGTTTGTGCCGTAACTGTTTCTCATGTTGTATGACGGTCGCATCAATTTTCTATGAGAAAGGGCTAGATGGCTGGTGAGAACTGGTGGCGGATCCTCATCTTTGACCCATTCTAACCAGGGGTGTGCGGCAAAGGAATTTAAAGTTTCGGCAAACTGCAACGGCAAACCCCAAAAATGGCCGGCAAACGGCAAAACGGCAAACGGCAAAATCTTTTATTTTGCTATAATACCCCAACATTTGTTTAGTCGTGTGGTGTTCCATACAATATGTAGCAGTTACTAAGTGCCTTGAGTTTCACTAGAATTACAGGAAGGAAAAATCCCGTAAATTAAAAGCTACTCAAATGCCTCAGGTGATCAGAGAATGTCAACAGCGCGGTTCTATATGTGATCTGTATGGGAGTCACTATCAAGATCAACAAGGCTTGATAAATAGTCGACATTTGTGGCGGAAGACAGTCCACACCTAGCTCATGACCAAGGTCACTCACAATTTTTACTGTAAGTAGCAAGTAGTACACGCAGGATTCTCTTTGTCGCTCACTTGATATGGTTCCACATGTGAGCTCAGGCAAACCATCGCTCCGAGCGGTACCGGAGAGCTACTCGAGCGGCGCTGCCTCTCCGCTCCGAGCGAAAATTAGCCATCTACTCGGGCCACAGCAGCCGCTCTCCGGGCCACAGCAGTATCGCTCGGAGCGATCTTCGGTCCCAACTGGCGCTGCGGTTTCTGTTCGGGCAATTTTCAAAAATTTCCTAATTGCTATTTTTTCTTTATTTCCGCCTCTTCTGGAGGGGATTAAGCCTGCTAAGAGGATAAGGTACCAGTTACATCCTGTGGGTCAGGAGGTTAATCCTGCCACAGGCCGCAACAAGGATACCATCCCAGCATGGTCCGCAATGAGGAAGCCTTCCCACCGCGGGCCATGGGGATCCCTCGGCCGCCAAAAATTGTCATCCTGAGAGTGATCCGAGGTCACCTCTCAAGAGTGGCCTCGAAAGGCCAACTACCCATCTACACGAGGCGAGCCGCCTTTTATACCCGCAGGATTGGTTGTTCTTTGAGTGATAACGTGGCTCGCACGTTATCACTCAAAGAACAACCAATCCCGCGTCTCTCTATCTCTGGCGATGGCACCGCTGTGGCCCCGAGAGCGGCCGGAGAGCGACCGAGGGGCGAACTGGCACCGGACAGGGACCGCGGTGCCAGTTGGCCCCTCGGCCGCTGTCCGGGCGATGACGTCATATTTGGGAGGAGCCGGTCCCGCTCGGAGCGATGATTTGCCTGAGAGACTACAGGAGTGGAGTGAGATTAGTCTAGTTGTATGCAGTTCCTTCAAAAAAGTAAATTTTGAATTTCCACGAGAAATCAAGAGCCCCGAAGGGCTATTTGATCGATTGCACAGAATGAGAGAATCTGGTGACAATTGGACTGTTGCATGCGACGCGCGCGACGGAAAGCCGCTCATGTCGCCGCTGGAGCGCCGCGTGCAGTGCGTTTAGCCAGCCGAACTGCTCTTAGGTGGCGTTCAGAGTTTTCGCGGCGCGACGCGATGGCACATGTCAGCGCGACGCGAAAATCGCGTCGCGCGGAAATCAAGGTGTGAACGGCGCGCAAACGCTAGGCGACTACGCGCAATTGCGTAATTTCCGCAATTTTTCGTACCCAGGCAAAACTTATCAATATTCGGTCTTATTCTGTTTATTTTAGTGTGATGTACCTTTTTTTATCTTTTATCTGTAGTATTATGGGACATCTTTGTTTTCGTTGCGACAACTTGCTTCTTTAATGACGAAACAATCAAAAAGACATTGGGAGCAAATGATGCTTAGAATTTTTTTCGGAGTTGATAATACAGAATAGGGATGTTTCGGTGAAATGAGACCGAATTATGCTTAAAGTCGCTTGTAAACCTTTAAAAAAACTTTATAGCTCGTCAACTCTTTGAAAACATCACCCTCATCACACTGTTCTTAAATATGCAGACAAAATTGTTTGCAGTATCATCTGAGAACAATACAATAACCCATGACAATTTCAATCAACCTAGTCTTTGAAAAGGCTTGAGAAAATTAAAAACGCCCCTTGAGTCCCCGATGATAAAAAAAATGACGACAATCGCTCCGCGACCATCGCGTCGCTTCGCATTGCAACGCGACGCGATGGTCGCGGAGCGATTATGATTTGCGCGTCAAATTCGATGTATCGCGCCTCTTCACTGTGAACACCTAGCGACGACGCGACGCGACGTCGCTTGATCGATACGTAGGCTAATCATAACGTCGCGTCGCGCCGCGAAAGAACTCTAGACGCCGCCTTAGGCGCTTCCCTTTCTGTGTATTCGGTCTACAAACCTGCACGAAGCTTATTAATACAACATTGTCGGCTAAAAGCGAGCAATTAATCGCTCAAAACCGTCCCAAACTTTGATGTTGTGTGTTCGCACCACCCATTTCCCCTGTGGCTAGAGAGGAAGTTGGTGGGGCGAGCACACCACGTTCAAGTTTCGGGGCAATATATGTATTGCAGTTATTATCATTTTTTCCTCTTTACATCGTTTCTTAACAAACTCACCTCTGCCACTGAGTCAACTCTTTGTTTCAGCTATGGATCTCGAAATCGAAAATATTATTGAACCTTGCCTCTAATTACCGCTGCGAACACTGTTAAGTTCAAAAAAGCCGGACAAAGTGTTTGCAGATTTTATCAATTTCCTGTCCCAATTATGACCATCAGCCCACCAACCGACTATAGGCGGACCGATTTATACGAGTTCTCAACCGGTTTGTATGTTTGAAGGCAGTGTTCATGATGATTTTCGTTCCCGAGTTTTCCACTCAAAACAATGCGTTGGCCACCAAGTGTTACCAAAATTACGAAGAAACAGCGAAAAAACGCACTAAAACGTCGTATTCCAGTGTCATTATTTTCTGGCCTGGACTAGTTGTCCAATTTTATGAACATGTTCACGGTGGTTGTCACCGATAAAAAATGGGGCTTATCAAAAACGGAAGAATATTCTAGGCAAAACAGTATTCGTTAGGGTCTGAAGGAAAGTACGAAGCAACAGAGAGTAGGGCATTGCAAAAGACGGTTCCACAAAAGATTTCATTGTCGCAGCGAACAGCTCCTGTAAAACTTATTAGGCGGGTGAGATTTGAGAATTTCGTGCCCTTCTGGTGCGTTTTTCTCGATTTCTTCATCATTTCGCTTCTACCCGGGGGCCAAAAATATCTAATCAGCAATTAATTTCAAAATCAAAGATTATCGTGAACACGGTCTTTCAATGGCTGCTTTCACTCTACAACTTTGATACCACTTGGTTTTCTAATCTTGGAACTTGCAGGAATCTGAGTGCCTCTGGAAAAGTTTTTTTTTGCGAATTCAGCATTTCTAAGGGGTTAAGAGTTTGATAATTGAAAAAAGACATGTGAAGGCTCATAAACAACTTAGAACTTGTACGAACCTCTCTGATTACTTCGTCAAGAGTTTATATTCTTATCAGTTACCATTTTAATTGGTACAATTACACATTACATCAGCTGGAACTAGTCAAAATAATTATTTGTAGCAGTTTCGAATTGCTGACCAATACAAAAACTGCCATAAGGGCAAATCCTTTTGTTTTACGTATTTTGCCGGAAATTTGTCGTTTCAGACGAAAATTTCGGCAAACGGCAACGGCAATCCCCCAAAAATTGCCGGCAAACGGCAACCGGCAATTGCCGCACACCCCTACTTCCAACCTCATAACCCTAGGTTTTTGACGTGCCGGAGTTTACCGGTGTGGCCTACCGGGCTCATTGTTTAAATTGAACCTGAAAATGGAAAAAGGTTTCCAACGCGGACGATACCTTCAAGTTTGATAAACCTTTGATTGTGGATGGGATGCAAACAACCACATCTGCCTTTTGTAAAGCGAAATTACGATCGTGGAGTGGTAACAGAAAATGGCTATACTGGGTGCTTTTTGAATGTGATGACATGTTTGCTTGCCTAGTCGTCTTCTATGGTATTTTCTTTCCTGTGAACATCTGTCTTATACGTACCCAAATTCAGAGTGTGAAGTCACTTTTGAAATAAAGGGTAGGCAGAAGCCTGAGGGGTCTTCAATTTGTACGAAATAAACAGTTTCGCAGTCATCTTCGATGATCGTTCCTACTTCCTGTATGCAAAAGTAGTGAGTTGGACCAAGGGGGTCAATCTGAAGCAAAAGGTGTCTGCTCGAAAACGTATCATAGCTTAAGTCTTCGGACCTCTTACAAAAAAAAAGCGAGAGCAAGTTGCTGAATTCCATGCTCTCTCAGTTTCTGCTCACTCAATATTATGTTATTTTTACGCGTTCTCTGAAAACACGCAGGCGACAAACTTTGTGGTCAAGTGCGGTTGAAGACTCTTCATCGGATTTTGTACTTCTATATTCGATCGATTTCATCAATTTTTCAGAGGAGTCGGTAATATGTACTCGATAGAAAATCTTCTAGGGCACCTACGCTTCACGTTGAGCGCCTCTATGTCGTCATTCAAACGAAAATGTGGCACGAGTGTAGCGATTTCGATGACTGACCTGGCCCAGAAATAGATTTTGTGCGTTTTGCCCTCGCGTTCTTCCAGTAGAGGATCCAAAAACTTCTGGGGTGGTAGTAATTTTGCCAAACTACGATGTTAACCAGGGCTTTTAACATCGATGTTAACTATGAGGTTATCAGTCTTGACTGAAATCGGCGTACTAATACCTAGAGCCAAAATAAATTACTATAAAAAATCTTGGAGTGAAAGTTCGAAGTTACTGCTCCTTAACTTCCTTGTTACCCCCCTTGAAACTCACGATCGCGAACATTGATGTTCGCTCATTGTTCGGCGCCTTTCACATGTCAATGATGATGAGGCACTGGGCATGTTGAGGAGTGCGTTTGACGGCGATGGCGGGTTAGGCTAAAAGTCCTCGAGAGGACTTTTAGCGTAACCCGCCAACTCCGGGTTCTCACCCATCATCACTGGAGCCGTGATTGGGCCAAGAACTGTGTAAATATACGCCAGTCCCCAACGGCTGGCGCACCGTTCGTCATGCGCAGTGATAACGCGATCAATAGCTAATTATTGCTTCCCTCGTTCAGCTGACTGCTTCCCTCTAATTCATTTTCTTTGCTGAGCATTTTGCGTGCTCGATTTTCTTGTGTTCTTCGATTTTACGAGGACTACAAATTGAGGTAATTGTGACCGAGAAACATGTCAGTGGATTAACTAGACCAGAACGCTCAGAAATTTGATGTTGAAGTCTCTAACTCCAAATTTCAGATCTTTTTTGTTTTTCTTTCCTTCAAATAAATTCATGGGAAATTTACTATTCACTTTTGTTGTGATCATGTATTTTTTGTTTTTTCGGGTTTTTCTTTCTATGCAAAATTCAAAAAAGAGAGAAAACTTATGCCTTGTCATTTCAATCTCCGCAGTATCGACTAGAATGTAAACCGGAACCATCAATTAGTCCAATACCTTGATTACTTGAATGTTTTATTCATTCGGAGATTTAAATTTTATGTTTTTTCGATTATTCAGTTCATCTTGTTATTTCAATTAATCGTTTTTATAATATTCGATACATTCGGGATTCTTGAGTAATCGATTCATTAGATGTTTCAGTTATTCGGTTTCTCGAATACGTGGCCAACATAACGGCACATTTGAGCGTCCCGAACTTGAAGTTGAAAACATTCACTGAACTTTTCTTCGGAGAAAACGTGTGAGGCATTAATCGAAGTTGTTCAAGCATTCAGAATTTTCGAAAAGGCTTCATTGACTGGGTTCAATCATTAAAAATTTTCGCAGTAGATTAATCGAAGTCTTTTTGGATAAGTACGAAATTTATCTTTTTCGAGCATGTGATTTCAAAAAATTCTTTGCGAAGTACTTTTCGAGAACTCGTGAATGAGTATATTTTTCAACAAAAGTATTTGAAAAAATCTCGGATTGAGAAGCTTCAAATTTGCCTAGTGAATAATTAATTCCGAAAACCGAATCTCCATGTGACTGGATTGAATATCAGGAAATTTCTCGCACTTATCCGAGAAAATGTTTGAAATAACAAAGAATAACCGAACAAGTAAAGTACTGGAATTTTAAGCTGTTTTCATGGAAAGTTTGAAATTCTTTTCAATTTCAATGAAAAGGTTTCATTCTGCAAGGGTTTTTTTTCAAAAGTATTTTTCAGACAGGCTTTGAAGGAGTAAAAATACTGTGGAGGCAGAAATGACAATGTGTGTGTTTTTTCTTTTTCTAGCTACTCGAGAAAGTAATTATCGAATGGCCACCACTAAAGTGAGTTGTAAGGTTCTCATAATCAATGATTGAGAAAAACATAGTCGACCTGAAATTTTGAAACAAGGACTTTCATATCAACCTGGCAGCAAGTTTTAGCCTAGCTATTCCTGTGACAGGTTTCTCCGGCCAGTTTCACATGAGTTCACGTTTCTCGTTAAATTGAAAACATCGACGAGAAAAATCATTATCGCATGATACTCATTAAAACTAGATAAAGAAAAAGCAAACAGAGGTAAAACATTCAGCTGAATGGATCAATCAACGGAAGTAAGGCGAGAAGACGAGAAGGAGTGACTCTACACAGAACAAGCATATACTGTCCAAGAGAAATTGCAAGTTAATCGGAAACTAGTATTTCTGCTCTAATCATTTTCACAGCTACTGTGTCTACTGAGAAAGTGTTAATTGTTGATTTATGAGGAGCAGGGTTCAAGAACCTAGGAGAGCCTCTACAAAGTCTCTCAGTCCGTGAATGCATGGCGTAGTGCGATGTCGCGCTGCCCTTGTCAGTGCGATCACGGGTTCAGATCCGCACTCATCGAATTTTACACATGCATGTGCATAAGTTCATGATGAGAATTAGTTCTCGTACGTTGAGGTCAAGCACTTTGGTGCAGAGCGATGTGTCGCTGTTGATGAACCGGCGTTCGCGGTTTCGTTTACCAGTGGCAGCCATTTTTGCGAACGATTATGTGGCAGTTCCCAGTTGGTTCGATGGTAACTTCGATGTCTCACACCTCAATTCTTCTTGGTTATCGTGACATGATCATGGTTCGTAACTCTCAGTTTCGGCTAGTTTACTACCACCCCTGCTACGATACGTTCCCAAGCACACACTCTCAGCTTCAAAATTACTTGATAGACCGTTTCGTGCCGCGAAACGTTGTGCACTTTGGGATAGATGTTTGATGCGAAGAGCAGACTATATAAGGTGACTGGCGACGCGCCTTTTTAGGCGCGGTTAGATCAGAAAGTTTTGTCACCATATTTAGAAACCACCCTGTGGTCCCGCCATATTGATCTTCCTAGGCGCAATTATGCAAACTTCCTGAAGAGACGAAAGGCAGATTCAGAGGCAATCGTTCAAAAATGCATTAAAGGCATCGTACGCGCTGAAAACCACTCACCGTTTTTTTTTGAGTTTGAATCATTGGTTAGGCCCCCTGAGAACGTGGGTAGAGTTTGTCGGGTCACCGACGCATATTTGGGAAGATATGGGTGATCGAATGCCTCGAGTTCCACCGAAAAAGGCCGGCCTTCTGACAGCCATGTGGCATAAAATGGAAAATAAAGAAGGTTTTCAACAAGCGATATCGCGTAAATGAGTGGAAGTTGCAGTATCATTTGTTGATAAGCTACCTTCTTTTCTCATTTGAGGCCACATGGCCGTCGGAAGGCCGGCCTCTTATGGCGGAATTCGAGGCGTTCGATCTCCCATATCTTCTCGAAAAAGCATCGTTGACCCGACAAACTCTACCCACGTTCTCGGGCGGACCCATCCGTTGATTCAAACCCAACAAACGGTAGGCGGTCTTCAGTGCATACGCAGCCTTTAAAGGCAGTGTTCACGAAGAAAAAGTTCCCCGTTTTTTGCTAAAACGTAAGCTTTGGGTCCCTATAAGAAGAATCAGAGCGGAAGTGCGACGAAAAACGGCCGGTAAGTGGGTGAAAATCTCGTGGGCCAGCCGACCCATTGGGCCACTTTGCCCACGTCCTATAACACTTTCCCTGAATTCGTGGTTAGATGAGCAATGATTTCCGATCAAAAGCCCCGTTCTTCCCTTCATTGTCAACGTCTCTCTTTACTCAGGTCAGCTCGCACACATCGGCTACAAAAAACGGGAGTTACAAGCCTCGGACAACTCGTCCACAATTTTCCCTTGCTGAATTTAGAACAGCCATAACTCCGTTTCCAGGGGGCCTTGTACTATTCCAGGGACATCATTGGAATCAGCATGGGACCGTTTTAAAGCTTGGCAGAGAAAACAGAAAAACGATTTCTATCGTGAACACTGCCTTTAAGTGCCATTCAGATCCCCGAGCTTTACGAGGCTCACGAAAAAAAATCGTCCTCAATTCGAGTGAAGAAAATGGTGACGGAATTGAGTATGGCGAGTGTTAAAGGCAGCAGACACGCTCGCAAAAGTTGTCGAGATAAGTTCATTAGTGGGGTCGCGCAGGCCCTAGAAGAAGCCTCACGATGTTGCAAGCGTGAAAAACGAGTTGAAATGACCGTATTTGAGCTGTATTGAGTTACCAAATCATCCTTTCTCCGCCCATCGATACGGGCTCCGCCCTTCAATTCAGATTTTCCATGCGCGATTACGCTTATTTAGAATACTTTTCAGGCTGCTAAGGGCGTAAGCCCTCTAGAAAAATCTGTACGAGTACATGGGCTTCGTTATCCCAACAAACTTGTCGAATCTTCATTTCAGTCTATTTCTTTCGGTTTTTTCGTTATTTTTGAATACTAACAGCTTCTGACCTTTGATTCGTTCCATAAAATTGATATCTTTTTCGAGCGTGTATGCTGCCTTTAAGATCTCTATGGATGAGCGTCAGAACAGTATGTACTTGCTCAATGTATTTACCCTACGGCGTCAGTTTATGTAGTTTAGAGGCACTGTTCACGATGAACTTGGTTCTTAAATTTTCAACGAGATACATTTGTGGTATCCTTCAGAAATGTAACAGCAAAAAAAACGGATCCAAACACCTACTTAGGGGCAAAAAACCGCTTTGAAGATTATTCCTTTAGCCAGAGTCGGCCTCCCTGGGTCCAGTTCCTGTTATCAAAACTGACACGACTGGATCACTGCCAAGATGTACCACGCCACCAGCAGCATTAGTTTTTTTTCTGAAACAAACAATCTATTTATGAAACGGCTGTCGAAAACTCAATTTCATTAGAAAATCTCTCGGAGGTAAATGCGAGGCAATGTTGATCGTGAACAGTGCCTTTAAATTTACTCTTGTCACCTGAACATCACAAATCAGTTTGAAATGATCAAATACTGTTCTCGTGTCAATATTGATCTGAACCGTCGCCATCTCAATCCTTTTACCTTTTTTCCTGTGTTCTGCTTGAAGAACCCTTTCAGCTCGGGGGCTTCTTCATCACTTGACACTGTTTCCGTTGCGTTTGTTGGCCCCAAAGCCGTCGATTTGGACACAGAAAGGCTAAGATGGGCGTGAACCTAATTGGCTCTTGATGCATTTTTATCAAATTCTGATCTCCTAGATATTTAGGATTTCTTACGCATTTTCAGGCTTTTTTTTGGAAATCGGAAGACCAAAACCATCGGCCTTTTTGTTTACCCATCCCTAGAATTTCTTTACTCTCTGTTGCTTGGATCGTTTCCAGGGTTCGGCGTGAGGTGTGATGTATCACAGAGGGGGGGGGGCGGACCCGCCGACATTCGGTGAGATGTGGGATCGGACCTTTGGTCAACCAAGAACCAAGATGGACTTCTATCAGGGTGGGGGGGGGGGGAGTTGAGAGCCATACCGTTAGTATAAAAAATGACGGCAATATGGGATTACAATAAGGGGTCAAAGTGGAACTGGAGATCATACTGAGAGAGCAAAATGAGACAGGAAGTCAAAAAAGAAACTGAATAGTGAGAAACAACTGCGAAAAAACAAATGAGGCAAGATATGAAATGTAGATAAAAGATAAAGTAAAAATAAGGCAGGAACACACAAGAAGAGCTTACAATTCACTGGTGATGAAGCATGCAAGGCAATAGACGACAGTAGCATGGCCATCGTTGATGACTCTGACATGGAGGAGTCGTGGCCAGGTAAAGTGTGTCACCAAAGCGCTCCTGGATATGTCAGTAGCAATGGTGTTAGGTACTCACTGTCATCGAGGTCATTACAAGCGGACTATCCTGTCAACGAAATGACACAGATGTTTTGGAATTTCGTAATTTAAGATGCATTTCTAGGCGATTAAGGATCCACAGGTTCGATCCCGCTAAAGGTAAAAAATTCCGCAATTCTGAGAAACAATGGATTGTTGACTGTTTGAGAAAAGTATTGTTCAGTGTTATGTCTCTTGCAATTTACTCTACGAAATTGACTCATGTCCAAGATGCGCTATTGCCTGAAGCAGAGGATTTTTATGCCCTGAGGGCACATAGGTGTGGTTGCGGGCTCGGAACCCACATTTTGAATACGAATGTCCGCATATGAACACGCGCCTAAAATTTCATGAACGCAGCTTCAATCAGAACACATAGGGAGGGGTCCATGAAAAAATCCATAGCTAAAATCCATTGTACAAGTATTTAACGAAGTTTGAATTATGGAATTTCGCGTTGCTACAATGTGCGAAAACCTAATCACGAACCCAAGTAATCAATTTCATTCTTTTAACCGGGTAAAGGCGGTCTTTGTAGACCCATTTTTAGGTGTGATACAATCGATTGTATCACACTTGAAAATGCGTCTTCAAAGACCGCGTTCACCCGGTTAAAGGAATGAAATTGATTACTTGGGTCCATGACTAGGTTTTCCGCACGTTATAGCAATACGAAACTCCCTAATCCAAACTTCGTTAAATACTAGTAATTATATACACAGCTATCGATTTTTTCATGGACCCAACCCTATGTAGCGCTGTTCGGCTTAAAGCTGTGGCCATGAAATTTTGGGTGCGTTTTCGCATACGGATAGCCAATCACTAAATGTGGTTTTCATGCCAGAAACCGCACCTATGTGTCCTCAGGGCACTAATCAATGTTCAGCTATTGAACAAACATTTGGTGTCATCGTCGCAGGAGAGTTGTTCTTGTTTGTTTTCGTGGAAAACATTTTTTATTGCATTATTAGAATTAATTGATACAGCCGATACATCAATGTAGTCTTGATCTAAAAATTCGTTCACTATAAAACATTACGAAGGGGCGAACCCCCCGACCCCGGTCGTCAACATCACTCTTTCCGGGGGGGGGGGGGGGGCTGAGCAAATCGCTTGACTTGGGGGGGGGGGGGGGGGTCGGACCAATATTGGGTTCTATCACACCTCGCGCCGTAGACTGTTCGTTTCTTTGGACCCTAAATAATGCTGTTACGCATTAAAAATCTATTTTCGATTTGTCCGATTTTTAACCCGGTTGCAGCCACCGAAAACGCATTCATACCACAGAGCAACTAGTCCAAGTCAGAAAAAATAAGACCATCACTGAAATAAGGCGAGAGAGTGGCATACCTTCTCGTAGAACAGAAAACTGGAAAAACAAAAAGAAATAGAGAATCAGAGATTGCGATTTTGAAATTCACCTATCCGGTTTTGAGGGTTACTACGGTTTTACGGTTCTGTGTACTTTGAAAAGGCAGCACATGTCATTATGCGCTATTGTATAGGGAATTCACAGCTTCCCGCGATCTGACTACAGTATCCAGGCTGCCTGCTATCCGACCGCAGTATTTAAAGGCAGTGTTCACGATGAAAAAAGTTTTCGAAATTCCACTAGGATTGGGTAGTGGAGGGACACTCTGTAACGTTAACGTCAAAAGAACGCATGAAGGCGAGCCAGGAAGAGCCCCAAAAGAGCCCGAAGTTGCAACTTCGAGCGCATTGAAAACCCCAAAAGCGCATTACACGCCCGCCAACGTGAACAAATGAATGCTCGAGATCGTGAGATGAGCGATGATTTTCAATCATTAGCCCCGTTCTTCCCTTCATTCTAAGCTTCTCTCTTTATTTAAGGTCAGCTCGCATAGATCGGCTGCAAAAGACGGAAGTTACAAGCCTCGGACAACTCGTCCACCATGTTTCCATAGCTCAATCTTTGAGGGACCATACCTGAGTTCACAGAAGGTCTTGTATGATTTCAGATACACCATTGGAATCGGCATGGGGCCGTTTTCAAGATAGGCGGAAAAAATAGAAAAACGATTTTCATCGTGAACACTGCCTTTAATGGCCGTATTCATGAAACACTAGGAGCCTCCTGAGAAGGTCCAAAGTCCACCCGCTGTTGGACGAGTTTCCGACGTTGCACCTTCCTGGGTGCCTGACAGGTAGACAGGAAGGCTCCCGGCTACCTGGCGGGTGGACAGGAGGGTTTCTAGCCACCTGACGGGTGGACGGAGAAAATTGCGGCTGCCTCCTTTTTCTTGCGTTTCAGAACGCGATCAATATGATAGTCGCAGGCAGCGCGCGCTCTGCCTGTCCACCCGCACAATTGAGGTTGGGCATGCGGTGCCCGACGGAATGCACTGATAGCGGAGCTGAGACACAGCGGCCTCTTACCCGGCGGTCTCCTCTCTGTGTCTGCGGGTGGCTACCCATGCTTGTCTCTGCTCTGACAGGTGGCGAAGAGGAGGCCACCACTATTGAAATCTCGACAGGGGAGGCACAAAAAGGGTTGCCATACGGCGATCACAGGAGGGCAACGCCCCCTTCCTGTGCCCGCGGTTTCATGAATACGGCCACAGGCTGCCCGCGATCCGACCAACGAGGTCGACATCTGCCCGCGATCCGACCGTAACTTTATGGCTGCCGTGAGTCCGACCGGCGCCGTTTTATCCGCCCGCGATCAGCCCGTACTTCAAGAGATCGAATCCTGAAGCTATTAAAACTTTTATATCAACACGCAGAATTTGCTGGTGCCAGTGAAGAAAAGCGCAGCACTGCGTTAGAGAGCGTTTCCTGGAAAATATGGTGGTGGTACACTATGAATTGCCCTGTATTACAAGTAACATTCTAGAAGTTCACTTTAACCATTTTGAATGACACCGCTCAAGTGTCGTCGGAAAGAATTCTGTGGGTGGTCGTCTTGTGGCGTCAAACTGTGATAAGATTGTTTGGATCACAGAGAAGGACTAAGCAGCCCTATTGGTTACCAAAGTGGCGTCGACCAATAGCAGTGCCTAGCCCTTCCCTCCGATCCGCCCACCGTCCTCATTGCTCGGCGCCACAAGACGGCCACCCGAATCCTGGTAGAGTGGGCATCTTCCGTGACGCTGACGTCAATATTCGATCCTGAGTGTTCTCTGAGGTTGAAAGGTTGGGTGCAGGCACTTCAACAGAATAGACTATGGCTTTGAAACTGTTGTCGAAGGCGGTGTTACGGTTGGGTGGAAATTTCGTACCAGCATCGCTCAAGTTCAAATCACCACTCGAATAGACCATGCTGCCAAAACTGTTGTTTCACAACCGCTGAAAGCATTTCCGCTACTAGTGATTCTCTTTACAGATTGATGAAGCCGACTGTGAAAATGTGGCTGCGCACAAGTTAGCTATGCTGCGGAAGGAACAAGAAAGGAATCGATGGCTCAATAGTCCCAATGCGTACCAAAAGATCGAAATACTTGAGACGGGTACAGATCAGCCAAAGCGAATCACTAAGGTCTCCTATACCTTTCCTATGTATAGCTTGATTTTCTTTAGTCAAATCAGTGCTCATTTTCAGTGGGTACAAGACGCTACATCTCCATCGTCTAGCGGAACTCCTGTTAAAATAAGTGTTCCCCACCAGTTTAGTCCAATGTCAAATAACCCAAAAGAGTTCAAGGATAAACAGAAAGCAATTAAGGTATTTCTCATTAGTGCTCTGTAATGTGCCTGAACTGTAAATTATCGTATGTGATCAAAGCGGAACCGTTCGTCGACTCGGCATTTTCTCTCGTGGATATACAATACCGCTCGTAGGATTTGGTCAGAAAGCGAGCGAGGTCGGGTTTTCGCGTCTTTTTCGTCTTTTCTCTATAACTCGCTCCAAACTCAACTTTGAGCGAAACTAAGAAGATATTCATGATCCTGGCGCCGAGGGCTACCCATTGGTTCAACCTTTGTGGTGGTTTTATTGAGAACTAAAAAAGTTTTGCTGTAAGCCAGATTTGTGATTACGGTACCATGAGGGATGGGGCGCTACCGTCTCCGTCTGCGTTTCCATATCTCTACCGTATCTAGAAAGCTAGTTATTTGCGAAATTTCCATGTTTCTCCATGAAATGCCGACAATGACTACACCTTTGGGTAGCCCTCAACGCCAGTATCATGAATATCTTCCTGGTTTCGCTCAAAGTTGTTTTTAAAGCGAGTTATACAAAAAAACGAAAAAGACGCAAAAACCCGACCTCGCTCGCTTTCTGACCAAATCCTACGAGCGGTATTGTACCAGGTTGTTCAATAAGTTTTGTCGTTCGATAAGAGAGGGCGTCGCTACTAGCCCAAAATTTTTTGGGTTTGTTGGGTTGGTACACTCTTCATATGAACGTATGTGAAGTTTCATTTCAATCTGTCAATTCATTCTTTGTCTACAAGCCATTTAGTGTCGCCGTGTCACAGGTATGGAAAAAATTGAATATCGTGCAGTGATAAAATTCTTATTTTTGGAGGTGTAGCACCGAAAAAAATTCACGAACGAATGGTAAAAGTGTATAATGATTGTTCACCTACATTTAGAACAGTATGAAGATGGGTTGCTGAATTTAAACGTGGTCGAACAAGTCTTGAAGACGTTCCACGTGAAGGACGTCCAAAAAGCGCATCAACACCAGAAATCATTGCCAAAATTGTGGTGCGCGCGAAGTGCGCACCACATTCAGATTTGGTTTCGAATCGGCCACACGCGCAAAACGTTTTTCGAAATCTAAGTTCGGGGTGAAGGTAGAAATTAGCTCTAAATTGCATTGAAAAGAGCGCAAAAAGTTGGATGTAATGCCCAAAAATGGTTTGGAATGGTTTCGTAGAATTTGAGCAAATTTTGAAAAACCGAAAGTTTTCTCTGTTAATCTCCTTTTTTTCAGACGGCGTTCACGATCGTGTGCTACCAGATCAAATTGAGCTAGCGAGCTCATTTTTGGACAGGAGGCTGAAAATGGATGCAGGTCGTTCCTATTCCAATTTGATCTCGATACCTTTATTTTGAAGGGTACCTCAAAATCGTGGGTTTACATACCAAATTAGCCGTGGAGCAGGAAAACTGCTTTTTTTCTGCTGCGGCTGTGGAGACCAGTGTGTGTGGGTGAATCTGCAGCCAATCAACACAGGTCGTCGAAGGTAAGTACTGAACTTGTCAGAATTCGTACTCATGACCCGTCATCGATCGATAATCCATATTATCGATTTTCGTGCTCTTTGCACAAAATGCGGCGAACAGTGGTGATTACTTTTGGGATTGGTTTTCTTGGTTGAGGAACTTTGCTCATTAGTCATTATCGATAAATACCGATCAATAATATTGATTTCTTCGCCTGTTGCACAAAATGCCGCAGTGATTTTTGATTGTTGATGGCTCTAAGTCATTTGTTTGGGAAATTCTTCTCATCATGCAAGATCAAATATTATTGATCAATAATATCGATTCTTCACATTTTGCACAGAATGCGGCATTGAGTTTTATCTTTTATGGTTGTAAGTCATAGGTTTCAAAAATTGTACTCATGCGACAGTATCGTTTGTTAGATGTTTCATCATTCCAAAATGGAAATCGTTGAGCAAAATTCAAGTCAGAAAGGGAACCTTTGGAAAAAATATGTGAAATTTCTGAAAATTTAGCTTCCTGGCAGAAGTAGCGATTTGGCAATGTCATTTAAAAGTCAAAAAAAATTTCAAAAGTATCTTGAAGTATTTCTAGAAAGTGATTTGGCGTAAAATAGCCTGGAGTAATAAAAAAGCAGGGAAATGAAGGGAAATAACCAAAAAATACGATTTGGTGGTCGATCATTTCACAATCTTCTCCGTTAAACTTATCAAAACGAAATCAAGCGCGCAACGTAAACATTAAGCCATTTTCGAAAGCTGTAATAAGGGAATCAGCATATGTCATGCTAGGTGAACGCAACGCTCCATTCCATATCGTGCTTGATTTTGTTTTGATAAGTTTACGGAGAATACAGAACATGGTTTTGGGAGATCGTCGATTGACTGGGAGAGGTTTAGTAGAGGCTCTACACGTCTCATTAGGTAGTGTGAGCCCTCCAAAAAGTTGGTATTTACTATGGCATCATGTCGTTTGCTCACTTCCGTTTGAAAATTAGCCTGCAGGGTTAAATAGGGTTTGATGTGGTAGTATCTCAGACATGATTTCGGTTTTTCCAGGCTCTGAAGACGGCGAATTCGCCGAAACGTAAGCTGAATAAAGGAGAGTACCCTCTATAAAACGACGTATTTCACATCATTCGAGGCACGAGCGGTGCGCGCGACGCATCGGCCTCCGTCTGCCCTCCGCTCTCTCACTGTCTCTAACCTCCGATCCGCACCAGAATGCGTAGGAACCAAGTGAATTTCGCCATTTTTATGGCCTGTATAACAATCTTGGTCGTTGCTGCAAGGAAATCGAAGGTCATTTACATACCAATGCCAAGATTAATTGGGAGCCGCACTTGGACAGGGTTAGCCATATTTTAGGTGAAATTTTGGGTTTAGAAAGCTGTGTGCACAATGGGTGCCGCATTCGCTAACAATGCAACAAAAACACATTCGAATGCGGCTTTCTCAGCAAAATTTGGAGCGTTTTAAAAGGAAAAAGTGGATTTTGTGCGTCGATTCATCACTATGGCTGAGACTTTGCTCTATCACCATGATCCTGAATCAAAACAATAGGCTAAAGAGTGGTGTGAACCTGGTTGTTCGGTTTCGAAACTAGTTCGTGTCCGGAAATCGGCCAAGAAAGTTATGGCATCAGTTTTTTGGGATGCGAAAGGAATTTTGTTTGTGGATTACTTGCAAACTGGTAAAGCATCAATTCTGAATATTATTGCAACCTTTTGGACCAGTTGAAGGAGAAAATTCGTGAAAAAAGACCCGGTTTGAGGAAGAAAAATCCTTTTTCATCAGGACAATGCACCGTGTCACAAGAGCATTTTAACACAGGCTAAAATCCATGAATTAAACTTCGAATTGTTGGAGCATCCACCGTATTCACCAGATTTGGCCCCCAGCGACTTCCATTTGTTTCCAGAACTCAAAAAATTATGCGTGGCAAGCGTTTTCCATCGAGTGAAGGGGTCATAATGGCTGTTGAAGCGTATTTTGCAGGCCTTCCGGATTCTCTTTTCAGGGATGGGATCCACACATTGGAGGGTCGTTGGAGCAAGTGTATTAATGTTCAGGGAGACTATACTGAATAATAAAGTATATTTCGAACCATAAAATTGTGTGTTTTCTTTTCGAACGACAAAAATTATTGAACAACCTGGTAGAGAATGGGCGTCGCATATGTACATACAGTCTACGGCAATGAAAAAGCGGTTGTGCGGTTGCGTATTTCAACGGAACATACTGTAGGCTGCTCCAACGGCAAAATTGTAATTTTCCCTGATTGTCGGAGAATAATTGAGACCGGGAACATTGAGAAACGGTAAGTTTTCCGCCACAACACGTTATCAATACAACTAAAGTCTTTATCACATGGAACTATAAAGAGGAGAAATTAAAAAATATGGAAGTACTACAGAAAAATTCCTCTTTGTTAATCCTGCGTTTATCCATGGTGAAGACTTAGGGTATAGTCATAATGTTTGTGTGTGGGGGGAACCTCAACTTTTTTCATTGTTTGTAATGTTTTTCTTCAAAATTCAGAGAAAAATTACAAATTTGCCGTCGATTATGGCGCAGCTTACAGTGTGCCTATTGGAAATGCACAATAGCTTTTTTTCTTTTGCCGTGGACTGTAGACGCAGAGTACACCGTTCCGACAAACCATTCTGCATTTCCTCCCAACATAACACTGTAAATTCAGGAAAGTGGAAGGCTCGGGACGACAACTGCTGGTCCACAAAGCCAGATATTTGATGGTGTTACGTACGAGGAAATAGCGAAAATGAGGGTTAGTTCAAAGCCACTAGTTTGTTATTTTGCTGTACTAGCTTATCTAATTTACCTAGCTAAAATGTGCGCGATAGTATACTCTTGGCAACAGTTCACAAATGAAGAATTGTTCGAGAATAAGGTTTGCGGTAGGCCTTTTTTCACTGTGAAGAGCCGTACGTGTTGAGAGTGACGAAAGGCAGCGAACCAAGTGGTGAATTTTCTTCAAACGTTCTTTTTCTGTTCTTTTTCAGCCAGATGCTGATGGTATTGCTGGGCAAACCGATAGAACTGTTCTGATTGGAACGGCCAGCAAAGGGATTATTGAGCGGCAGCATCAGCATAACGCTCAAGTAAGGTTCAAATATTTTTGTAGCAAGTGTTAGTTAACTGGGTACAGCACAGAGTTGAGAAAATTTGTCGACCGTCCTCCCCCCCCCCCCCTTCACCCCCATTCCTCTTTCGTTTTCGCGCCACATTAGTACCCTCCTAATAGTTTTGCCTGACTCTTTGAACAGCACGATATCAAATAGGAATAGGAAGGATAGCTCAGATAGGATATATGAAATTCTCTATCTGTGAATGGGTCAACCGAAAAATCTGCCGGAATGACAAAGTTATTTATCAATGAAATGATCTACAATGATTTGATCCCCGCCACACTTCCCTGGGTTGGAATTCATGAACGAAAACCCATGGGCTACTGTTGGGCTTGCGGTGAAAGTAACACGCAATTTTCGGACGCTAACCCAACAGTATGTAGCCTATGGTTTGCGTTTATGCATCCCAGTCCTGTACTGGGACCCATGAATGCAAACCATAGGCTACATACTGTTGGGTTAGCCTCCAAAAAGGCCTGGACCATACTTGCTGCGGTGAGCGCCGTCTGGAAATCTGCAATATCGATCGAACCCGGCGATATTTCTCACTAGAAGGTATCGGATTCTTTAGGCACCGTTCACACATAGTCCTCAACGCCAGCGTTTGACGGGCGTGACGCAGCATTAGAGTATGAATTCGGACTATGAAGACTTCACCGGCGAAACTGTGGCGGTTCGATGTGGAGTGGGCCTAAAATTTGCCGAGCAGGCAAAATCTGTAAACGCTTTCATCATCATATAGCAGAGGGTAGTACTGGAATCAGTTTTCATGAAACGGAATGAAATGGTTGATGGATTAATAGTAAAATACGACAAAACCGTTACGGCCGTCGCCGCCATGGCGGTGCGGGCGTGACGTGTGTGTCGCGTGGGCGTGGCGTCAGACCATTCTTACCCCAACGCAATGCCCTTGCGTCATACGCGTGACTCGCTGGCATGAAGATGTATGAATAGAGGACAGTACCCTAAAAACTGGAGCGACTGGTTAACCATAAGTGTTCCGTTACATTTTTGCTGCCAGTGGAGGTGTTCTACGGGTTACATCATGTTGCAACGTACCAACCCAATAGCAATAGGAAGGATATTCCTACGTATTAAAGGCAAAGCCCAACTTCATGGGTAATTTTTGATATTATACTCCGGCTGCCGTCTAAAGCAATCCTGCCGAACGCGAATTCTCAGTTCGCTCAAATAAGCAAAATTTCTCAGTTCGCTCAAATAAGCAAGAAAAGCGAAGAAAAAGTCGACCACGCCCCCAGAAAAAAAAACGGGTGACGCTCATCAACAAGTTTTCGATCTAAATAGGGACGAGACACAAGGTGGATTTCATTCAAAATCAGTGCTTCTCCATTTGATATTGGTCTAGATTTATATCGTTATCTGATCCAGTGCGAAGGCCGAGCATCACGAGAAAAAAACAGGTCCGAGGCAACTCCTCCACAAAGTCCCCAGTGTTCAAATTCTTAATGTTTGAGAATCCGTTACTTCGTTCCTAGTGGGTTCTGAGCGATTCTGAAGAAATTACCGTGATCAGCGTGAGACTGCATAGAAAAACTGGAAAACAATCCCGAGTTTGAACTGTGCCTTTAAGCGCGATGAGCGGTGTGGATAAACGGTAGCTGTGGCCGGTATAGGAGGCCCCTGAATAGAACCTCAGAGACACAAAACGCCAGTTTAGGGTGGCGAGAGTATTCCAACATCCCAGGAGACACCTCGATTCGAAAATGGGGTTCAAAGGCACAAGACAACCAGAAAATAATTTTTTCAGGTTTTATCCTTGGTGAGGGTCACACTCTTATCACAATGATATCTCCTAAATCGTCATTGACCTCCCTACGAACGGAGATGTGGATCCCTGAAAATGCCAGAATTTGTCAGGCGAAAATTTGATGAACGAGTTGTCTCAGGCCTGTATTTTTCTTCATTCATAGCCGCTGCACGAAAGCGAAACTGGGTGAGGAAATAGATCAACAACGGAGTGAAAGACGGAAACGCAATTGAAACTCAGCCATTCATCTAGCCGCTAAGAATGTTGGAGATCAAGAAAAAGGGTGTGGCTCGTGGTGGTCGCTTGTATCTCGCTTATTTGGAGGGATTGAGATTTCGAACTTAGCACGCCTTATAGAGGGCGGGTTCTGAACGCAATTGCGTGAGGATATCAAATTTCCTATCTTGGAGTGCACATTACTTTCGAAAGCAGCATACACGCTCGCAAAAGTAGTTGAGATAACGACGGTAATTTCCTCAGATGACCAACACTAAAACGCCAAACTGTCGTTGGAAGTCTAAAAAACGAGCCAATGCGACCGTTTCGGCGCAAATAAGTTGTATGAAAAGACGGGTTCCACAGGCAAAGTGAGCGGGGCTCCACACCTCGCTGCTCACAATTGCTCGATAAAGTCGTTTTGGCTCGTTTTCGAGGCTTTGAACGACGTAAACATTCAGCTCCCATCCATGCGAGTGGAGCAGCATTGGTAGTCCAATCATGTTAGCGCTCGTGTGTCTTTGAGAGCGTGTTGTCCGTTTTGAACCAATTTAAAAAAGCAACCCGGGGTAATTTCCTTTCCATCAATCCTTTCGAGGTTTTCTTGTCGAAGCTCAATACTAGCAACCCCAAGCCTTGAATTCAGACCATAAAATTTATAGCATTTTCAAGCGTGTATGCTGCCTTCAAAGGCACAGTTTACTTCAGAACCGTTTTTTTGGTGATCATGAAGAAGGTCCTACTGTTATTCCAATGATTCCTCTGGAATAGCACGAAATCCTCTGCAAACGGAGTTATTTTCTTTTGAAGAACCCCTAAAGTCGAGCAGCGAAAGCAAGGTGAAAGAATTGTCAGAGGCTTGTAACTTCTGTCATTTGGTGCCGATGTATGGGAGTGGAACTGAAGAAATAGAGGCCAAGAATGAAAGGAAGAGCGGGACTTCCGATAAAAAACCGTTGTTAATTTTGCCACTGCTGAGTTTGATAGGCCGTCTAAGGGGCGTGCCAAAGTGGCTTCATGCTGTGGGCTTCTGTGGGGTTACTGTTGCAGTGCGCTCTACAGCGACAGTGACAGTAGCAGCGACAGGTGTCGGCACATTCACAGTATGTCAGCTCTCCGCGGCACGTCGCTGCGATAGGGGTCGTTTATAGTTCCGCCGCCGAGTGGCGCGGCAAAGTGCAATCCTGTAATATCGATCGTGCCGCGCTATGTGATCAATATTACAGAAATGCACTGTGCCGTGCCGGTCGGCGGCAGAACGTTAAGCGACTCCATAGACGCGCGACAACTCTTCCTACGACTGCCGATGCCGTTGTTCCGATGCGAGTCCCACCGCCATTTGTGTCACATTGTTTGCCTTTCGCTCATTACAGCGACAAAGTATGCCATACCCCTGAGTGTCATGCGTCACGCAGCGCAGCAAGTATGATTCCGGCATGAGATTCTTGAAGAATTCAGTTTTCGAATGATTTTTGAAAGTTTCTGTTAACGATTAATTTATTTGCGATTGATTATTTCAATACTATCACCTTAAAATGGCCAAATAATTCAACGTTTTCATTTATAAGGTCTGTCAAGAGCGGGGTACCCCAAGGAGGGGTAATGTTACCAATTCTGTTCGCTATTTACACCTCGGAACTCCCAGGACTCCACGGTGTTGAGTGCAAACAGTTTGCTTATGATATTAAGATTTATAAGAAGGTCGAAGGCGGAGAAGATCAGAGTGTGGTGGCTTGTGCATTGGAGAGCATTCTTGATTGATCTCATGAGTGGAAACTACCCTTGGCTTCTGGAAAGACAGTGTTCATGAGGCTGGACATGTCGGATCTGCCATGTACATACAATTTGGATGGTCATGTGCTGACTTCCGTATCCTCTGTCAAAGACCTGGGTTCTCATTACAACAGCAAACTTGACTTCTCCGAACATTACCAGTACTTGTGCAGAAAATCTTGTTCAAAACTTCCCTCATCTTCAAGGCGTTGGCCATTCGAGACAGAAAAGTGTTGTTGAGAGCATTCAAAATCTACGTCAGACCAATTTTGGAAAGTGGAACGACAGTTTTTCACCGCATAAAAGAAAAGGTATTTTGCAACTTGAGAAAATCCAACACAATTTTACACGCAAAATATATGTAAGATCTCATATCCAGACCTATGACAGAATACCATATGCGGGAGCAAGGAATAGGGAATTGAAAGTTCATTCTCTAGAATCTCGCCGACGCCTGAATGATGTTTGCATGGTGTTTAAGTTACTAGCTGGCCTTGCGAAAATCAACCTTTCTAGATTCTATAGGCTGAACCGCTCGAGGATCGGGGGGAGCAAGCTTAAGATTTCATATGCAGCTCCGAATGGCAATTTTAGAGCCTGTACCCTTACTTGTAGAGCCGGATCAACTTTTGTCTCTCTTAAAGGCAGTGTTCACGATAAATCTCGTTCTCGAGGTCTCGGTGTGAAACACTAAGTTGGCAGGTGCTGTAGAGGTCAGAGTCGAAGAAAGCAACGGAAATTAGCCAGAAATAAATACAAACGGCTTTGGAGGCTCTCCCGGTCCGCCCCCAATCGGACGAGCTTGTGGCGCCGCACACGTTTCGATGGCAAATTGCCAGCAACTCTGCCGCAGTTAGCATTATCGATTCGCGTAGATTTCGCGATTAGCGCGCGCTTGCCGAAATCAGCAGGGTCCATGATTCTCGTCCACGCCCTGAATTTAGAAGCCGTTATTTTAACTTATTCTGGACGTTTTTCTTCCCTGTTTCTTCACTATTAGTTACCTCACGACCAAACAATCCCATTTTTGGGTCGAACTCGAGTGCGATATTCATCGTGAACACAGCCTCCTAGATACTACACCGGTATCAGTACCTTCTGCTTTGTGGAGTTTCAAACACATTGCAGGGAAGAAGCTGTTGTCTTTCTAGGTCCACATGGAAGAAAACTCGTATTTGCCCTTTTTTATCTAGTTCATGTTCTATGTATGTAGTTAACTGTATCAATGTATCTTGCGCTTGCCTTATGTGGCGTACTCAATAAATAAATGAGTAAATAAATATTCAAGAAATCGATTGTACCGATTTCCTGAATAAACCGGATAATCACAAGACCGAATAGCTAAAGTTTCCGAATGACCGGATTTTCCTTCAAGTGGGAAATTTTAAATTCCTGAATCAACCAGTTATCAACTATCAACCTCGTGGTCCAGTTCAACAAAACAACTGCGGCCAAACATCGTCGATTAGTCAGACAAAGCAAAGGTCCAGTTAGGCACGTAGATTGCGCAAAGGTTGTTGCGAACTCCAGAGGATTTGTTTTTGGTGCCTCTTCAATGAGCTTTCATTCCTCCATATGTTTTTTTAAGATTCCATAATTTCATGCAAGAAAATGTACCCTCTGTTTTGAAGTGAAATTTACATGCTTCAATCGCGCGCGTATGCCGCTTATTCTCCCCCGCTCTTTCAATGTCCCTCCCCTCGCTCCTAACACGCTCACTCACGAATGAACAAAGTGAACCTCTCTCCAAAATACTGGGTACATGTTCATAACTTTTTGCAATGAAAATCATTCCTAATATTAATGAGTAAGTTTACCATGTCGCTCTTTTCGGAGCTTTTGAAAGATGACCTTCGTTGTTACCATGGGGAGTTTCATTTGTTCACATTATTTCAAAAAAAAAAGACTAATCGTTTTTGAGCTTTCATTCCTGTAGTTCGCCGTCAATGAAGAACTACATAGTATTGAAAACGTGGTATACGAGCAGTGTCTTTGTTCTTCTGAGTTTCTCTAGTTTAATAATTTTTTTTGGAGTCGAGCAATAGCTTTTTGAATTTTTGGTGAATTGCAAAATTAATGTGTCAACTCATTGACATGCTGGCGAGTTTTTTTTTGCGAAAATTAACGAAAAAATTATATGCTATTCACGAACAGTCCTAATGTAGATCCCTTCCCTTTGTTCTCGATTTTGCTGGTTGTAACCCTATAGTTCAACTTAACAGTTGCTCGAGTAACATAAAAGATCCCTATTTTGTGCCTTCACTGGGTGGAACATGGCTGCACAGGTCCCCACTTTCAATCGATTCCATCACGTATGTGTTTCTATTTTTTTTGGTAATAGGAAAGTTTGTTAAACAAAAAACTACAACTCTCACTGAAGACGAAGTTTCTTTGCAGGTATACCGGCAACTGTACGCACCAAACCCGTTTGCCTGTGAGACTGACGAGGACATAAGGAAATACATGCAAGAGGTACAATTCATCTACGCATTCGCGTCCACTCCGCAAAGGGCACGCTGTTTTTGAAGGCGTGCTGCGGCGCGGTTGCTAGTATCCTAAGACAGGGATGTGGGATCACCCGCGCACCAAAAGCAATAGCCGCCCGGGTGATCCCACCACATCCCTGTCTGAGGATACTCGCAACCGCGCCGCAGCACGCTTTCGCAATCAGCGTGCCTTTGCAGACTGAACGGCAATGCGTAGATGAACTGTATGTACATAACGAATGCGATTCTGCTGAATGATATTTTCATGTTCCTGGTTTCAAAATACATAGTGGCACAAATCTTGCATTGTTGAAATAAAACTCTCGTGAGCCACAGGTCTCCGAACTTATAAATTTCGTATTTTCTCTTTTAGAAGTTCGTGTACTTCGATTTTTTCAATCCTCTTTTTAGGTGTGCTGCTAATAGAGGTATACTTCAACTGGAGGAATTATTTTTATTTCTCAGCATTGTTTTTTGGAATTCTCATAGTGAAAACTTTATGAACAAAACTATGATTTTCGCGAGTAACCACCATGGAAATTCTGCTGTTCAAGTCCGATTGAGTTTTCGCTTTCACACTCGTTAATATTATCGTCCTTTTCGTTTCCCTGTTTTAGAATCTAAATTTTTCCTTATCCTTTTTTGAAATGTACTACTAACAGGGGTCTACTTCAAAAAGGGTGTATATGCTTCTAATTTTCGGCCCTCTCTTTTTGATGGACTTCTGTTAGCGGTGTACTTCTGATAGAGAAAATACGGTATGTATACATAATATTCAGCATAAATTCTTTGTTTTCTAGGTGGAACTGAAATCACCAAAATCGCACACGCCGACCCCAGGTGCTCAAGACAAATCCCTAGATCGATTTGATAGGCCGTCAAGTCCATTCCAAGAAGATCCTGGAGCAGGTTAGTGATTTCTACAGACATATGCTTCATGATTTTCCTGGTCAAGTACGTTACCGACTCAAAAAGGCACCAAAGGATTCTTACCTACAGAAAGCCGACACGGAACAGTTTGTCGTGAGGCTGTACTCTGCGTCTCTGCGTTTCTATGTGCGCGCATTATCTATATTATCTACAGAGCGCCCCTCACGGCTAACCGTTCCCTAATAACCACCAAAAGCTAGGATCAAGAGGCGGTCAAATCCGTGTATATATTTTTATGAATATTTCTCTGAAGGTTGTGCATGTTTTCAACTGAAAATTTAGACGTTCACTTGGAGTTGTGAGCGTTCAGTTTCTGACAAATCTAAGGAAAAGTTTTCAGTTTCTGAGTTTGTGTGTTTGGTGCATAGTATGGGTTTATGCACTGGAGTCCATTCCACTCATGTACGGACGTGGAATTTTTTCTTAATAAGCACGCGTCGTCGCGTTTGAACTGTACATGGACCCCTAAAGCAATATTGGAGCGCACCTTAAATCAAAGACAGAAAGGATTTACGATATTGCGGAATCCACAGAAGCGAATCATAGAAAAAAATTTGAAATGACATTATTTATGGGTTTGTGCTTCTAAGATTGGAGCAGGTATTCGGACAAAAATCAAAAAAGTTCATAAGATATAGGTGGAATTTGCGCTTCATTTCTGAGAAAAGGATCAATCCCATTACTTTGGGGCGGGTCTCAACATGATCCGTGACAGATGATCGGTTCTGTCACAATTGCGAACTTATAGTATGGCAATGGCTTCAGAATTAGATAATATTCTATAGACGATGAAACCCAACCATTGTTTTTCTTCTCGTGGATTGATAGTTTTTTTCTCCAGATACAGCATCGCTGATGCAGGCTGCTCGTATTCACCGAAATTTCAACAACGCAACTGCATCCTCTGAAGTTCTTGATACGCTCTCGGTTGGCAGGGAAGTCACCAAGGATACAGACGATACTGGTACGCTCCCGCTCCTTTTTCTCAATCCCCTTTCGGTACCGTATGGTAAATTCGATTCCGGCTCAACCATGATCCATCATAAGCCACAATCCAGCTAGTTTTCCTATCATATACTGTAGCAGTCCTGAAGGCACAGGACACCCAAAAAATATTTTCCAGATTTTATGCTCATCTTGGAGTGAGCAACTCTCCGATCACAATGGTATCTATGAAATTGTCCAAGACCCCCTACGGACCGAGATATGGCTCCTTGAAATCGCCTGCATTTTGAGGGCGAAAATTTGGTGGACGAATTTTCTCAGGCCTGTTTTTCTCTTCATTCGCAATCGGTCACGAGAGCAAAACAGGATGAGGAGATAGACCAGCAGTGGACGGAGCGACGACTGGTTGGAAGCCATCTATCCATCAAGCCGCTATCGAGTTCCAAAATCTGGTTGGGGGTCGGGCCTGTGGTGGTGAGCGAAGGGGGTCGGGCCCGTGGTGGTCGCTTATATCTCGATTATTTGGAGGAATTTAGATCTCGAATGTCGCACGTGTTATATAGGAGGGGTCTTCTACACAATTACACGAAAATCTCAAAATTCATATCTGAGGGTGTACTGTGTCTTTAAAGAAACAGTCCAAGCTCAGGGACGAAATCCAAGATTTCCACATAATTGTGAACCCTATTTAACACCTGTCCACCCTGTATAGCACCTGCCAAGTGCGAGCCCTCAAGTCCTCCGAATAAGCGAGATATAAGAGGAGGCCACCCTGGGGCGCCCACATCGGGAAGCCACTTTGGCACGCCCGTTTTACAAACTTTCGAGCTCAATAGTGACGATATGAGCGATGATTTTCGATCAATATCCCGTTCTTCTCTTCATTCTCAGCCTCTCTCTCCATTCAGGGCCGCCCGCCTACATCAGTTGCAAGTGACCGAAGTTACAAGCCTCGGACAACTCGTCCACTATGCTTTCGCCGCTCGATTTGCGAGGGGCCATAACTCTGATCATAGGGGGTCTTTTACGATTCCAGAGACATCATTGGAATCAGCGTGGGACCGTTTCCAAGATAGGCAGAAAAACAGAGAAACGATTCTGAGACTGGACTGTGCCTTTAAAAGCACAGGACACCCAGAAAATTATTTCTTAGTTTCTATGCTGAATTTGGAGAGAGTCATATGCTGATAACAGTGGTAGCTCTGAATTCGTTCAAGACCCCTATGAACAGAGTGATCGCTCCTCAGAGTTGCATATATTTTGAGAGTAAAGCATTGGTGGACGAGTTGTCTCAGGCTTGTTTTTCACTTCATTCGCAATCCTTGCGCGAGAGCGAGCCAGGATAAGGGAACGATCTGCCAGTGGACTGAAGAACGACGACGGGTTGGAATTCATCCATCCATCAAGCCGCTATCGAGTTCCAAAATCTGGTAGGGGGTTTGGCCCGTGGTGGTGAGCGAAAGAGGTCGGGCCTCTAGTGGTCGCTTACATATATCACGCTCATTTTGAGGAATTGAGATCTCGTACTAAGCACGTGTTATTCAAGAGGGTTCTACTACACAATCAAATAAAAATCACAAGATTCATGTCCGAAGGTGTACTGTGCCCTTAAAGACAGGGTTCGCGATAAATCGACTTTTGAGCTCTCTTCTTGAAAATGTAGATTTGGTCATCTTAAAGGTAAAAATAAGTGAGAAAACCTGGAAATTCGCAGGAAAACGCTCGAAAACGAGGTGTAACGGCTAATTACCGGTGTCGGCAGGCCCTCTAATTAACAAGGTTTTCTTTAGGGCTTGCTTGCACGATTTTTATTTTGCTGCTAAGGTCGTCAGAAGTCTCCTGAAATGCTCAGCAATTACCTTAGAAGCAAATGAAAAGTTCACAAAACAGGCTTCTACACAAATCTCGATAATTGGGGGCGGGAGGACACTAAACAAGAACTTGTTCCTGAGCGTGTTTTATTCAATTTTTCACTTTTTTTCATTTTGGTGATGGCCAGGTTTACTATTCTATGGGGATAGCACAACAACCGATTTTATCGACAACTCTGCCTTCAAAGGCACAGTCCAACCTCAGGATCGTGTCTCTTTTTTCCTGCCTATCTTGAAACCGGTCCCACGATGGTTTCAATGATGTCTCTGGATTCGTACAAGACCCCCTGGAAACGGAGTTATGGTCCTTCAAAAATTGAGGTGCGGAAGCATGATGGACGAGTTGTCCGAGGGTTGTAACTTCCGTCATTTGCAACCGATGTATGAGAACCTATCTGAATGAAGAAAGAGGCTGAAAATGAAGGGAAGAACGGGCCATTGATCTTAAATCATCGCTCATCTCGCCACTGTTGAGCTCGAAAAATCGTTAAAGGGGCGTGCCAAAGTGGCTTCCCGAGGTGGGCGCCCCAGGGTGGCTTCCTCCTATAACTCGCTTATTCGGAGGAAATGATAGCCCACACTTGGTAGGTGTTATGCAAGGTGGGTCTTCTCGCAACTATGTGGAAATCTCAGATTTCGTTCTTGAGCTTGGACTGTGCCAAAATCTATTGACATGACCTTTTTACAAAAAATGTTTTTATACATATATCGGCCTAAGCTCTGCAAAACTTGATGAAACTTTGGTATGTTATAGAGCATCACATACCTTGTCTTAGGCATGCACAAGCATAGGTTTTGAAATCGCTGTCTTCAAATATGGAATTGTGGTGAGCGCTTTGCGCTCACCAGATTTGGCTTTGATCTCTCACCGCGCGCATGTCCTATACCGAGTTCATACTGTCACCAGGAAATTAAGCTGTACATCATTTGAAGGGTTTAATCAATATACATATCTGATCCAGGTTTCATTGCAATCAGGGACGCCCGTAATTACGACTAACGACTAAAAGGCTTCTTGGGTGCTACGACGAACGACTAACGCCTAACGGAAATAAAAATATTTTCGCATACAATCCCAGAATTCGTTGGAAAGTCAAAAGTCATTCGAATCGCGCTCCAATCCAAGGCTTATACCAGGATTGATACATATTGCCTTGTTGTGTCCTGTTGGTCGTTCCAGGTGGATGGTACTTAATAGCCATAGCCTTCAGTATTTATTATTTCTACTGACACAGCTTCGCAGATGAAGACCCCCCCCATTCTGACCGCAAGTGAACTCAGAAAAATCAAACCAAGTTACTTGTAATATAAATGTAACTTACTTGAATGTCTCAAGTAACTTGCATTTATATTACAGGTAACATACATTTATATTACATGTAACATACATTTATATTACATTTAACCTAAATTTATATTGCATGTAAGTTACACTTAAGTTACATGTAACTTACATTTGAATTTTCACTCTGGGTGGCCATCACGTGACGCAGACAACACGAAGGGGGCGTGTCCCAAACCACACACTACGCAAGCAGCAAGTTTCTCAAACCTGGGTAATTGAACCAACAGCAACGCCAGTCGAAATGCTGACCCCGCGAGTGCGTCGTACATCAACATTGGAAATATCTTCTTAGCCAATTTGAGTTACTCGTGACTTATATCGAACCATTTAAGTTACATGTAACATATCAGAGGCGTACCGCATGCAGTATCCCTCTAGGATACGGAACTAGGTGTGGACAGAGCTGAATTCACTCAGACCCCCCTCCTCCAGAAGCAAACTTCTTGGAATTTTCTCAGAACCCCCCACCCCCCAGAAGCGCTCGAAATGGTTCATTCGGTCTCCCGGTGAAGCTCAGACTCCCCTCTCTCCACACTTGCACAGCTCAGACCCGCGGTATGGATATCCACACCCCGCGCCGAACCCTGTATCCCGCTGATTTGTTACACGTAAGTCAAATGACCTTAGATAAGTCGCAAGTAAGTTACATCGGCTCAGATATGTTACAAGTAACTTGTTTTCAACTTTTTATGTTACAAGTGACTTGTTTTCATTTTTCTGAGTCCGCGTCGGTCGCGCTACTTTCTGGTAGGCTCACTGAACCGGTTTCGGCACTGACCTGCTCGAGCGGAGATTTTTGCAGAGGGCACTATCAGACGTGACAATAAGGAGCGGGCCACAACTGCCCAACGACGGGAACTGTATCCGATGATTGGATTGTAAAGGGTGCCGTCCTTCGATTTTCAGTCAAAAATTCGAGGTATGGGGTTTCTATAAATTGTTACTGGGGCCTCTCAGGGGTGTAATTTTCACTTGGATACCTTTACTTTCAACGTTTCCCCAATATGGGAACAAGCTCTAAACCACTTAAAGGCACAGGACACCCAAAAAATAAGTTTTCAGATTTCGCACTCATCCTGGAGAGAGTCACACGCTGATCACAGTGGTATCTCTGAAATCGTCCAAGACCCCCTTTGAACAGAGTCATGGCTCTTCAAAGATGCCTAGATTTTGAGGGTGAAAAATTGGTGGACGAGTTGTCTCAGACTTGTATTTCTCTTGATTCGCAATCGTTGCGTGAGAGAAAGCCAGAATAAGGAGACAATCCGGTAATGGACTGAAGAACGACGACTTGTTGGAACTCTTCCATCCATCGAGCCAACATTGAGTTCGAAAATCTGTTAGGGGGTCGGGCCTGTGGTGGTGAGCGAAGGGGGTCGGGCCTGTGGTGGCCGCTTATATCTCGCTTATTTGGAGGAAATAAGATCTGGCATTTGGCAAGTGTTATACAGGAGGGGTCTTCTACACAATTACATGAAAATCTCAAAATTCATATCTGAGGGTGTACTGTGCCTTTAAGCGCTCGGCTCGCGACGCTGAGCAAAGAACATTTAGTGCAAAGTCGGTGCATTTCTCTGTGTTGTCACCATCGGGTAGATCTCAAATAACATCATGTAGCGCAGGATGGCAAATTTTGCTCTGGGAAAAAGCGAAGGGTTCTAGATTTACTCGGTTGCCCATATTGTTTCTTTTCTTACCGAAAAAAATGACAAGAATCAATAAACACACACTCTCAAGTATTAGGCTTTCATTCATATTTTAAACTATGTATGTGTAAATTTGGAGTTTAAACAAGGTTCTCTCACAAAAAATGATTTGTGTTTCTAATTGCCATGAATGATTTGGAAAACGTACGCCTCTTCATGCATTCGTTTTTTTCTATTTAAAAAGGGCTTTTTTCTGCCTCAACTGTGCTTGTTTTCAACGCCTAGATTTTTAGCGACTAAGGTCTAACGAAGGTTTTGGCCGGTTGAACGACTAACGAATTATAAAAGTTCTATTACGCACATCCCTGATTGCAATAGGTCACCGTTCTCAAAAGTTACGGCGCCTCAAATGACGCGAAAAATTTTCTCCGCCACGGCCTATCCTCCGCCTCCGCCTCAATCCGTCACATTTCATTTTTTTGGACGGCATGTACCACATTACTTGAAACATGGCGACCAGAGCTAACCGGGCACGAGGATGTCAAAAATAATCCGCAGAACTCACCATTTTCACTCCTGGAATACTTTCAGGCGGTTCAAACATAGAAACCGGCCTCTCAATATTAGTTGATAAAAATGACGGGCTTTTCGTTATCAGTTGTTGTTTTTTCATAGAATCCATATAAATACCTCGCTCTCTAGAGTGGTGTACTCTGAACGTCTGGATCGGAAGAGAATGGTGGTGCGGGAGGGATGTTTCTGAGCGAGGCGCGTGTTCGTACCATGCGTACCATCGATGAGAAGGCGTCGCAGGATGTGATGAAGTGTCAGCTAACTATGCGGGACCGCAACAGCAGTATGCAGGACTACAGCAGGACCTCAGTAGGGGTGCGCAGGACATCATGGGACGTGTGCAGGACCTCAGTAGGGGTGCGCCGGAGCGCAATAGGGGTGTGCAAGATGTCATAGAATGTGTGCAGGACCTCAGTAGGAGTGTGCAGCACACCATGGGACGTGTGCAGGACGGCAGCAGGGGTGTGCAAGATGTCATGGAATATGCCCAGGACTTCGGTAGGAAAGTGCAGCACACCATGGGACGTGTGCAGGACCGCAGCAGGGGTGTGCAAGATGTCATGTAATATGTGCAGGACCTCAGTAGGAGTGTGCACGACCGCAAAAGGGGTGTGCAAGATGTCATAGAATGTGTGCAGGACGTCAGTAGGAGTGTGCAGGACGTCATGGGACGTGTGCAGGACCGCAGTAGGGGTGTGCAGGATGTCATGGAATGTGTGCAGTACCTCAGTAAGAGTGTTTAGGACATCATGGGACGTGTGCAGGACCGCAGTAGGGGTGTGAAAGACATTATAGGACGTGTGCAGGATGTCATGGAATGTGTACAGGACCTCAGTAGGAGCGTGCAGCACATCATGGGACGTGTGCAGGACCGCAGTAGGGATGTGCAAGTTATTATGGGACGTGAGCAGGATGTCATAGAATGTGTGCAGGACCTCAGTAGGAGTGGGCAGGACATCATGGGACGTGCGTAGGACATCATGGGACGTGTGCAAGACCGCAGTAGGGGTGTGCAGGATGTCATGGAATGTGTTCAGGACCTCAGTAGGAGGGTGTAGGACATCATGGGACGTGTGCAGGACCGCAGTAGGGGTGTCTAAGACATTATAGGACGTGTGCAAGATGTCATGGGATGTGTGCAGGTGCTCAGTAGGAGCGTGCAGGACGTCGTAGAATGTGTAGCACCTCAGTAGGAATGTGCAGGACATCATGGGACGTGTGCAGGACCGCAGTAGGGGTGTGCAGGATGTCATGGAATGTGTTCAGGACCTCAGTAGGAGGGTGTAGGACATCATGGGACGTGTGCAGGACCGCAGTAGGGGTGTCCAAGACATTATAGGACGTGTGCAGGATGTCATGGAATGTGTGCAGGTGCTCAGTAGGAGCGTGCAGGATGTCATGGAATGTGTGCAGGACCTCAGTAGAAGTGTGTAGGACATCATGGGACGTGTGCAGGACCGCAGTAGGGGTGTGCAGGATGTCATGGAATGTCGGCAGGACCTCAGTAGGAGTGTGCAGAACATCATGGGACGTGTGCAGGATTCAAGCAGGGATGTGCAGGATGTCATGGAATGTGTGCTGGATCTCAGCAGGGGTTTTCAGGACATCATGGTACATGTGCAGGAACCCAGTAGGGATGTGTAGGACGTCATGGAATGTGTGCAGGACCTCAGTAGGAGTGTGCAGGACAACATGGAATGTGTGCAGGCCCTCAGCAGGGACGTGCAGGACGTCATGGAATGTGCGCAAGACGTCGTAGAATGTGTGTAGCACCTCAGTAGGAATGTGCAGGACATCATGGGACGTGTGCAGGACCGCGGTAGGGGTGTGCAGAATGTCATGGAATGTATGCAGGACCTCAGTAGGAGTGTGCATGACATCATGGGATGTGTGCAGGACATCATGGGACGTGTGCAGGACATCATGGGACGTGTCCAGGACCGCAGTAGGGGTGTGCAAGACATTATAGAACGTGTGCAGGATGTCATGGAATGTGTGCAGGACCTCAGTAGGAGCGTGCCGCACATCATGGGACGTGTGCAGGACCGCAGTAGGGGTGTGCAAGTTATTATGGGACGTGTGCTGGATGTCATGGAATGTGTCCAGGACCGCAGTAGGGGTGTGCAAGACATTATAGAACGTGTGCAGGATGTCATGGAATGTGTGCTGGACCTCAGTAGGAGCGTGCCGCACATCATGGGACGTGTGCAGGACCGCAGTAGGGGTGTCCAAGACATTATAGGACGTGTGCAGGATGTCATGGAATGTGTGCAGGACCGCAGTAGGGGTGTGCAGGATGTCATGGAATGTCGGCAGGACCTCAGTAGGAGTGTGCAGAACATCATGGGACGTGTGCAGGATTCAAGCAGGGATGTGCAGGATGTCATGGAATGTGTGCTGGATCTCAGTAGGGGTTTTCAGGACATCATGGGACATGTGCAGGACCCCAGTAGGGATGTGTAGGACGTCATGGAATGTGTGCAGGACCTCAGTAGGAGTGTGCAGGACAACATGGAATGTGTGCAGGACGTCGTAGAATGTGTGTAGCACCTCAGTAGGAATGTGCAGGACATCATGGGACGTGTGCAGGACCGCGGTAGGGGTGTGCAGAATGTCATGGAATGTATGCAGCACCTCAGTAGGAGTGTGTAGGACATCATGTGACGTGTGCAGGACCGCAGTAGGGCTGTACAAGACATTATGGGACGTGTGCAGGATGTCATGGAATGTGTGCAGGACCTCAGTAGGAGCGTGCAGGACATCATGAGACGTGCGCAGGACCCCAGTAGGGGTGTGCAGAACATCATGGGGCGTGTGCAGGACCGCAGTAGGGGTGTGCAGGATGTCATGGAATGTGTGCAGGACCTCAGTAGGAGTGTGCAGGACATCATGGGATGTGTGCAGGACATCATGGGACGTGTGCAGGACATCATGGGACGTGTCCAGGACCGCAGTAGGGGTGTGCAAGACATTATAGAACGTGTGCAGGATGTCATGGAATGTGTGCAGGACCTCAGTAGGAGCGTGCAGCACATCATGGGACGTGTGCAGGACCGCAGTAGGGGTGTGCAAGTTATTATGGGACGTGTGCTGGATGTCATGGAATGTGTGCAGGACCTCAGTGGAAGTGTGTAGGACATCATGGGACGTGTGCAGGACCGCAGTAGGGTTGTGCAGGATGTCATGGAATGTGTTCAGGACCTCAGTAGGAGGGTGTAGGACATCATGGGACGTGTGCAGGACCGCAGTAGGGGTGTCCAAGACATTATAGGACGTGTGCAGGATGTCATGGAATGTGTGCAGGACCGCAGTAGGGGTGTGCAGGATGTCATGGAATGTCGGCAGGACCTCAGTAGGAGTGTGCAGAACATCATGGGACGTGTGCAGGACCCCAGTCAAGATGGGAGTGTGCAGGATGTCATGGAATGTGTGCTGGATCTCAGTAGGGGTGTTCAGGACATCATGGGACATGTGCAGGACCCCAGTAGGGATGTGTAGGACGTCATGGAATGTGCAGGACCTCAGTAGGGGTGTGCAGGATGTCATGGAATGTGCGCAGGACGTCGTAGAATGTGTGTAGGACCTCAGTAGGAATGTGCAGGACATCATGGGACGTGTGCAGGACCGCAGTAGAGGTGTGCAATATGTCATGGAATGTGTGCAGGACCTCAGTAGGAGTGTGCAGGACATGATGGGTCGTGTGCAGGTCCGCAGTAGAGTGTGTGCAGGACATTATGGGACGTGTGCAGGATGTCATGGTATGTGTGCAGGACCTCAGTAGGAGCGTGCAGGACATCATGAGACGTGCGCAGGACCCCAGTAGGGGTGTGCAGAACATCATGGGGCGTGCAGGACCGCAGTAGTGGTGTGCAGGATGTCATGGAATGTGTGCAGGACCTCAGTAGGAGTGTGCAAGACATCATGGGATGTGCAGGACATCATGGGACGTGTGCAGGACATCATGGGACGTGTCCAGGACCGCAGTAGGGGTGTGCAAGACATTATAGAACGTGTGCAGGATGTCATGGAATGTGTGCAGGACCTCAGTAGGAGCGTGCAGCACATCATGGGACGTGTGCAGGACCGCAGTAGGGGTGTGCAAGTTATTATGGGACGTGTGCTGGATGTCATGGAATGTGTGCAGGACCTCAGTAGGAGCGTGCAGGACATCATGATACGTGTGCAGGACCGCAGTAGGGGTGTGCAAGACATTGAGGGACGTGTGCAGGATGTCATGGAATGCGTGCTGGTGCTCAGTAGGAGCGTGCAGCACATCATGGGATGTGTGCAGGACCGCAGTAGGGGTGTGCAAGTTATTATGGGATGTGTGCAGGATGTCATGGAATGTGTGCAGGACCTCAGTAGGAGCGTGCAGGACATGATGGGACGTGCGCAGGACCCTAGTAGGGGTGTGCAGGACATCATGGGACGTGTGCAGGACCGCAGTAGGGGTGTGCAAGTTATTATGGGACGTGTGCAGGATGTCATGGAATGTGTGAAGGACCTCAGTAGGAGCGTGCAGCACATCATGGGACGTGTGCAGGACCGCAGTAGGGGTGTGCAAGTTATTATGGGACGTGTGCAGGATGTCATAGAATGTGTGCAGGACCTCAGTAGGAGTGGGCAGGACATCATGGGACGTGCGCAGGACCCCGGTAGGGGTGTGCAGGATGTCATGGAAGGTATGCAGGACCTCAGTAGGAGTGTGCAGGACATCATGGGACGTGTGCAGGACCGCAGTAGGAGTGTGCAGGACATAATGGGACGTGTGCAGGACCGCAGTAGGGGTGTGCAAGTTATTATGGGACGTGTGCAGGATGTCATGGAATGTGTGAAGGACCTCAGTAGGAGCGTGCAGGACATCATGATACGTGTGCAGGACCGCAGTAGGGGTGTGCAAGACATTGAGGGACGTGTGCAGGATGTCATGGAATGTGTGCAGGTGCTCAGTAGGACCGTGCAGGATGTCACGGAATGTGTGCAGGACCTCAGCAGGAGTGTGTAAGACATCATGGGACGTGCGCATGACCCCAGTAGGGGTGCGCAGGACATCATGGGACGTGTGCAGGACCGCAGTAGGGGTGTGCAGGACATCATGGGACGTGTGCAGGACCGCAGTAGGGGTGTGCAAGATGTCATGGAATGTGTGCAGGACCTCAGTGGGAGTGCGCAGGACATCATGGGACGTGTGCAGGACCTCAGCAGGAATGCGCAGGAGCGCAGTAGGGGTGTGCAAGATGTCATAGAATGTGTGCAGTACCTCAGTAGGAGTGTGCAGCACACCGTGGGACGTGTGCAGGACGGCAGCAGGGGTGTGCAAGATGTCATGGAATATGTCCAGGACTTCGGTAGGAGTGTGCAGCACACCATGGGACGTGTGCAGGACCGCAGCAGGGGTGTGCAAGATGTCATGTAATATGTGCAGGACCTCAGTAGGAGTGTGCACGACCGCAGTAGGGGTGTGCAAAATGTCAAGGAATGTGTGCAGGATCTCAGTAGGAGTGTGCAGGACGTCATGGGACGTGTGCAGGACCGCAGTAGGGGTGTGCAGGATGTCATGGAATGTGTGCAGTACCTCAGTATGAGTGTGAAGGACATCATGGGACGTGTGCAGGACCGCAGTAGGGGTGTGCAAAATGTCAAGGAAAGTGTGCAGGATCTCAGTAGGAGTGTTCAGGACGTCATGGAATGTGTGCAGGACCTCAGTAGGAGTGTGTAGGACATCATGGGATGTATGCAGGACCGCTGCAGGGGTGTGAAAGACATTATAGGACGTGTGCAGGATGTCATGGAATGTGTGCAGGACCTCAGTAGGAGCGTGCAGCACATCATGGGACGTGTGCAGGACCGCAGTAGGGGTGTGCAAGTTATTATGGGACGTGTGCAGGATGTCATGGAATGTGTGCAGGACCTCAGTAGGAGCGTGCAGGACATCATGGGACGTGCGCAGGACCCCAGTAGGGGTGTGCAGGACATCATGGGACGTGTGCAGGACCGCAGTAGGGGTGTGCAAGTTATTATGGGACGTGTGCACGATGTTATGGAATGTGTGCAGGACCTCAGTAGGAGCGTGCAGGATGTCATGGAATGTATGCAGGACCGCAGTAGGGGTGTGCAAGACATTGAGGGACGTGTGCAGGATGTCATAGAATGTGTGCAGGACCTCAGTAGGAGTGGGCAGGACATCATGGGACGTGTGCAGGACCGCAGTAGGGGTGTGCAAAATGTCAAGGAAAGTGTGCAGGATCTCAGTAGGAGTGTTCAGGACGTCATGGAATGTGTGCAGGACCGCAGTAGGAGTGTGCAGGACATAATGGGACGTGTGCAGGACCGCAGTAGGGGTGTGCAAGTTATTATGGGACGTGTGCAGGATGTCATGGAATGTGTGAAGGACCTCAGTAGGAGCGTGCAGGACATCATGATACGTGTGCAGGACCGCAGTAGGGGTGTGCAAGACATTGAGGGACGTGTGCAGGATGTCATGGAATGTGTGCAGGTGCTCAGTAGGACCGTGCAGGATGTCACGGAATGTGTGCAGGACCTCAGCAGGAGTGTGTAAGACATCATGGGACGTGCGCATGACCCCAGTAGGTGCGCAGGACATCATGGGACGTGTGCAGGACCGCAGTAGGGTGTGCAGGACATCATGGGACGTGTGCAGGACCGCAGTAGGGGTGTGCAAGATGTCATGGAATGTGTGCAGGACCTCAGTGGGAGTGCGCAGGACATCATGGGACGTGTGCAGGACCTCAGCAGGGGTGCGCAGGAGCGCAGTAGGGGTGTGCAAGATGTCATAGAATGTGTGCAGTACCTCAGTAGGAGTGTGCAGCACACCGTGGGACGTGTGCAGGACGGCAGCAGGGGTGTGCAAGATGTCATGGAATATGTCCAGGACTTCGGTAGGAGTGTGCAGCACACCATGGGACGTGTGCAGGACCGCAGCAGGGGTGTGCAAGATGTCATGTAATATGTGCAGGACCTCAGTAGGAGTGTGCACGACCGCAGTAGGGGTGTGCAAAATGTCAAGGAATGTGTGCAGGATCTCAGTAGGAGTGTGCAGGACGTCATGGGACGTGTGCAGGACCGCAGTAGGGGTGTGCAGGATGTCATGGAATGTGTGCAGTACCTCAGTATGAGTGTGAAGGACATCATGGGACGTGTGCAGGACCGCAGTAGGGGTGTGCAAAATGTCAAGGAAAGTGTGCAGGATCTCAGTAGGAGTGTTCAGGACGTCATGGAATGTGTGCAGGACCTCAGTAGGAGTGTGTAGGACATCATGGGATGTATGCAGGACCGCTGCAGGGGTGTGAAAGACATTATAGGACGTGTTCAGGATGTCATGGAATGTGTGCAGGACCTCAGTAGGAGCGTGCAGCACATCATGGGACGTGTGCAGGACCGCAGTATGGGTGTGCAAGTTATTATGGGACGTGTGCAGGATGTCATGGAATGTGTGCAGGACCTCAGTAGGAGCGTGCAGGACATCATGGGACGTGCGCAGGACCCCAGTAGGGGTGTGCAGGACATCATGGGACGTGTGCAGGACCGCAGTAGGGGTGTGCAAGTTATTATGGGACGTGTGCAGGATGTCATGGAATGTGTGAAGGACCTCAGTAGGAGCGTGCAGGACATCATGATACGTGTGCAGGACCGCAGTAGGGGTGTGCAAGACATTGAGGGACGTGTGCAGGATGTCATAGAATGTGTGCAGGACCTCAGTAGGAGTGGGCAGGACATCATGGGACGTGTGCAGGACCGCAGTAGGGGTGTGCAAAATGTCAAGGAAAGTGTGCAGGATCTCAGTAGGAGTGTTCAGGACGTCATGGAATGTGTGCAGGACCGCAGTAGGAGTGTGCAGGACATAATGGGACGTGTGCAGGACCGCAGTAGGGGTGTGCAAGTTATTATGGGACGTGTGCAGGATGTCATGGAATGTGTGAAGGACCTCAGTAGGAGCGTGCAGGACATCATGATACGTGTGCAGGACCGCAGTAGGGGTGTGCAAGACATTGAGGGACGTGTGCAGGATGTCATGGAATGTGTGCAGGTGCTCAGTAGGACCGTGCAGGATGTCACGGAATGTGTGCAGGACCTCAGCAGGAGTGTGTAAGACATCATGGGACGTGCGCATGACCCCAGTAGGGGTGCGCAGGACATCATGGGACGTGTGCAGGACCGCAGTAGGGGTGTGCAGGACATCATGGGACGTGTGCAGGACCGCAGTAGGGGTGTGCAAGATGTCATGGAATGTGTGCAGGACCTCAGTGGGAGTGCGGAGGACATCATGGGACGTGTGCAGGACCTCAGCAGGGGTGCGCAGGAGCGCAGTAGGGGTGTGCAAGATGTCATAGAATGTGTGCAGTACCTCAGTAGGAGTGTGCAGCACACCATGGGACGTGTGCAGGACGGCAGCAGGGGTGTGCAAGATGTCATGGAATATGTCCAGGACTTCGGTAGGAGTGTGCAGCACACCATGGGACGTGTGCAGGACCGCAGCAGGGGTGTGCAAGATGTCATGTAATATGTGCAGGACCTCAGTAGGAGTGTGCACGACCGCAGTAGGGGTGTGCAAAATGTCAAGGAATGTGTGCAGGATCTCAGTAGGAGTGTGCAGGACGTCATGGGACGTGTGCAGGACCGCAGTAGGGGTGTGCAGGATGTCATGGAATGTGTGCAGTACCTCAGTATGAGTGTGAAGGACATCATGGGACGTGTGCAGGACCGCAGTAGGGGTGTGCAAAATGTCAAGGAAAGTGTGCAGGATCTCAGTAGGAGTGTTCAGGACGTCATGGAATGTGTGCAGGACCTCAGTAGGAGTGTGTAGGACATCATGGGATGTATGCAGGACCGCTGCAGGGATGTGAAAGACATTATAGGACGTGTGCAGGATGTCATGGAATGTGTGCAGGACCTCAGTAGGAGCGTGCAGCACATCATGGGACGTGTGCAGGACCGCAGTAGGGGTGTGCAAGTTATTATGGGACGTGCGCAGGATGTCATAGAATGTGTGCAGGACCTCAGTAGGAGCGTGCAGGACATCATGGGACGTGCGCAGGACCCCAGTAGGGGTGTGCAGGACATCATGGGACGTGTGCAGGACCGCAGTAGGGGTGTGCAAGTTATTATGGGACGTGTGCAGGATGTCATGGAATGTGTGAAGGACCTCAGTAGGAGCGTGCAGGACATCATAATACGTGTGCAGGACCGCAGTAGGGGTGTGCAAGACATTGAGGGACGTGTGCAGGATGTCATGGAATGTGTGCAGGTGCTCAGTAGGACCGTGCAGGATGTCATGGAATGTGTGCAGGACCTCAAAAGGAGTGTGTAGGACATCATGGGACGTGCGCATGACCCCAGTAGGGGTGCGCAGGACATCATGGGACGTGTGCAGGACCGCAGTAGGGGTGTGCAAGATGTCATGGAATGTGTGCAGGACCTCAGTAGGAGTGCGCAGGACATCATGAGACGTGTGCAGGACCTCAGTAGGGGTGCGCAGGAGCGCAGTAGGGTGTGCAAGATGTCATAGAATGTGTGCAGGACCTCAGTAGGAGTGTGCAGCACACCATGGGACGTGTGCAGGACGGCAGCAGGGGTGTGCAAGATGTCATGGAATATGTCCAGGACTTCGGTAGGAGTGTGCAGCACACCATGGGACGTGTGCAGGACCGCAGCAGGGGTGTGCAAGATGTCATGTAATATGTGCAGGACCTCAGTAGGAGTGTGCACTACCGCAGTAGGGGTGTGCAAAATGTCAAGGAATGTGTGCAGGATCTCAGTGGGAGTGTGGAGGACGGCATAGGACGTGCAGGACCGCAGTAGGGGTGTGCAGGATGTCATGGAATGTGTGCAGTACCTCAGTATGAGTGTGTAGGACATCATGGGACGTGTGCAGGACTGCAGTAGGGGTGTGCAAAATGTCAAGGAAAGTGTGCAGGATCTCAGTAGGAGTGTTCAGGACGTCATGGAATGTGTGCAGGACCTCAGTAGGAGTGTGTAGGACATCATGGGACGTATGCAGGACCGCTGCAGGGGTGTGAAAGACATTGTAGGACGTGTGCAGGATGTCATGGAATGTGTGCAGGACCTCAGAAGGAGCGTGCAGCACATCATGGGACGTGTGCAGGACCGCAGTAGGGGTGTGCAAGTTATTATGGGACGTGTGCAGGATGTCATAGAATGTGTGCAGGACCTCACTAGGAGTGGGCAGGACATCATGGGACGTGCGCAGGACCCCGGTAGGGGTGTGCAGGATGTCATGGAAGGTATGCAGGACCTCAGTAGGAGTGTGCAGGACATCATGGGACGTGTGCAGGACCGCAGTAGGAGTGTGCAGGACATAATGGGACGTGTGCAGGACCGCAGTAGGGGTGTGCAAGTTATTATGGGACGTGTGCAGGATGTCATGGAATGTGTGAAGGACCTCAGTAGGAGCGTGCAGGACATCATGATACGTGTGCAGGACCGCAGTAGTGGTGTGCAAGACATTGAGGGACGTGTGCAGGATGTCATGGAATGTGTGCAGGTGCTCAGTAGGACCGTGCAGGATGTCACGGAATGTGTGCAGGACCTCAGTAGAGGTGTGCAAGTTATTATGGGATGTGTGCAGGATGTCATGGAATGTGTGCAGGACCTCAGTAGGAGCGTGCAGGACATCATGGGACGTGCGCAGGACCCTAGTAGGGATGTGCAGGACATCATGGGACGTGTGCAGGACCGCAGTAGGGGGGTGCAAGTTATCATGGGACGTGTGCAGGATGTCATGGAATGTGTGAAGGACCTCAGTAGGAGCGTGCAGCACATCATGGGACGTGTGCAGGACCGCAGTAGGGGTGTGCAAAATGTCAAGGAAAGTGTGCAGGATCTCAGTAGGAGTGTTCAGGACGTCATGGAATGTGTGCAGGACCTCAGTAGGAGTGTGTAGGACATCATGGGATGTATGCAGGACCGCTGCAGGGGTGTGCAAGATGTCACGTAATATGTGCAGGACCTCAGTAGGAGTGTGCACGACCGCAGTAGGGGTGTGCAAAATGTCAAGGAATGTGTGCAGGATCTCAGTAGGAGTGTGCAGGACGTCATGGGACGTGTGCAGGACCGCAGTAGGGGTGTGCAGGATGTCATGGAATGTGTGCAGTACCTCAGTATGAGTGTGAAGGACATCATGGGACGTGTGCAGGATCTCAGTAGGAGTGTGCAGGACGTCATGGGACGTGTGCAGGACCGCAGTAGGGGTGTGCAGGATGTCATGGAATGTGTGCAGTACCTCAGTAGGAGTGTGTAGGACATCATGAATATGTATGCAGGACCGCTGCAGGGGTGTGCAAGATGTCATGTAATATGTGCAGGACCTCAGTAGGAGTGTGCACGACCGCAGTAGGGGTGTGCAAAATGTCATGGAATGTGTGCAGGACCTCAGTAGGAATGTGCAGGACATCATGGGACGTGTGCAGGACCGCAGTAGGGGTGTGCAAGTTATTATGGGACGTGTGCAGGATGTCATGGAATGTGTGCAGTACCTCAGTATGAGTGTGAAGGACATCATGGGACGTGTGCAGGACCGCAGTAGGGGTGTGCAAAATGTCAAGGAAAGTGTGCAGGATCTCAGTAGGAGTGTTCAGGACGTCATGGAATGTGTGCAGGACCTCAGTAGGAGTGTGTAGGACATCATGGGATGTATGCAGGACCGCTGCAGGGGTGTGCAAGATGTCATGTAATATGTGCAGGACCTCAGTAGGAGTGTGCACGACCGCAGTAGGGGTGTGCAAAATGTCAAGGAATGTGTGCAGGATCTCAGTAGGAGTGTGCAGGACGTCATGGGACGTGTGCAGGACCGCAGTAGGGGTGTGCAGGATGTCATGGAATGTGTGCAGTACCTCAGTATGAGTGTGAAGGACATCATGGGACGTGTGCAGGACCGCAGTAGGGGTGTGCAAAATGTCAAGGAAAGTGTGCAGGATCTCAGTAGGAGTGTTCAGGACGTCATGGAATGTGTGCAGGACCTCAGTAGGAGTGTGTAGGACATCATGGGATGTATGCAGGACCGCTGCAGGGATGTGAAAGACATTATAGGACGTGTGCAGGATGTCATGGAATGTGTGCAGGACCTCAGTAGGAGCGTGCAGCACATCATGGGACGTGTGCAGGACCGCAGTAGGGGTGTGCAAGTTATTATGGGACGTGTGCAGGATGTCATGGAATGTGTGCAGGACCTCAGTAGGAGCGTGCAGGACATCATGGGACGTGCGCAGGACCCCAGTAGGGGTGTGCAGGACATCATGGGACGTGTGCAGGACCGCAGTAGGGGTGTGCAAGTTATTATGGGACGTGTGCAGGATGTCATGGAATGTGTGAAGGACCTCAGTAGGAGCGTGCAGGACATCATGATACGTGTGCAGGACCGCAGTAGGGGTGTGCAAGACATTGAGGGACGTGTGCAGGATGTCATGGAATGTGTGCAGGTGCTCAGTAGGACCGTGCAGGATGTCATGGAATGTGTGCAGGACCTCAAAAGGAGTGTGTAGGACATCATGGGACGTGCGCATGACCCCAGTAGGGGTGCGCAGGACATCATGGGACGTGTGCAGGACCGCAGTAGGGGTGTGCAAGATGTCATGGAATGTGTGCAGGACCTCAGTAGGAGTGCGCAGGACATCATGAGACGTGTGCAGGACCTCAGTAGGGGTGCGCAGGAGCGCAGTAGGGTGTGCAAGATGTCATAGAATGTGTGCAGGACCTCAGTAGGAGTGTGCAGCACACCATGGGACGTGTGCAGGACGGCAGCAGGGGTGTGCAAGATGTCATGGAATATGTCCAGGACTTCGGTAGGAGTGTGCAGCACACCATGGGACGTGTGCAGGACCGCAGCAGGGGTGTGCAAGATGTCATGTAATATGTGCAGGACCTCAGTAGGAGTGTGCACTACCGCAGTAGGGGTGTGCAAAATGTCAAGGAATGTGTGCAGGATCTCAGTAGGAGTGTGCAGGACGTCATAGGACGTGTGCAGGACCGCAGTAAGGGGGTGTGCAGGATGTCATGGAATGTGTGCAGTACCTCAGTATGAGTGTGTAGGACATCATGGGACGTGTGCAGGACTGCAGTAGGGGTGTGCAAAATGTCAAGGAAAGTGTGCAGGATCTCAGTAGGAGTGTTCAGGACGTCATGGAATGTGTGCAGGACCTCAGTAGGAGTGTGTAGGACATCATGGGACGTATGCAGGACCGCTGCAGGGGTGTGAAAGACATTGTAGGACGTGTGCAGGATGTCATGGAATGTGTGCAGGACCTCAGTAGGAGCGTGCAGCACATCATGGGACGTGCAGGACCGCAGTAGGGGTGTGCAAGTTATTATGGGACGTGTGCAGGATGTCATAGAATGTGTGCAGGACCTCACTAGGAGTGGGCAGGACATCATGGGACGTGCGCAGGACCCCGGTAGGGGTGTGCAGGATGTCATGGAAGGTATGCAGGACCTCAGTAGGAGTGTGCAGGACATCATGGGACGTGTGCAGGACCGCAGTAGGAGTGTGCAGGACATAATGGGACGTGTGCAGGACCGCAGTAGGGGTGTGCAAGTTATTATGGGACGTGTGCAGGATGTCATGGAATGTGTGAAGGACCTCAGTAGGAGCGTGCAGGACATCATGATACGTGTGCAGGACCGCAGTAGTGGTGTGCAAGACATTGAGGGACGTGTGCAGGATGTCATGGAATGTGTGCAGGTGCTCAGTAGGACCGTGCAGGATGTCACGGAATGTGTGCAGGACCTCAGTAGAGGTGTGCAAGTTATTATGGGATGTGTGCAGGATGTCATGGAATGTGTGCAGGACCTCAGTAGGAGCGTGCAGGACATCATGGGACGTGCGCAGGACCCTAGTAGGGGTGTGCAGGACATCATGGGACGTGTGCAGGACCGCAGTAGGGGTGTGCAAGTTATTATGGGACGTGTGCAGGATGTCATGGAATGTGTGAAGGACCTCAGTAGGAGCGTGCAGCACATCATGGGACGTGTGCAGGACCGCAGTAGGGGTGTGCAAAATGTCAAGGAAAGTGTGCAGGATCTCAGTAGGAGTGTTCAGGACGTCATGGAATGTGTGCAGGACCTCAGTAGGAGTGTGTAGGACATCATGGGATGTATGCAGGACCGCTGCAGGGGTGTGAAAGACATTATAGGACGTGTGCAGGATGTCATGGAATGTGTGCAGGACCTCAGTAGGAGCGTGCAGCACATCATGGGACGTGTGCAGGACCGCAGTAGGGGTGTGCAAGTTATTATGGGACGTGTGCAGGACGTCATGGAATGTGTGCCTGACCTCAGTAGGAGTGTGCAGGACGTCATAAGTGTGTGAAGGACTTCAGTACGAGTGTGCAGGACATCATGGGACGTGTGCAGGACCGCAGTGGGGGTGTGCAGGACATTATGGGACGTGTGCAGGATGTCATGGAATGTGTGCAGGACCTCAGTAGGAGCGTGCAAGACATCATGGGACGTGTGCAAGACCGCAGTAGGGGTGTGCAAGACATTGAGGGACGTGCAGGATGTCATGGAATGTGTGCAGGTGCTCAGTAGGACCGTGCAGGATGTCATGGAATGTGTGCAGGACCTCAAAAGGAGTGTGTAGGACATCATGGGACGTGCGCATGACCCCAGTAGGGGTGCGCAGGACATCATGGGACGTGTGCAGGACCGCAGTAGGGGTGTGCAAGATGTCATGGAATGTGTGCAGGACCTCAGTAGGAGTGCGCAGGACATCATGAGACGTGTGCATGACCTTAGTAGGGGTGCGCAGGAGCGCAGTAGGGTGTGCAAGATGTCATAGAATGTGTGCAGGACCTCAGTAGGAGTGTGCAGCACACCATGGGACGTGTGCAGGACGGCAGCAGGGGTGTGCAAGATGTCATGGAATATGTCCAGGACTTCGGTAGGAGTGTGCAGCACACCATGGGACGTGTGCAGGACCGCAGCAGGGGTGTGCAAGATGTCATGTAATATGTGCAGGACCTCAGTAGGAGTGTGCACTACCGCAGTAGGGGTGTGCAATATGTCAAGGAATGTGTGCAGGATCTCAGTAGGAGTGTGCAGGACGTCATAGGACGTGTGCAGGACCGCAGTAGGGGTGTGCAGGATGTCATGGAATGTGTGCAGTACCTCAGTATGAGTGTGTAGGACATCATGGGACGTGTGCAGGACCGCAGTAGGGGTGTGCAAAATGTCAAGGAAAGTGTGCAGGATCTCAGTAGGAGTGTTCAGGACGTCATGGAATGTGTGCAGGACCTCAGTAGGAGTGTGTAGGACATCATGGGACGTATGCAGGACCGCTGCAGGGGTGTGAAAGACATTGTAGGACGTGTGCAGGATGTCATGGAATGTGTGCAGGACCTCAGTAGGAGCGTGCAGCACATCATGGGACGTGTGCAGGACCGCAGTAGGGGTGTGCAAGTTATTATGGGACGTGTGCAGGATGTCATAGAATGTGTGCAGGACCTCACTAGGAGTGGGCAGGACATCATGGGACGTGCGCAGGACCCCGGTAGGGGTGTGCAGGATGTCATGGAATGTATGCAGGACCTCAGTAGGAGTGTGCAGGACATCATGGGACGTGTGCAGGACCGCAGTAAGAGTGTGCAGGACATAATGGGACGTGTGCAGGACCGCAGTAGGGGTGTGCAGGATGTCATGGAATGTGTGCAGTACCTCAGTATGAGTGTGTAGGACATCATGGGACGTGTGCAGGACGGCAGCAGGGGTGTGCAAGATGTCATGGAATATGTCCAGGACTTCGGTAGGAGTGTGCAGCACACCATGGGACGTGTGCAGGACCGCAGCAGGGGTGTGCAAGATGTCATGTAATATGTGCAGGACCTCAGTAGGAGTGTGCACTACCGCAGTAGGGGTGTGCAAAATGTCAAGGAATGTGTGCAGGATCTCAGTGGGAGTGTGCAGGACGTCATAGGACGTGTGCAGGACCGCAGTAGGGGTGTGCAAGTTATTATGGGACGTGTGCAGGATGTCATAGAATGTGTGCAGGACCTCACTAGGAGTGGGCAGGACATCATGGGACGTGCGCAGGACCCCGGTAGGGGTGTGCAGGATGTCATGGAATGTATGCAGGACCTCAGTAGGAGTGTGCAGGACATCATGGGACGTGTGCAGGACCGCAGTAGGAGTGTGCAGGACATAATGGGACGTGTGCAGGACCGCAGTAGGGGTGTGCAAGTTATTATGGGACGTGTGCAGGATGTCATGGAATGTGTGAAGGACCTCAGTAGGAGCGTGCAGGACATCATGATACGTGTGCAGGACCGCAGTAGGGGTGTGCAAGACATTGAGGGACGTGTGCAGGATGTCATGGAATGTGTGCAGGTGCTCAGTAGGACCGTGCAGGTTGTCACGGAATGTGTGCAGGACCTCAGTAGGGGTGTGCAAGTTATTATGGGATGTGTGCAGGATGTCATGGAATGTGTGCAGGACCTCAGTAGGAGCGTGCAGGACATCACGGGACGTGCGCAGGACCCTAGTAGGGGTGTGCAGGACCGCAGTAGGGGTGTGCAAGTTATTATGGGACGTGTGCAGGATGTCATGGAATGTGTGAAGGACCTCAGTAGGAGCGTGCAGCACATCATGGGACGTGTGCAGGACCGCAGTAGGGGTGTGCAAGTTATTATGGGACGTGTGCAGGATGTCATAGAATGTGTGCAGGACCTCAGTAGGAGTGGGCAGGACATCATGGGACGTGTGCAGGACCGCAGTAGGGGTGTGCAAAATGTCAAGGAAAGTGTGCAGGATCTCAGTAGGAGTGTTCAGGACGTCATGGAATGTGTGCAGGACCTCAGTAGGAGTGTGTAGGACATCATGGGACGTATGCAGGACCGCTGCAGGGGTGTGAAAGACATTGTAGGACGTGTGCAGGATGTCATGGAATGTGTGCAGGTGCTCAGTAGGACCGTGCAGGATGTCATGGAATGTGTGCAGGACCTCAAAAGGAGTGCGCAGGACATCATGGGACGTGCGCATGACCGCAGTAGGGGTGTGCAAGATGTCATGGAATGTGTGCAGTACCTCGGCAGGAGTGAGCAGGACATCATGGGACGTGTGCGAGACCGCAGTAGGGGTGTGCAAGATGTCATGGAATGTGTGCAGTACCTTAGTAGGAGTGTTCAGGACATCATGGGACGTGCGCAGGACCGCAGTAGGGTTGTGCAAAATGTCAAGGAAAGTGTGCAGGATCTCAGTAGGAGTGTGCAGGATGTCATAGAATGTGTGCAGGACCTCAGTAGGAGTGGGCAGGACATCATGGGATGTATGCAGGACCGCTGCAGGGGTGTGAAAGACATTATAGGACGTGTGCAGGATGTCATGGAAGGTATGCAGGACCTCAGTAGGAGTGTGCAGGACATCATGGGACGTGTGCAGGGCCGCAGTAGGGGTGTGCAAGTTATTATGGGACGTGTGCAGGATGTCATAGAATGTGTGCAGGACCTCAGTAGGAGGGGGCAGGACATCATGGGACGTGCGCAGGACCCCAGTAGGGGTGTGCAGGACATCATGGGACGTGTGCAGGACCGCAGTAGGGGTGTGCAAGTTATTATGGGACGTGTGCAGGATGTCATGGAATGTGTGAAGGACCTCAGTAGGAGCGTGCAGGACATCATGATACGTGTGGAGGACCGCAGTAGGGGTGTGCAAGACATTGAGGGACGTGTGCAGGATGTCATGGAATGTGTGCAGGTGCTCAGTAGGACCGTGCAGGATGTCATGGAATGTGTGCAGGACCCCAAAAGGAGTGTGTAGGACATCATGGGACGTGCGCATGACCCCAGTAGGGGTGCGCAGGACATCATGGGACGTGTGCAGGACCGCAGTAGGGGTGTGCAAGATGTCATGGAATGTGTGCAGGTGCTCAGTAGGACCGTGCAGGTTGTCACGGAATGTGTGCAGGACCTCAGTAGGGGTGTGCAAGTTATTATGGGATGTGTGCAGGATGTCATGGAATGTGTGCAGGACCTCAGTAGGAGCGTGCAGGACATCACGGGACGTGCGCAGGACCCTAGTAGGGGTGTGCAGGACCGCAGTAGGGGTGTGCAAGTTATTATGGGACGTGTGCAGGATGTCATGGAATGTGTGCAGGACCTCAGTAGGAGCGTGCAGCACATCATGGGACGTGTGCAGGACCGCAGTAGGGGTGTGCAAGTTATTATGGGACGTGTGCAGGATGTCATAGAATGTGTGCAGGACCTCAGTAGGAGTGGGCAGGACATCATGGGACGTGTGCAGGACCGCAGTAGGGGTGTGCAAAATGTCAAGGAAAGTGTGCAGGATCTCAGTAGGAGTGTTCAGGACGTCATGGAATGTGTGCAGGACCTCAGTAGGAGCGTGCAGCACATCATGGGACGTGTGCAGGACCGCAGTAGGGGTGTGAAAGACATTGTAGGACGTGTGCAGGATGTCATGGAATGTGTGCAGGTGCTCAGTAGGACCGTGCAGGATGTCATGGAATGCGTGCTGGTGCTCAGTAGGAGCGTGCAGCACATCATGGGACGTGTGCAGGACGGCAGCAGGGGTGTGCAAGATGTCATGGAATATGTCCAGGACTTCGGTAGGAGTGTGCAGCACACCATGGGACGTGTGCAGGACCGCAGCAGGGGTGTGCAAGATGTCATGTAATATGTGCAGGACCTCAGTAGGAGTGTGCAGGACCGCAGTAGGGGTGTGCAAAATGTCAAGGAAAGTGTGCAGGATCTCAGTAGGAGTGTTCAGGACGTCATGGAATGTGTGCAGGACCTCAGTAGGAGTGTGTAGGACATCATGGGATGTATGCAGGACCGCTGCAGGGATGTGAAAGACATTATAGGACGTGTGCAGGATGTCATGGAATGTGTGCAGGACCTCAGTAGGAGCGTGCAGCACATCATGGGACGTGTGCAGGACCGCAGTAGGGGTGTGCAAGTTATTATGGGACGTGCGCAGGATGTCATAGAATGTGTGCAGGACCTCAGTAGGAGCGTGCAGCACATCATGGGACGTGTGCAGGACCGCAGTAGGGGTGTGCAAGTTATTATGGGACGTGTGCAGGATGTCATGGAATGTGTGAAGGACCTCAGTAGGAGCGTGCAGGACATCATGATACGTGTGGAGGACCGCAGTAGGGGTGTGCAAGACATTGAGGGACGTGTGCAGGATGTCATGGAATGTGTGCAGGTGCTCAGTAGGACCGTGCAGGATGTCATGGAATGTGTGCAGGACCCCAAAAGGAGTGTGTAGGACATCATGGGACGTGCGCATGACCCCAGTAGGGGTGCGCAGGACATCATGGGACGTGTGCAGGACCGCAGTAGGGGTGTGCAAGATGTCATGGAATGTGTGCAGGACCTCAGTAGGAGTGCGCAGGACATCATGAGACGTGTGCAGGACCTCAGTAGGGGTGCGCAGGAGCGCAGTAGGGTGTGCAAGATGTCATAGAATGTGTGCAGGACCTCAGTAGGAGTGTGCAGCACACCATGGGACGTGTGCAGGACGGCAGCAGGGGTGTGCAAGATGTCATGGAATATGTCCAGGACTTCGGTAGGAGTGTGCAGCACACCATGGGACGTGTGCAGGACCGCAGCAGGGGTGTGCAAGATGTCATGTAATATGTGCAGGACCTCAGTAGGAGTGTGCACTACCGCAGTAGGGGTGTGCAAAATGTCAAGGAATGTGTGCAGGATCTCAGTAGGAGTGTGCAGGACGTCATAGGACGTGTGCAGGACCGCAGTAGGGGTGTGCAGGATGTCATGGAATGTGTGCAGTACCTCAGTATGAGTGTGTAGGACATCATGGGACGTGTGCAGGACTGCAGTAGGGGTGTGCAAAATGTCAAGGAAAGTGTGCAGGATCTCAGTAGGAGTGTTCAGGACGTCATGGAATGTGTGCAGGACCTCAGTAGGAGTGTGTAGGACATCATGGGACGTATGCAGGACCGCTGCAGGGGTGTGAAAGACATTGTAGGACGTGTGCAGGATGTCATGGAATGTGTGCAGGACCTCAGAAGGAGCGTGCAGCACATCATGGGACGTGCAGGACCGCAGTAGGGGTGTGCAAGTTATTATGGGACGTGTGCAGGATGTCATAGAATGTGTGCAGGACCTCAGTAGGAGTGGGCAGGACATCATGGGACGTGCGCAGGACCCCGGTAGGGGTGTGCAGGATGTCATGGAAGGTATGCAGGACCTCAGTAGGAGTGTGCAGGACATCATGGGACGTGTGCAGGACCGCAGTAGGAGTGTGCAGGACATAATGGGACGTGTGCAGGACCGCAGTAGGGGTGTGCAAGTTATTATGGGACGTGTGCAGGATGTCATGGAATGTGTGAAGGACCTCAGTAGGAGCGTGCAGGACATCATGATACGTGTGCAGGACCGCAGTAGGGGTGTGCAAGACATTGAGGGACGTGTGCAGGATGTCATGGAATGTGTGCAGGTGCTCAGTAGGACCGTGCAGGATGTCACGGAATGTGTGCAGGACCTCAGTAGAGGTGTGCAAGTTATTATGGGATGTGTGCAGGACCTCAGTAGGAGCGTGCAGCACATCATGGGACGTGTGCAGGACCGCAGTAGGGGTGTGCAAGTTATTATGGGACGTGCGCAGGATGTCATAGAATGTGTGCAGGACCTCAGTAGGAGCGTGCAGCACATCATGGGACGTGTGCAGGACCGCAGTAGGGGTGTGCAAGTTATTATGGGACGTGTGCAGGATGTCATGGAATGTGTGAAGGACCTCAGTAGGAGCGTGCAGGCCATCATGATACGTGTGGAGGACCGCAGTAGGGGTGTGCAAGACATTGAGGGACGTGTGCAGGATGTCATGGAATGTGTGCAGGTGCTCAGTAGGACCGTGCAGGATGTCATGGAATGTGTGCAGGACCTCAAAAGGAGTGTGTAGGACATCATGGGACGTGCGCATGACCCCAGTAGGGGTGCGCAGGACATCATGGGACGTGTGCAGGACCGCAGTAGGGGTGTGCAAGATGTCATGGAATGTGTGCAGGACCTCAGTAGGAGTGCGCAGGACATCATGAGACGTGTGCAGGACCTCAGTAGGGGTGCGCAGGAGCGCAGTAGGGTGTGCAAGATGTCATAGAATGTGTGCAGGACCTCAGTAGGAGTGTGCAGCACACCATGGGACGTGTGCAGGACGGCAGCAGGGGTGTGCAAGATGTCATGGAATATGTCCAGGACTTCGGTAGGAGTGTGCAGCACACCATGGGACGTGTGCAGGACCGCAGCAGGGGTGTGCAAGATGTCATGTAATATGTGCAGGACCTCAGTAGGAGTGTGCACTACCGCAGTAGGGGTGTGCAAAATGTCAAGGAATGTGTGCAGGATCTCAGTGGGAGTGTGCAGGACGTCATAGGACGTGTGCAGGACCGCAGTAGGGGTGTGCAAGTTATTATGGGACGTGTGCAGGATGTCATAGAATGTGTGCAGGACCTCAGTAGGAGTGGGCAGGACATCATGGGACGTGTGCAGGACCGCAGTAGGGGTGTGCAAAATGTCAAGGAAAGTGTGCAGGATCTCAGTAGGAGTGTTCAGGACGTCATGGAATGTGTGCAGGACCTCAGTAGGAGTGTGTAGGACATCATGGGACGTATGCAGGACCGCTGCAGGGGTGTGAAAGACATTGTAGGACGTGTGCAGGATGTCATGGAATGTGTGCAGGACCTCAGTAGGAGCGTGCAGCACATCATGGGACGTGTGCAGGACCGCAGTAGGGGTGTGCAAGTTATTATGGGACGTGTGCAGGATGTCATAGAATGTGTGCAGGACCTCAGTAGGAGTGGGCAGGACATCATGGGACGTGCGCAGGACCCCGGTAGGGGTGTGCAGGATGTCATGGAAGGTATGCAGGACCTCAGTAGGAGTGTGCAGGACATCATGGGACGTGTGCAGGACCGCAGTAGGAGTGTGCAGGACATAATGGGACGTGTGCAGGACCGCAGTAGGGGTGTGCAAGTTATTATGGGACGTGTGCAGGATGTCATGGAATGTGTGAAGGACCTCAGTAGGAGCGTGCAGGACATCATGATACGTGTGCAGGACCGCAGTAGGGGTGTGCAAGACATTGAGGGACGTGTGCAGGATGTCATGGAATGTGTGCAGGTGCTCAGTAGGACCGTGCAGGATGTCACGGAATGTGTGCAGGACCTCAGTAGGGGTGTGCAAGTTATTATGGGATGTGTGCAGGATGTCATGGAATGTGTGCAGGACCTCAGTAGGAGCGTGCAGGACATCACGGGACGTGCGCAGGACCCTAGTAGGGGTGTGCAGGACATCATGGGACGTGTGCAGGACCGCACTAGGGGTGTGCAAGTTATTATGGGACGTGTGCAGGATGTCATGGAATGTGTGAAGGACCTCAGTAGGAGCGTGCAGCACATCATTGGACGTGTGCAGGACCGCAGTAGGGGTGTGCAAAATGTCAAGGAAAGTGTGCAGGATCTCAGTAGGAGTGTTCAGGACGTCATGGAATGTGTGCAGGACCTCAGTAGGAGTGTGTAGGACATCATGGGACGTATGCAGGACCGCTGCAGGGGTGTGAAAGACATTATAGGACGTGTGCAGGATGTCATGGAATGTGTGCAGGACCTCAGTAGGAGCGTGCAGCACATCATGGGACGTGTGCAGGACCGCAGTAGGGGTGTGCAAGTTATTATGGGACGTGTGCAGGACGTCATGGAATGTGTGCAGGACCTCAGTAGGAGTGTGTAGGACATCATGGGACGTGCGCAGGACCCCAGTAGGGGTGTGCAGGACATCATGGGACGTGTGCAGGACCGCAGTAGGGGTGTGCAAGTTATTATGGGACGTGTGCAGGATGTCATGGAATGTGTGAAGGACCTCAGTAGGAGCGTGCAGGACATCATGATACGTGTGCAGGACCGCTGCAGGGGTGTGAAAGACATTGTAGGACGTGTGCAGGATGTCATGGAATGTGTGCAGGTGCTCAGTAGGACCGTGCAGGATGTCATGGAATGTGTGCAGGACCTCAAAAGGAGTGTGTAGGACATCATGGGACGTGCGCATGACCCCAGTAGGGGTGCGCAGGACATCATGGGACGTGTGCAGGACCGCAGTAGGGGTGTGCAAGATGTCATGGAATGTGTGCAGGACCTCAGTAGGAGTGCGCAGGACATCATGAGACGTGTGCAGGACCTCAGTAGGGGTGCGCAGGAGCGCAGTAGGGTGTGCAAGATGTCATAGAATGTGTGCAGGACCTCAGTAGGAGTGTGCAGCACACCATGGGACGTGTGCAGGACGGCAGCAGGGGTGTGCAAGATGTCATGGAATATGTCCAGGACTTCGGTAGGAGTGTGCAGCACACCATGGGACGTGTGCAGGACCGCAGCAGGGGTGTGCAAGATGTCATGTAATATGTGCAGGACCTCAGTAGGAGTGTGCACTACCGCAGTAGGGGTGTGCAAAATGTCAAGGAATGTGTGCAGGATCTCAGTGGGAGTGTGCAGGACGTCATAGGACGTGTGCAGGACCGCAGTAGGGGTGTGCAAGTTATTATGGGACGTGCAGGATGTCATGGAATGTGTGCAGGACCTCAGTAGGAGTGTGCAGGACATCATTGGACGTGTGCAGGACCGCAGTAGGGATGTGTAGGATGTCATGGAATGTGTGCAGGACCTCCGTAGGAGTGTGCAGGGTGTCATGGAATGTGTGCAGGACCTCAGTAGGAGTGTGTAGGACATCATGGGACGTATGCAGGACCGCTGCAGGGGTGTGAAAGACATTGTAGGACGTGTGCAGGATGTCATGGAATGTGTGCAGGACCTCAGTAGGAGCGTGCAGCACATCATGGGACGTGTGCAGGACCGCAGTAGGGGTGTGCAAGTTATTATGGGACGTGTGCAGGATGTCATAGAATGTGTGCAGGACCTCACTAGGAGTGGGCAGGACATCATGGGACGTGCGCAGGACCCCGGTAGGGGTGTGCAGGATGTCATGGAAGGTATGCAGGACCTCAGTAGGAGTGTGCAGGACATCATGGGACGTGTGCAGGACCGCAGTAGGAGTGTGCAGGACATAATGGGACGTGTGCAGGACCGCAGTAGGGGTGTGCAAGTTATTATGGGACGTGTGCAGGATGTCATGGAATGTGTGCAGGTGCTCAGTAGGACCGTGCAGGATGTCATGGAATGTGTGCAGGACCGCAGTAGGGGTGTGCAAGACATTGAGGACGTGTGCAGGATGTCATGGAATGTGTGCAGGTGCTCAGTAGGACCGTGCAGGATGTCATGGGATGTGTGCAGGACCTCAGTAGGAGTGTGTAGGACATCATGGGACGTATGCAGGACCGCTGCAGGGGTGCGCAGGACATCATGGGACGTGTGCAGGACCGCAGTAGGGGTGTGCAAGATGTCATGGAATGTGTGCAGGACCTCAGTGGGAGTGCGCCGGACATCATGGGACGTGTGCAGGACCTCAGCAGGGGTGCGCAGGAGCGCAGTAGGGGTGTGCAAGATGTCATAGAATGTGTGCAGTACCTCAGTAGGAGTGTTCAGCACACCATGGGACGTGTGCAGGACGGCAGCAGGGGTGTGCAAGATGTCATGGAATATGTCCAGGACTTCGGTAGGAGTGTGCAGCACACCATGGGACGTGTGCAGGACCGCAGCAGGGGTGTGCAAGATGTCATGTAATATGTGCAGGACCTCAGTAGGACGTGTGCAGGGCCGCAGTAGGAGTGTTTAGGACGTCATGAAATGTGTGCAGGACCTCAGTAGGAGTGTGTAGGACATCATGGGACGTATGCAGGACCGCTGCAGGGGTGTGAAAGACATTGTAGGACGTGTGCAGGATGTCATAGAATGTGTGCAGGACCTCACTAGGAGTGGGCAGGACATCATGGGACGTGCGCAGGACCCCGGTAGGGGTGTGCAGGATGTCATGGAATGTATGCAGGACCTCAGTAGGAGTGTGCAGGACATCATGGGACGTGTGCAGGACCGCAGTAGGAGTGTGCAGGACATAATGGGACGTGTGCAGGACCGCAGTAGGGGTGTGCAAGTTATTATGGGACGTGTGCAGGACCGCAGTAGGGGTGTGCAAGTTATTATGGGACGTGTGCAGGATGTCATGGAATGTGTGCAGGTGCTCAGTAGGACCGTGCAGGATGTCATGGAATGTGTGCAGGACCTCAAAAGGAGTGTGTAGGACATCATGGGACGTGCGCATGACCCCAGTAGGGGTGCGCAGGACATCATGGGACGTGTGCAGGACCGCAGTAGGGGTGTGCAAGATGTCATGGAATGTGTGCAGGACCTCAGTGGGAGTGCGCAGGACATCATGACACGTGTGCAGGACCTCAGCAGAGGTGCGCAGGAGTGCAGCAGGGGTGTGCAAGATGTCATGTAATATGTGCAGGACCTCAGTAGGAGTGTGCAGCACACCATGGGACGTGTGCAGGACCGCAGTAGGGGTGTGCAGGATGTCATGGAATGTGTGCAGTACCTCAGTATGAGTGTGTAGGACATCATGGGACGTGTGCAGGACCGCAGTAGGGGTCGTGCAGGAGGTCATGGAATGTGTGCAGTACCTCAGTATGAGTGTGTAGGACATCATGGGACGTGTGCAGTACCGCAGTAGGGGTGTGCAAAATGTCAAGGAAAGTGTGCAGGATCTTAGTAGGAGTGTTCAGGACGTCATAGGACGTGTGCAGGACCGCAGTAGGGGAGAGCAAGTTATTATGGGACGTGTGCAGGACGTCATAGAATGTGCGTAGGTCCTCAGTAGGAGTGGGCAGGCCATGATGCGCCGAGCGCAGGAACGCGGGAGGGGTGTGCAGGATGTCATGGAGTGTATGCAGGACCTCAGTAGGAGTGTGCAGGACATCATGGGACGTGTGCAGGACCGCAGTAGGAGTGTGCAGGACATAATGGGACGTGTGCAGGACCGCAGTAGGGGTGTGCAAGTTATTATGGGACGTGTGCAGGATGTCATGGAATGTGTGAAGGACCTCAGTAGGAGCGTGCAGGACATCATGATACGTGTGCAGGACCGCAGTAGGGGTGTGCAAGACATTGAGGGACGTCTGCAGGATGTCATGGAATGTGTGCAGGTGCTCAGTAGGACCGTGCAGGATGTCACGGAATGTGTGCAGGACCTCAGTAGGGGTGTGCAAGTTATTATGGGATGTGTGCAGGATGTCATGGAATGTGTGCAGGACCTCAGTAGGAGCGTGCAGGACATCACGGGGCGTGCGCAGGACCCTAGTAGGGGTGGGCAGGACCGCAGCAGAGGTGTGGAAGTTATTATGGGACGTGTGCAGGATGTCATGGAATGTGTGCAGGACCTCAGTAGGAGCGTGCAGGACATCATGGGACGTGTGCAGGACCGCAGTAGGGGTGTGCAGGTTATTATGGGACGTGTGCAGGATGTCATGGAATGTGTGAAGGACCTCAGTAGGAGCGGGCAGGACATCATGGGACGTGTGCAGGACCGCAGTAGGGGTGTGCAAAATGTCAAGGAAAGTGTGCAGGATCTCAGTAGGAGTGTTCAGGACGTCATGGAATGTGTGCAGGACCTCAGTAGGAGTGGGCAGGACATCATGGGATGTATGCAGGACCGCTGCAGGGGTGTGAAAGACATTATAGGACGTGTGCAAGATGTCATGGGATGTGTGCAGGTGCTCAGTAGGAGCGTGCAGGACGTCGTAGAATGTGTAGCACCTCAGTAGGAATGTGCAGGACATCATGGGACGTGTGCAGGACCGCAGTAGGGGTGTGCAGGATGTCATGGAATGTGTGCAGGACCTCAGTAGGAGTGTGCAGGACATTATGGGACGTGTGCTGGACCGCTGTAGAGGTGTGCAGAATGTCATGGAATGTGTGCAGGACCTCAGTAGGAGTGTGCAGGACCGCAGTAGGGGTGTGCAGGATGTCATGGAATGTGTGCAGGACCTCGGTAGGAGTGTGCAGGACATCATGGGACGTGCGCAGGACCGCAGTAGGGGTGTGCAAGACATTATGGGACGTGTGCAGGATGTCATTGAATGTGTGCAGGACCTCAGTAGGAGCGTGCAGGACATCATGGGACGTGCGCAGGACCCCGGTAGGGCTGTGCAGGATGTCATGAAAGGTATGCAGGACCTCAGTAGGAGTGTGCAGGACCTCAGTAGGAGTGCGCAGGACATCATGAGACGTGTGCAGGACCTCAGTAGGGGTGCGCAGGAGCGCAGCAGGGTGTGCAAGTTATTATGGGACGTGTGCAGGATGTCATGGAATGTGTGCAGGACCTCAGTAGGAGCGTGCAGCACATCATGGGACGTGTGGAGGGCCGCAGTAGGGGTGTGCAACTTATTATGGGACGTGTGCAGGATGTCATGGAATGTGTGCAGGACCTCAGTAGGAGTGTGCAGGACTTCAAGGGACGTGCGCAGGACTCCAGTAGGGGTGTGCAGGATGTCATGGAATGTGTGCAGGGCCTCAGTAGTAGTGTGCAGGGCATCATGGAACGTGTGCGGGACCGCAGTAGGAGTGTGCAGGAGATCATGGGACGTGCGCAGGACAGCAGTAGGGATTTGCAGGATGTCATGGAATGTGTGCGGGACCTCAGTAGTAGTGTGCAGGACTTCATGGGACGTGCGAAGGACCGCAGTAGGGGTGTGCAAGACATTGAGGGACGTGTGCAGGATGTCATGGAATGTGTGCAGGACCTCAGTAGGAGTGTGCAGGATGTCATGGAATGTGTGCGGGACCGCAGTAGGAGTGTGCAGGAGATCATGGGACGTGCGCAGGACAGCAGTAGGGATTTGCAGGATGTCATGGAATGTGTGCGGGACCTCAGTAGTAGTGTGCAGGGCATCATGGGACGTCTGCGGGACCTCAGTAGTAATGTGCAGGACATCATGGGACGTGTGCAGGACCGCAGTAGGGGTGTGCAGGATGTCATGGAATGTGTGCAGGGCCTCAGTAGTAGTGTGCAGGGCATCATGGAACGTGTGCAGGACCGCAGTAGGAGTGTGCAGGAGCTCAGTAGGACCGTGCAGGATGTCATGGAATGTGTGCAGGACCTCAGTAGGAGTGTGTGCAGGACATCATGGGACGTGCGCAGGACCCCAGTAGGGTTGTGCAGGACATCATGGGACGTGTTCAGGACCGCAGTAGGGGTGTGCAAGATGTCATGAAATGTGTGCAGTACCTTAGTAGGAGTGTGCATGACATCATGGGACGTGTTCAGGACCGCAGTAGGGGTGTGCGCAGGAGCGCAGTAGGGTGTGCAAGATGTCATAGAATGTGTGCAGGACCTCAGTAGGAGTGTGCAGCACATCATGGGACGTGTGCAGGACGGCAGCAGGGGTGTGCAGGATGTCATGGAATATGTCCAGGACTTCGGTAGGAGTGTGCAGGACATCATGGGACGTGTGCAGGACCGCAGCAGGGGTGTGCAAGATGTCATGTAATATGTGCAGGACCTCAGTAGGAGTGTGCACTACCGCAGTAGGGGTGTGCAGGATGTCATGGAATGTGTGCAGGACCTCAGTAGGAGTGTGCAGGACATCATGGGACGTGTGCAGGACCGCAGTAGGGGTGTGCAAGACATTATGGGACGTGTGCAGGACGTCATAGAATATGTGCAGGACCTCAAAAGGAGTATGCAAGACACCACGGGACGTGCGCAGGACCCCAGTAGGGTGTGCAGGATGTCATGGAATGTGTGAAGGACCTCAGTAGGAGTGCGCAGGACATCATGAGACGTGTGCAGGACCTCAGTAGGGGTGCGCAGGAGCGCAGCAGGGTGTGCAAGTTATTATGGGACGTGTGCAGGATGTCATGGAATGTGTGAAGGACCTCAGTAGGAGCGTGCAGGACATCATGATACGTGTGCAGGACCTCAGTAGGGGTGCGCAGGACATTGAGGGACGTGTGCAGGATGTCATGGAATGTGTGCAGGACCTCAGTAGGACCGTGCAGGATGTCATGGAATGTGTGCAGGACCTCAGTAGGGGTGTGCAAGTTATTATGGGACGTGTGCAGGATGTCATGGAATGTGTGCAGGACCTCAGTAGGAGCGTGCAGGACATCATGGGACGTGCGCAGGACCCCTAGTAGGGGTGTGCAGGACATCAGTGGGGGTGTGCAGGACCGCAGTATGGGACGTGTGCAGGATGTCATGGAATGTGTGCAGGACCTCAGTAGGAGCGTGCAGGACATCATGGGACGTGTGCAGGACCGCAGTAGGGGTGTGCAGGACATCATATGTGCAGGACGTGTGCAGGATGTCATGGAATGTGTGCAGGACCTCAGTAGGAGTGTGCAGGACATCATGGGACGTGTGCAGGACCGCAGTAGGGGTGTGCAAAATGTCATGGAAAGTGTGCAGGATCTTAGTAGGAGTGTGCAGGACGTCATGGAATGTGTGCAGGACCTCAGTAGGAGTGTGCAGGACATTATGGGACGTATGCAGGACCGCTGCAGGGGTGTGAAAGACATTGTAGGACGTGTGCAGGATGTCATGGAATGTGTGCAGGACCTCAGTAGGACCGTGCAGGATGTCATGGAATGTGTGCAGGACCTCAGTAGGAGTGTGTAGTACATCATGGGACGTGTGCAGGACCGCAGTAGGGGTGTGCAAGACATTATGGGACGTGTGCAGGATGTCATGGAATGTGTGCAGGACCTCAGTAGGAGCGTGCAGGACATCATGGGACGTGTGCAGGACCCCAGTAGGGTGTGCAGGACATCATGGGACGTGTGCAGGACCGCAGTAGGGGTGTGCAGGACATTATGGGACGTGTGCAGGATGTCATGGTATGTGTGCAGGACCTCAGTAGCAGTGTGCAGGACATCATGGGACGTGTGCAGGACCGCAGTAGGGGTGTGCAAGTTATTATGGGACGTGTGCAGGATGTCATGGAATGTGTGCAGGACCTCAGTAGGAGTGTGCAGGACATCATGGGACGTGTGCAGGACCCCAGTAGGGGTGTGCAGGATGTCATGGAAGGTGTGCGGGACCTCAGTAGTGGTGTGCAGGACATCATGGGACGTGCGCAGGACCGCAGTAGGGGTGTGCAAGACATTATGGGACGTGTGCAGGATGTCATGGAATGTGTGCAGGACCTCAGTAGGAGCGTGCAGGACATCATGGGACGTGTGCAGGACCGCAGTAGGGGTGTGCAAGACATTGAGGGACGTGTGCAGGATGTCATGGAATGTGTGCAGGTGCTCAGTAGGACCGTGCAGGATGTCATGGAATGTGTTCAGGACCTCAGTGGTAGTGTGCAGGACATCATGGGGCGTGTGCAGTACCCCAGTAGGAGTGTGCAGGACATCATGGGACGTGTGCAAGACCGCAGTAGGGATGTGCAGGATGTCATGGGAGGTGTGCAGGACCGCAGTAGGGGTGTGCAAGACATTATGGGACGTGTGCAGGATGTCATAGAATGTGTGCAGGACCTCAGTAGGAGTGTGCAGGACATCATGGGACGTGTGCAGGACCGCAGTAGGGTGTGCAGGACAGTATGGGACGTGTGCAGGACGTCGTAGATTGTGTGCAGGACCTCAGTAGGAGTGTGCAGGACATAATGGAACGTTTGCAGGACCGCAGTAGGGGTGTGCACGATCTCATGGAATGTGTGCAGGACCTCAGTAGGAGCGTGCAGGACATCATGGGACGTGTGCAGGACCTCAGTAGGGGTGCGCAGGATGTCATGGAATGTGTGCATGACCTCAGTAGGAGTGTGCAGGACCGCAGTAGGGGTGTGCAGGATGTCATGGAATGTGTGCAGGACCTCAGTAGGAGTGTGCAGGACATCATGGGACGTGTGCAGGACTGCAGTAGGGGTGTGCAGGACATCATGGGACGTGTGCAGGATGTCATGGGATGTGTGCAGGACCTCGGTAGGAGGGTGCAGGACATCATGGGACGGGTGCAGAACCGCAGTAGGGGTGCGCAGGACATCATGGGACGTGTGCAGGACCGCAACAGGGGTGTGCAGGATGTCATGGAATGTGTGCAGGACCTCAGTACAAGTGTGCAGGACATCATGGGACGTGTGCAGGACCGCAGTAGGGGTGTGCAAGACATTACGGGACGTGTGCAGGATGTCATGGAATGTGTGCAGGACCTCAGTAGGAGTGTGCAGGACATCATGAGACGTGTGCAGGACCGCAGTAGGGGTGTGCAGGATGTCATGGAATGTGTGCAGGACCTCAGTAGGAGTGTGCAGTACACCATGGGACGTGTGCAGGACCGCAGTAGGGGTGTGCAGGATGTCATGGAATGTGTGCAGGACCTCAGTAGGAGTGTGCAGGACCGCTGTAGAGGTGTGCAGGATGTCATGGAATGTGTACAGGAGCTCAGTAGGAGTGTGCAGGACATTATGGGACGTGTGCAGGACCGCAGTAGGGGTGTGCAGGACATCATAGGACGTGTGCAGGATGTCATGGAATGTGTACAGGAGCTCAGTAGGAGTGTGCAGGACATTATGGGACGTGTGCAGGACCGCAGTAGGGGTGTGCAGGATGTCATGGAATGTGTGCAGGACCTCAGTAGGAGTGTGCAGGACATCATAGGACGTGTGCAGGACCGCGGTAGGGGTGTGCAGGACATCATGGGACGTGTGCAGGACCGCAGTAGGAGTGTGCAAGACAGTATGGGACGTGTGCAGGATGTCATGGAATGTGTGCAGGACCTCAGTAGGAGCGTGCAGGACATCATGGGACGTGTGCAGGACCTCAGTAGGAGTGTGCAGGACATCATGGGACGTGTGCAGGATGTCATGGTATGTGTGATGGACCTCGGTAGGAGTGTGCAGGACATCATGGGACGGGTGCAGGACCGCAGTAGGGGTGTGCAGGGTGTCATGGAATGTGTGCAATACCTCAGTAGGAGTGTGCAGGACATTATGGGACGTGTGCAGGACCGCAGTAGAGGAGTGCAGGACATCATGGGACGTGTGCAGGACCTCAGTAGAATGTGTGCAGGACATCATGGGACGTGTGCAGGACCGCTATAGGGGTGTCGAGGAGGTCATGGAATGTGTGCAGGACCTCAGTAGGAGTGTGCAGGACATCATGGGACGTGTGCAGGACCGCAGTAGGGGTGTGCAAGACATTATGGACGTGCAGGATGTCATGGAATGTATGCAGGACCTCAGTAGAGCGTGCAGGACCGCAGTATGGGACGTGTGCAGGATGTCATGGAATGTGTGCAGGACCTCAGTAGGAGTGTGCAGGACATCATGGGACGTGTGCAGGACCGCAGTAGTGGTGTGCAGGACGTCATGGAATGTGTGCAGGACCTCAGTAGGAATGTGCAGGACATCATGGGACGTGTGCAAGATAGCAGGGCGTCATGGAAAGTATGCAGGACCTCAGTAGGAGTGTGCAGGACGTCATGGAATGTGTGAAGGACCTAAGTAGGAGTGTGCAGGACGTCATGGGACGTGTGCAGGGCCGCAGTAAGGGTGTGCAGGACATCGTGGGACGTGTGCAGGATGTCATGGAATGTGTGCAGGACCTCAGTAGGAGCGTGCAGGACATCATGGGACGTGTGCAGGACCGCAGTAGGGGTGTGCAAGACATTATGGGACGTGTGCAGGATGTCATAGAATGTGTGCAGGACCTCAGTAGGAGCGTGCAGGACATCATGAGACGTGCGCAGGACCCCAGTAGGGGTATGCAGGACATCATGGGACGTGTGCAGGACCGCAGTAGGGGTGTGCAAGACATTATGGGACGTGTGCAGGATGTCATGGAATGTGTGCAGGACCTCAGTAGCAGTGTGCAGGACATCATGGGACGTGTGCAGGACCGCAGTAGGGGTGCGCAAGGCATTTTGGGACGTGCGCAGGATGTCATGGAATGTGTGCAGGACCTCAGTAGGAGTGCACGACATCATGGGACTTGTGCAGGACCGCAGTAGAGGTGAGCAGGACATCACGGGACGTGTGCAGGACCGCAGTAGGGGTGTGCAGGATGTCATGGAACGTATGCGGGACCTCAGTAGCAGTGTGCAGGACATCATGGGACGTGTGCAGGACCGCAGTAGGGGTGTGCAAGTTATTATGGGACGTGTGCAGGATGTCATGGAATGTGTGAAGGACCTCAGTAGGAGCGTGCAGGACATCATGGGACGTGTGCAGGACCGCAGTAGGGGTGTGCAAGACATTAGGACGTGTGCAGGATGTCATGGAATGTGTGCAGGACCTCAGTAGGAGTGTGCAGGATGTCATGGAATGTGTGCAGTACCTCAGTAGGAGTGTGCAGGAAATTATGGGACCTGTGCAGGACCCCAGTAGGGGTGTGCAGGACATCATGGAACGTGTGCAGGACCTCAGTAGGAGTGTGCAGGATGTCATGGGAGGTGTGCAGGACCGCAGTAGGGGTGTGCAAGACATTATGGGACGTGTGCAGGATGTCATAGAATGTGTGCAGGACCTCAGTAGGAGCGTGCAGGACATCATGAGACGTGCGCAGGACCCCAGTAGGGATGTGCAGGACATCATGGGACGTGTGCAGGACCGCAGTAGGGGTGTGCAGGATATCATGGAATGTGTGCAGGACCTCAGTGGGAGTATACAGAACATCATGGGCCGTGTGCAAGACCGCAGTAGTGTGCAGGACAGTAGGGACGTGTGCAGGATGTCATGGAATGTGTGCAGGACCGCAGTAGGGGTGTGCAGGACATCATGGGACATGTGCAGGACCGCAGTAGGGGTGTGCAGGATGTCATGTAATGTGTGCAGGACCTCAATAGGAGTGTGCAGGACATCATGGGACGTGTGCAGGACCGCAGTAGGGGTGTGCAGGATGTCATGGAACGTATGCGGGACCTCAGTAGCAGTGTGCAGGACATCATGGGACGTGTGCAGGACCGCAGTAGGGGTGTGCAAGTTATTATGGGACGTGTGCAGGATGTCATGGAATGTGTGAAGGACCTCAGTAGGAGCGTGCAGGACATCATGAAACGTGCGCAGGACCCTAGTAGGGGTATGCAGGACATCATGGGACGTGTGCAGGACCGCAGTAGGGGTGTGCAGGATATCATGGAATGTGTGCAGGACCTCAGTAGGAGTGTGTAGGACATCATGGGACGTGTGCAGGACCGCAGTAGGGGTGTGCAAGACATTATAGGACGTGTGCAGGATGTCATGGAATGTGTGCAGGACCTCAGTAGGAGCGTGCAGCACATCATGGGACGTGTGCAGGACCGCAGTAGGGGTGTGCAAGTTATTATGGGACGTGTGCAGGATGTCATGGAATGTGTGCAGGACCTCAGTAGGAGTGTGCAGGACATCATGGGACGTGTGCAGGACCGCAGTAGGAGTGTGCAGGACATCATGGGACGTGCGCAGTACCCCAGTAGGAGTGTGCAGGACATCATGAGACGTAAGCAGGACCGCAGGGGGGGGGTATGCAGGATGTCATGGAATGTGTGCAGGACCTCAGTAGGAATGTGCAGGACATCATGGGACGTGTGCATGACCTCAGTAGGAGCGTGCAGGACATCATGAGACGTGCGCAGGACCCCAGTAGGGGTGTGCAAGACATTATAGGACGTGTGCAGGATGTCATGGAATGTGTGCAGGACCTCAGTAGGAGTGTGCAGGACATCATGGGACGTGTGCAGGACTGCAGTAGAGGTGTGCAAGACATTATGGGACGTGTGCAGGATGTCATGGAATGTGTGCAGGACCTCAGTAGCAGTGTGCAGGACATCATGGGACGTGTGCAGGACCGCAGTAGGGGTGTGCAAGTTATTTTGGGACGTGTGCAGGATGTCATGGAATGTGTGAAGGACCTCAGAAGGTGCGTGCAGGACATCATGAGACGTACGCAGGACCCCAGTAGGGGTGTGCAGGACATCATGGGACGTGTGCAGGACATCATGGGATGTGTGCAGGACCGCAGTAGGGGTGTGCAGGATGTCATGGAATGTGTGCAGGACCTCAGTAGGAGTGTGTAGGACATCATGGGACGTGTGCAGGACCGCAGTAGGGGTGTGCAAGACATTATAGGACGTGTGCAGGATGTCATGGAATGTGTGCAGGACCTCAGTAGGAGCGTGCAGCACATCATGGGACGTGTGCAGGACCGCAGTAGGGGTGTGCAAGTCATGGAAAGTGTGCAGGACCGCAGTAGGAGTGTGCAGGATGTCATGGAATGTGTGCGAGACCACAGTAGGGATGTGCAGGCCATCATGGGACGTGTGCAGGACCCCAGTAGGGGTGTGCAGGACATCATGGGACGTGGGCAAGACCGCAATAGGGTGTGCAGGATGTCATGGAATGTGTGCAGGACCGCAGTAGGGGAATGCAGGACATCATGGGAGGTGTGTAGAACCGCAGTAGGGGTGTGCAGGATGTCATGGAATGTGTGCAGGACCTCAGTAGGAGTGTGTAGTACATCATGGGACGTGTGCAGGACCGCAGTAGGGGGTGTGCAAGACATTATGGGACGTGTGCAGGATGTCATGAATGTGTGCAGGACCTCTGTAGGAGTGTGCAGGACATCATGGGACGTGTGCAGGACCGCAGTAGGGGTGTGCAGGATGTCATGGAATGTGTGCAGGACCTCAGTAGCAGTGTGCAGGACATCATGGGACGTGTGCAGGACCGCAGTAGGGGTGTGCAAGTTATTTTGGGACGTGTGCAGGATGTCATGGAATGTGTGAAGGACCTCAGTAGGAGCGTGCAGGACATCATGAAACGTGCGCAGTACCCTAGTAGGGGTATGCAGGACATCATGGGACGTGTGCAGGACCGCAGTAGGGGTGTGCAGGATATCATGGAATGTGTGCAGGACCTCAGTAGGAGTGTGTAGGACATCATGGGACGTGTGCAGGACCGCAGTAGGGGTGTGCAAGACATTATAGGACGTGTGCAGGATGTCATGGAATGTGTGCAGGACCTCAGTAGGAGCGTGCAGCACATCATGGGACGTGTGCAGGACCGCAGTAGGGGTGTGCAAGTTATTATGGGACGTGTGCACGATGTTATGGAATGTGTGCAGGACCTCAGTAGGAGCGTGCAGGACATCATGGGACGTGCGCAGGACCCCAGTAGGGGTGTGCAGGACATCATGGGACGTGCGCAGGACCCCAGTAGGGGTGTGCAGGACATCATGGGACGTGTCCAGGACCGCAGTAGGGGAATGCAGGACATCATGGGAGGTGTGTAGAACCGCAGTAGGGGTGTGCAGGATGTCATGGAATGTGTGCAGGACCTCAGTAGGAGTGTGTAGTACATCATGGGACGTGTGCAGGACCGCAGTAGGGGGTGTGCAAGACATTATGGGACGTGTGCAGGATGTCATGAATGTGTGCAGGACCTCTGTAGGAGTGTGCAGGACATCATGGGACGTGTGCAGGACTGCAGTAGAGGTGTGCAAGACATTATGGGACGTGTGCAGGATGTCATGGAATGTGTGCAGGACCTCAGTAGCAGTGTGCAGGACATCATGGGACGTGTGCAGGACCGCAGTAGGGGTGTGCAGGACATCATGAGACGTGTGCAGGACCCCAGTAGGGGCGTGCAGGACATCATGGGACGTGGGCAAGACCGCAATAGGGTTGTGCAGGATGTCATGGAATGTGTGAAGGACCTCAGTAGGAGCGTGCAGGACATCATGGGACGTGTGCAGTACCGCAGTAGGGGTGTGCAGGACATCATGGAATGTGCAGGACCGCAGTAGGGGTGTGCAGGATATCATGGAATGTGTGCAGGACCTCAGTAGGAGTGTGTAGGACATCATGGGACGTGTGCAGGACCGCAGTAGGGGTGTGCAAGACATTATAGGACGTGTGCAGGATGTCATGGAATGTGTGCAGGACCTCAGTAGGAGCGTGCAGCACATCATGGGACGTGTGCAGGACTGCAGTAGGGGTGTGCAAGTTATTATGGGACGAGTGCACGATGTTATGGAATGCGTGCAGGCCCTCAGTAGGAGTGAGCAGGACATCATGGGACGTGTGCAGGACCGCAGTAGGGGTGTGCAGGGTGTCATGGAATGTGTTTAGGACATCATGGGACGTGTGTAGGACCGCAGTAGGGGTCTGCAGGACATCATAGGAGGTGTGCAGGACCGCAGTAGGGGTGTGCAGGATGTCATGGAATGTGTGCAGAACTTTAGTAGGAGTGTGCAGAACGTGTGCAGGACCGCAGTAGGGTGTGCAAGACATTATGGGACGTGTGCAGGACGTTATAGAATGTGTGTAGGACCTTAGTAGGAATGTGCAGGACATAATGGGACGTGTGCAGGACCGCAGTAGGGGTGTGCAAGACATTACGGAACGTGTGCAGGATGTCATGGAATGTGTGCAGGACCTCAGTAGGAGCGTGCAGGACATCATGGGACGTGTGCAGGACCGCAGTAGGGGTATGCAGGACATCATAGGAGGTGTGCAGGACCGCAGTAGGGGTGTGCAGGAAATCATGGGACGTGTGCAGGATGTCATGGAATGTGTGCAGAACCTTAGTAGGAGTGTGCAGGACATCATACGACGTGAGCAGGACCGCAGCAGGAGTGTACAGGACATCATGGGACGTGTGCAGGATGTCATGGAATGTGTGCATAACCTTAGTAGGGGTGTGCAGGACATCAAGGGACGTGTGCAGGACCGCAGTAGGGGTGTGCAGGACATCATGGGACGTGTGCAGGACCGCAGTAGGAGTGTGCAGGACATCATGGGACGTGTGCAGGACCGCAGTAGGGGTGTGCAGGATATCATGGAATGTGAGCAGGACCGCAGTAGGGGTGTGCAGGACACCATGGGACGTGTGCAGGACCGCAGTAGGGGTATGCAGGACATCATTCTACGTGTGCAGGACCGCAGTAGGGGTGTGCAGGATGTCATGGAATCTGTGGAGGACCTCAGTAGGAGTGTGCAGGACATCATGGAACGTGTGCAGGACCGCAGTAGGGGTGGGCAGGACATCATGGGACGTGTGCAGAATGTCATGGAATGTGTGCAGGACCTCAGTAGGTGGGTGCAGGACATCATGGGACGGGTGCAGGACCGCAGTAGGGGTGTGCAGGGTGTCATGGAATGTGTGCAACACCTTAGTGGGAGTGTGCAGGACCGCAGTAGGGGTCTGCAGGATGTCATGGAACGTGTGCAGGACCTCAGTAGTAGTGTGCAGGACATCATGGGACGTGTGCAGGACCGCAGTAGGGGTGAGCAAGACATTACGGGACGTGTGTAGGATGTCATGGAATGTGTGCCGGACCTCAGTAGGAGCGTGCAGGACATCATGAGACGTGCGCAGGACCCCAGTAGGGATGTGCAGGACATCATGGGACGTGTGCAGGACTGCAGTAGGGGTGTGCAGGATGTAATGGAATGTGTGCAGGACCTCAGTAGGAGCGTGCAGCACATCTTGGGACGTGTGCAGGACCGCAGTAGGGGTGTGCAAGACATTATAGGACGTGTGCAGGATGTCATGGAATGTATGCAGGACCTCAGTAGGAGCGTGCAGGACATCATGGGACGTGTGCAGGACCGCAGTAGGGGTGTGCAAGTTATTATGGGACGTGTGCAGGATGTCATGGAATGTGTGAAGGACCTCAGTAGGAGCGTGCAGGACATCATGAAACGTGCGCAGGACCCTAGTAGGGGTGTGCAGGACATCATGGGACGTGTGCAGGACATCATGGGACGTGTGCAAGACCGCAGTAGGGATGTGCAGGATGTCATGGGAGGTGTGCAGGACCGCAGTAGGGGTGTGCAAGACATTATGGGACGTGTGCAGGATGTCATAGAATGTGTGCAGGACCTCAGTAGGAGCGTGCAGGACATCATGAGACGTGCGCAGGACCCCAGTAGGGATGTGCAGGACATCATGGGACGTGTGCAGGACCGCAGTAGGGGTGTGCAGGGTGTCATGGAGTGTGTGCAGGACCTCTGTAGGAGTGTGCAGGACCGCAGTAGGGGTGTGCAGGAAATCATGGGACGTGTGCAGGATGTCATGGAATGTGTGCAGAACCTTAGTAGGAGTGTGCAGGACAGCAGTAGGGGTGTACAGGACATCATGGGACGTGTGCAGGACCGCAGTAGGGGTGTGCAAGTTATTATGGGACGTGTGCAGGATGTCATGGAATGTGTGCAGGACCTCAGTAGGAGTGTGCAAGACATCATGAAACGTGCGCAGTACCCTAGTAGGGGTGTGCAGGACATCATGGGACGTGTGCAGGACATTATGGGACGTGTGCAGGATGTCATGGTATGTGTGCAGGACCTCAGTAGCAGTGTGCAGGACATCATGGGACGTGTGCAGGACTGCAGTAGAGGTGTGCAAGACATTATGGGACGTGTGCAGGATGTCATGGAATGTGTGCAGGACCTCAGTAGGAGCGTGCAGCACATCATGGGACGTGTGCAGGACCGCAGTAGGGGTGTGCAAGTTATTATGGGACGTGTGCACGATGTTATGGAATGTGTGCAGGACCTCAGTAGGAGCGTGCAGGACATCATGGGACGTGCGCAGGACCCCAGTAGGGGTGTGCAGGACATCATGGGACGTGTGCAGGACCGCAGTAGGGGTGTGCAGAATGTCATGGAATGTGTACAGGACCTCAGTAGGAGTGTGCAGGACATCATGGGACGTGCGCAGGACCCCAGTAGGGGTGTGCAGGACATCATGAGACGTGTGCAGGATGTCATGGAATGTGTGCAGGACCTCAGTAGGAGTGTGCAGGACATCATGGAATGTGTGCAGGACCGCAGTAGGGGTGTGCAAGGACATCATGGGATGCAGGACGTGTGCAGGATGTCATGGAATGTGTGCAGGACCTCAGTAGGAGTGTGCAGGACATCATGGGACGTGTGCAGGACCGCAGTAGGGGTGTGCAGGATGTCATGGAATGTGTGCAGGACCTCAGTAGGAGTGTGTAGGACATCATGGGACGTGTGCAGGACCGCAGTAGGGGTGCGCAAGACATTACGGGACGTGTGCAGGATGTCATGGAATGTGGGCAGGACCTCAGTAGGAGCGTGCAGGACATCATGGGACGTGCGCAGGATCCAAGTAGGGATGTGCAGGACATCATGGGACGTGTGCAGAACCTCAGTAAGAATGTGCAGGACATCATGGAATGTGTGCAGGACCACAGGAGTGGGCAGGACATCATGCGACGTGTGCAGGACCTCAGTAGGAGTTTGCAGGACATCATGGAATGTGTGCAGGATGTCATGGAATGTGTGCAGGACCGCAGTAGGAGTGTGCAAGACATCATGCGACGTGTGCAGGACCTCAGTAGGAGTGTGCAGGACATCATTGGACGTGTGCAGGATGTCATGGAATGTGTGCAGTACCTCAGTAGGAGCGTGCAGGACATCATGGGACGTGGGCAGGATCTCAGTAGGGGTGTGAAGAACACCATGGGACGTGTGCAGAACCTCAGTAAGAATGTGCAGGACATCATGAAATGTGTGCAGGACCTCAGTAGGAGTGTGCAGGACATCATGGGAATGTGTGCAGGACCGCTCAGTAGGACATTGCAGGACGTCATGGAATGTGTGCAGGATGTCATGGAATGTGTGCAGGACCTCAGTAGGAGCGTGCAGGACATCATGGGACGTGTGCAGGACCGCAGTAGGAGTGTGCAGGACATCATGGGACGTGTACAGGATGCCATGGAATGTGTGCAGAGCCTTAGTAGGAGTGTGCAGGACATCATGGGACGTGTGCAGGACCGTAGTAGGGGTGTGCAGGATGTCATGGAATGTGTGGAGGACCTTAGTAAAAGTGTGCAGGACATTATGGGACGTGTGCAGGACCGCAGTAGGGGTCAGCAGGACATCATACGACGTGTGCAGGACTACAGTAGGGGTGTGCAGGATGTCATCGAATCTGTGGAGGACCTCAGTAGTGGTGTGAAGGAATTCATGGGACGTGTGCAGGACCGCAGTAGGGGTGTGCAGGACATCATAGGAGGTGTGCAGGATGTCATGGAATGTGTGCAGGACCTCGGTAGATGGCTGCAGGACATCATGGGACGTGTGCAGGACCGCAGTAGAGGTGTGCAAGACATTATGGGACGTGTGCAGGATGTCATGGGACGTGTGCAGGACCGCAGAAGGGATCTGCAGGATGTCATGGAACGTGTGGAGGACCTCAGTAGGAGTGTGCAGGACATCATGGGACGTGTGCAGGATGTCATGGAATGTGTGCAAAACCTTAGTAGGACTGTGCAGGACATCATGGGACGTGTGCAGGACCGCAGTAGGGGTGCGCAGGACATCATGGGACGTGTGCAGGACCGCAGTAGGGGTGTGCAGGATGTCATGGAATGTGTGGAGGACCTTAGTAAAAGTGTGCAGGACATTATGGGACGTGTGCAGGACCGCAGTAGGGGTGTGCAAGACATTATGGGACGTGTGCAGGATGTCATGGAATGTGTGCAGGACCTCAGTAGGAGCGTGCAGGACATCATGGGACGTGTGCAGGACCGCAGTAGGGTGTGCAAGTTATTATGGGACGTGTGCAGGATGTCATGGAATGTGTGCAGGACCTCAGTAGGAGCGTGCAGGACATCATGGGACGTGTGCAGGACCTCAGTAGGAGTGTGCAGGACACCATGGGACGTGTGCAGGACCACAGTAGGGTGTGCAGGATGTCATGCAATGTGTGCAGGACCTCGGTAGGAGTGTGCAGGACATCATGGGACGTGTGCAGGACCCCAGTAGGGGTGTGCAGGACATTATGGGACGTGTGCAGGGACTCAGTAGGAGTGTGTGACATCACATGGGACGTGTGCAGGATGTCATGGAATGTGTGCAGGACCTCAGTAGGAATGTGCAGGACATAATGGGACGTGTGCAGGACCGCAGTAGGGGTGTGCAAGACATTACGGAACGTGTGCAGGATGTCATGGAATGTGTGCAGGACCTCAGTAGGAGCGTGCAGGACATCATGAGACGTGCGCAGGACTTCAGTAGGGGTGTGCAGGAACATCATGGTCATGGGACGTGTGCAGGACCGCAGTAGGAGTGTGCAAGACATCATTGGACGTGTGCAGAACCTCAGTAGGGGTGTGCAGGACATCATGGGACGTGCGCACGACCTCAGTAGGGGTGTGCAGGATGTCATGGAATGTGAGCAGGACCTCAGTAGGGGTGTGCAGGACATCATGGGACGTGTGCAGGACCGCAGTAGGGGTGTGCAAGACATTATGGGACGTGTGCAGGATGTCATGGAATGTGTGCAGGACCTCAGTAGGAGTGTGCAGGACATCATGGGACGTGTGCAGGACCGCAGTAGGGGTGTGCAGGACATGGAATGCAGGACCTCAGTAGGAGTGTGTGCAGGACCGCAGTAGAGACGTGTGCAAGATGTCATAGAATGTGTGCAGGACCTCAGTAGGAGTGTGCAGGACATCATGGGACGTGTACAGGACCGCAGTAGAGGTGTGCAGGACATCGTGGGACGTATGCAGGACCCCAGCAGGGATGTGCAGGACATCATGGAACGTGTGCAGGCCCCCAGTAGGGTTGTGCAGGACGTCATGGAATGTGTGTAGGACCTCAGTAGGAATGTGCAGGACATAATGGGACGTGTGCAGGACCGCAGTAGGGGTTTGCAAGACATTACGGGACGTGTGCAGGATGTCATGAAGTGTGTGCAGGACCTCCGTAGGAGTGTGCAGGACATCATGGGACGTGCGCAGGACCCCAGTAGGGGTGTGCAGGACATCATGGGACGTGTGCAGGACCGCAGTAGGGGTGTGCAGGATGTCATGGAATGTGTGCAGAACCTTAGTAGGAGTGTGCAGGAGGTGTGCAGGACCGCAGTAGGGGTGTGCAGGAAATCATGGGACGTGTGCAGGATGTCATGGAATGTGTGCAGAACCTTAGTAGGAGTGTGCAGGACATCATGGGGCGTGTGCAGGACCGCAGTAGGGGTGTGCAGGATGTCATGGAATGTGTGCAGGACCTCAGTAGTAGTGTGCAGGATGTCATGGAATGTGTGCAGGACCTCAGTAGGAGTGTGCAGGACATCATGGGACGTGTGCAGGACCGCAGTAGGGGTGTGCAGGATGTCATGGAATGTGTGCAGGACCTCAGTAGGAGTGTGCAGGACATCATGGGACGTGTGCAGGACCGCAGTAGGGGTGTGCAGGATGTCATGAAGTGTGTGCAGGACCTCCGTAGGAGTGTGCAGGACATCATGGGACGTGTGCAGGACCGCAGTAGGGGTGTGCAGAATGTCATGGAATGTGTGCAGGACCTCAGTAGGAGTGTGCAGGACATCATGGGACGTGTGCAGGACCGCAGTAGGGGTGTGCAAGACATTACGGGACGTGTGCAGGATGTCATGGAATGTGTGCAGGACCTCAGTAGGAGCGTGCAGGACATCATGGGACGTGCGCAGGACCCCAGTAGGGGTGTGCAGGACATCATGGGACGTGTGCAGGACCGCAGTAGGGGTGTGCAGGATGTCATGGAATGTGTGCAGGACCTCAGTAGGAGTGTGCAGGACATCATGGGACGTGCGCAGGACCTCAGTAGGGGTGTGCAATGAGACGTATGCAGGACGTGTGCAGGACATCATGGATTGTGTGCAGGACCTCAGTAGGAGCGTGCAGGACATCATTGGACTTGTGCGGGACCCCAGTAGGGGTGTGCAGGACATTATGAGACCTGTGCAGGACCTCAGTAGGAGTGTGCAGGACATTATGAGACCTGTGCAGGACCGCAGTAGGGTGTGCAAGTAGGACGTGTGCAGGATGTCATGGAATGTGTGCAGGACCTCAGTAGGAGTGTGCAGGACATCATGGGACGTGCAGGACCGCAGTAGGGGTGTGCAGGACATCATGGAATGTGCAGGATGTCAGTAGGAATGTGTCCAGGACCGCAGTAGGGGAATGCAGGACATCATGGGAGGTGTGTAGAACCGCAGTAGGGGTGTGCAGGATGTCATGGAATGTGTGCAGGACCTCAGTAGGAGTGTGCAGGACATCATGAAATGTGCGCAGTACCCTAGTAGGGGTATGCAGGACATCATGGGACGTGTGCAGGACCGCAGTAGGGGTGTGCAAGACATTATAGGACGTGTGCAGGATGTCATGGAATGTGTGCAGGACCTCAGTAGGAGCGTGCAGGACATCATGAGACGTTTGCAGGACCGCAGTAGGGGTGTGCACGATCTCATGGAATGTGTGCAGGACCTCAGTAGGAGCGTGCAGGACATCATGGGACGTGTGCAGGACCTCAGTAGGAGTGTGCACGACATGATGTGCAGGACGTATGCAGGACCTCAGTAGGAGGTGTGCAGGACATCATGGGACGTAGAGTGCAGGATGTCATGGAATGTGTGCAGGACTCCAGTAGGTATGTGCAGGACATCATGGGACGTGTGCAGGACTCCAGTAGGTATGGGCAGGACATCATGGGACGTGTGCAGGACCTCAGTAGGAATGTGCAGGACATCATGGGACGTGTGCAGGACCGCAGTATGGGTGTGCAGGATGTCATGGAATGTGTGCAGGATCTCAATAGGAGTGTGCAGGACATCATGTGACGTGCGCAGGACCCCAGCAGGGGTGTTCAAGACATTATGGGACGTGTGCAGGATGTCATGGAATGTGTGCAGGACCTCAGTAGGAGCGTGCAGGCACATCATGGGACGTGTGCAGAACCCCAGTAGGGGTGTGCAGGAAATCATGGGACGTGTGCAGGATGTCATGGAATGTGTGCAGGACCTCAGTAGGAGTGTGCAGGACATCATGGGACGTGTGCAGGACCGCAGTAGGGATCTGCAGGATGTCATGGAATGTGTGCAGGACCTCAGTAGGAGTGTGCAGGACATCATGGGACGTGTGCAGGACCGCAGTAGGGGTGTGTAAGATGTCATGGAATGTGTGCAGGACCTCAGTAGGAGTGTGCAGGACCGCAGTAGGGGTGTGCAGGACATCATGGGACGTGTGCAGGACCGCAGTAGGGGTGTGCAGGATGTCATGGGACGTGTGCAGGACCGCAGTAGGGGTGAGCAGGATGTCATGGAATGTGTGCAGGACCTCAGTAGGAGTAAGCAGGACATCATTCGACGTGTGCAGAACCGCAGTAGGGGTGTGCAGGATGTCATGGAATGTGTGCAGGACCGCAGAAGGGGTCTGGAGGATGTCATGGAATGTGTGCAGAACCTTAGGAGGAGTGTGCAGGACATCATGGGACGTGTGCAGGACCGCAGTAGGGGTGTGCAGGACTTTATGGGACGGGTGCAGTAGGTGCAGGACGTCATGGAATGTGTGCAGGACGTCAGTAGGGGTGTGCAGGACATAATTGGACGTGTGCAGGACCGTAGTAGTGGTGTGCAAGTTATTATGGGACGTGTGCAGGATGTCATGGAATGTGTGAAGGACCTCAGAAGGTGCGTGCAGGACATCATGAGACGTACGCAGGACCCCAGTAGGGGTGTGCAGGACATCATGGGACGTGTGCAGGACATCATGGGACGTGTGCAGGACCGCAGTAGGGGTGTGCAGGATATCATGGAATGTGTGCAGGACCTCAGTAGGGGTGTGCAGGACATCATGGGACGTGTCCAGGACCGCAGTAGGGGAATGCAGGACATCATGGGAGGTGTGTAGAACCGCAGTAGGGGTGTGCAGGATGTCATGGAATGTGTGCAGGACCTCAGTAGGAATGAGCAGGACATCACGGGACGTGTGCAGGACCGCAGTAGGGGTGTGCAGGATGTCATGGAACGTATGCAGGACCTCAGTAGGAGTGTGTAGGACATTATGGGACGTGTGCAGGATGTCATGGAATGTGTGCAGGACCTCAGTAGGAGCGTGCAGGACATCATGGGACGTGCGCAGGACCCCAGCAGGGGTGTGCAGGATATCATGAGACGTGTGCAGGATCCAAGTAGGGATGTGCAGGACGTCATGGGACGTGTGCAGGATGTCATGGAATGTATGCAGGACCTCAGTAGGAGCGTGCAGGACATCATGGGACGTGTGCAGGATGTCATGTAATGTGTGCAGTACCTCAGTAGGAATGAGCAGGACATCACGGGACGTGTGCAGGACCGCAGTAGGGGTGTGCAAGACATTACGGGACGTGTGCAGGATGTCATGGAATGTGTGCAGGACCTCAGTAGGAGTGTGCAGGAATGTGTGCAGGCCCCCAGTAGGGGTGTGCTGGACGTCATGGAATGTGTGCAGGACGTCAGTAGGAGTGTGTAGGACATCATGGGACGTGTGCAGGACCGCAGTAGGGGTGTGCAAGACATTATGGGACGTGTGCAGGATGTCATGGAATGTTGCAGGACGTCATGGAATGTGTGCAAGACGTCGTAGAATGTGTGTAGGACCTCAGTAGGAATGTGCAGGACATAATGGGACGTGTGCAGGACCGCAGTAGGGGTGTGCAAGACATTACGGGACGTGTGCAGGATGTCATGGAATGTGTGCAGGACCTCAGTAGGAGCGTGCAGGACATCATGGGACGTGCGCAGGATCCAAGTAGGGATGTGCAGGATGTCATGGAATGTGTGCAGGCCCCCAGTAGGGATGTGCAGGACTGCGCGGAATGTGTGCAGGACATCGTAGAATGTGTGTAGGACCTTAGCGGGGATGAGCAGGACATCATGGGACGTGTGCAGAGCCGCAGTAGGGGTGTGCAGGATGTAATGGAATGTGTGCAGGACCTCAGTAGGAGCGTGCAGCACATCTTGGGACGTGTGCAGGACCGCAGTAGGGGTGTGCAAGACATTATAGGACGTGTGCAGGATGTCATGGAATGTATGCAGGACCTCAGTAGGAGCGTGCAGGACATCATGAGACGTGTGCAGGATGTCATGTAATGTGTGCAGGACCTCAGTAGGAATGAGCAGGACATCACGGGACGTGTGCAGGACCGCAGTAGGGGTGTGCAGGATGTCATGGAACGTATGCAGGACCTCAGTAGGAGTGTGTAGGACATTATGGGACGTGTGCAGGACCGCAGTAGGGCTGTACAAGACATTATGGGACGTGTGCAGGATGTCATGGAATGTGTGCAGCACCTCAGTAGGAGCGTGCAGGACATCATGAGACGTGCGCAGGACTCCAGTAGTGGTGCGCAGAACATCATGGGGCGTGTGCAGGACCGCAGTAGGGGTGTGCAGGATGTCATGGAATGTGTGCAGGACCTCAGTAGGAGTGTGCAGGACATCATGGGACGTGTGCAGGACCGCAGTAGGGGTGTGCAGGATGTCATGGAATGTGTGCAGGACCTCAGTAGGAGTGTGTAGGACATCATGGGACGTGTGCAGGACCGCAGTAGGGGTGTGCAAGACATTACGGAACGTGTGCAGGATGTCATGGAATGTGTGCAGGACCTCAGTAGGAGCGTGCAGGACATCATGAGACGTGCGCAGGACTCCAGTAGGGGTGCGCAGAACATCATGGGGCGTGTGCAGGACCGCAGTAGGGGTGTGCAGGATGTCATGGAATGTGTGCAGGACCTCAGTAGGGGTGTGCAGGACATCATGAGACGTGTGCAGGATCCAAGTAGGAATGTGCAGGATGTCATGGAATGTGTGCAGGACCTCAGTAGGAGTGTGCAGGACATCATGGGACGTGTGCAGGACCGCAGTAGGGGTGTGCAGGATGTCATGGAATGTGTGCAGGACCTCAGTAGGAGTGTGTAGGACATCATGAGACGTGCGCAGGACTCCAGTAGGGGTGCGCAGAACATCATGGGGCGTGTGCAGGACATTATGGGACGTGTGCAGGACCGCAGTAGGGGTGTGCAGGACATCATGGGACGTGTGCAGGACCTCAGTAGGAGTGTGCAGGACATCATGGGACGTGTGCAGGACCGCAGTAGGGGTGTGCAGGATGTCATGGAATGTGTGCAGGATGTCATGGAATGTGTGAAGGACCTCAGTAGGAGCGTGCAGGACATCATGAGACGTGCGCAGGACCCCAGTAGGGGTGTGCAGAACATCATGGGGCGTGTGCAGGACCGCAGTAGTGGTGTGCAGGATGTCATGGAATGTGTGCAGGACCTCAGTAGGAGTGTGCAAGACATCATGGGACGTGTGCAGGACCGCAGTAGGGGTGTGCAGGACATCATGGGACGTGTGCAGGACCGCAGTAGGGGTGTGCAGAACATCATGGAACGTGTGCAGGATCCCAGTAGGGGTGTGCAGGACATTATGGAACGTGTGCAGGATCCCAGTAGGGGTGTGCAAGACATTACGGGACGTGTGCAGGATGTCATGGAATGTGTGCAGGTCCGCAGTAGAGGTGTGCAGGACATCATGGGACGTGTGCAGGACCGCAGTAGGGATGTGCAGGATGTCATGGAATGTGTGCAGGACCTCAGTAGGAGTGTGTAGGACATCATGGGACGTGTGCAGGACCGCAGTAGGGGTGTGCAAGACATTACGGAACGTGTGCAGGATGTCATGGAATGTGTGCAGGACCTCAGTAGGAGCGTGCAGGACATCATGGGACGTGCGCAGGACCCCAGTAGGGGTGTGCAGGACATCATGAGACGTGTGCAGGATCCAAGTAGGAATGTGCAGGATGTCATGGAATGTGTGCAGGACCTCAGTAGGAGTGTGCAGGACATCATGGAATGTGTGCAGGCCCCCAGTAGGGGTGTGCAGGACGTCATGGAATGTGTGCAGGACGTCAGTAGGAGTGTGTAGGACATCATGGGACGTGTGCAGGACCGCAGTAGGGGTGTGCAAGACATTATGGGACGTGTGCAGGATGTCATGGAATGTGTGCAGGACCTCAGTAGGAGCGTGCAGGACATCATGAGACGTGCGCAGGACCCCAGTAGGGATGTGCAGGACATCATGGGACGTGTGCAGGACCGCAGTAGGGGTGTGCAGGACATCATGGGACGTGTGCAGGACCTCAGTAGGAGTGTGCAGGACATCATGGAATGTGTGCAGGCCCTCAGTAGGAATGTGCAGGACGTCATGGAATGTGTGCAAGACGTCGTAGAATGTGTGTAGGACCTCAGTAGGAATGTGCAGGACATAATGGGACGTGTGCAGGACCGCAGTAGGGGTGTGCAAGACATTATGGGACGTGCGCAGTATCCAAGTAGGGATGTGCAGGATGTCATGGAATGTGTGCAGGCCCCCAGTAGGGATGTGCAGGACATCATGGGACGTGTCCAGGACCGCAGTAGGGGAATGCAGGACATCATGGGAGGTGTGTAGAACCGCAGTAGGGGTGTGCAGGATGTCATGGAATGTGTGCAGGACCTCAGTAGGAGTGTGTAGTACATCATGGGACGTGTGCAGGACCGCAGTAGGGGTGTGCAAGACATTATGGGACGTGTGCAGGATGTCATGAATGTGTGCAGGACCTCTGTAGGAGTGTGCAGGACATCATGGGACGTGTGCAGGACTGCAGTAGAGGTGTGCAAGACATTATGGGACGTGTGCAGGATCCTAGTAGGAATGTGCAGGATGTCATGGAATGTGTGCAGGACCTCGGTAGGAGCGTGCAGGACATCATGGGACGTGCGCAGGACCCCAGTAGGGGTGTGCAGGACATCATGGGACGTGTGCAAGACCGCAGTAGGGGTGTGAAGGATGTCATGGAATGTGTGCAGGACCTCAGTAGGAGTGTGTAGGACATCATGGGACGTGTGCAGGACCGCAGTAGGGGTGTGCAAGACATTATGCGACGTGTGCAGGATGTCATGGAATGTGTGGAGGACCTCTGTAGGAGTGTGCAGGAGATCATGGGACGTGTGCAGGACTGCAGTAGGGGTGTGGAAGACATTATGGGACGTGTGCAGGATGTCATGGAATGTGTGCAGGACCTCAGTAGGAGCGTGCAGGACATCATGAGACGTGCGCAGGATCCAAGTAGGAATGTGCAGGATGTCATGGAATGTGTGCAGGACCTCAGTAGGAGTGTGCAGGACATCATGGGACGTGTGCAGGACCGCAGTAGGGGTGTGCAGGACGTCATGGAATGTGTGCAGGACGTCAGTAGGAGTGTGTAGGACATGATGGGACGTGTGCAGGACCGCAGTAGGGGTGTGCAAGACATTATGGGACGTGTGCAGGATGTCATGGAATGTGTGCAGGACCTCAGTAGGAGCGTGCAGGACATCATGAGACGTGCGCAGGACCCCAGTAGGGATGTGCAGGACATCATGGGACGTGTGCAGGACATTATGGGACGTGTGCAGGACCGCAGTAGGGGTGTGCAGGACATCATGGGACGTGTGCAGGACCTCAGTAGGAGTGTGCAGGACATCATGGAATGTGTGCAGGCCCTCAGTAGGGATGTGCAGGACGTCATGGAATGTGTGCAGGACGTCGTAGAATGTGTGTAGGACCTCAGTAGGAATGTGCAGGACATAATGGGACGTGTGCAGGACCGCAGTAGGGGTGTGCAAGACATTATGGGACTTGTGCAGGCCCCCAGTAGGGATGTGCAGGACTGCGCGGAATGTGTGCAGGACATCGTAGAATGTGTGTAGGACCTTAGCAGGGATGTGCAGGACATCATGGGACGTGTGCAGGGCCGCAGTAGGGGTGTGCAGGATGTAATGGAATGTGTGCAGGACCTCAGTAGGAGCGTGCAGGACATCATGGGACGTGCGCAGGATCCAAGTAGGGATGTGCAGGATGTCATGGAATGTGTGCAGGACCTCAGTAGGAGTGTGCAGGACATCATGGGACGTGTGCAGGACCGCAGTAGGGGTGTGCAGGACGTCATGGAATGTGTGCAGGACCTCAGTAGGAGTATGCAGGACATCACACCGTATGCAAGTTATGCCTCAGAGTCAGACGTCTGGGCCGGCGCAGACGAGCGACGTCCGCAAGAAGCGGTGAAATTGTGCCAGAGCGACTGATCCTGTACAATTGTATCCTTTCAAAACCCATTTCTTCACATTTTCACCTTTTAAATTCAAGAAGTATAAGCATTGTATTCTATCTCTAGGAAGCCGCGATGCAGCTACATATTACCTTGCTATCTTAGCAGCGGAGCGGTTGTTTCTTCATTTCTACCACCATATGTTTTCTCAAAAACATCAACTTGACTCTTATAATAAAGCTATCATAACAGCATCGCGGCTCTTACCTCCAGAGATTGACGATATTGTACAATGGAAACCCTCGGAAGAAGTTGTGAAATTCTTTAAAGTTGGGCTACGCAAAAGAAAGCTATTGATTTGGCATTGTTCTAAAACGTCGTGAAATTGTTCAATTGGATTTGGCTCTCAACTTGATTTTTTAAATCAAGTGAAATTATTGACTTGATTTGGCTGATTATGGTATTTGTAGACATCGTAATCATTCAAATATTTTGAGATCGTTGCTAATGGATTTGGCAAGCGCTCTATAAATTATCAGAGTCAAATCACGCGTCACAAGTATTTCTCATCATAGTCTTTGTGTCCTCAAAGCTTTCACGGATCACATTGTATGGGAACGTTTTCATTGCTGAACTTATTCTTGTTCTGATTTGATCCAAATCACGCTCGACTGTAAACTCCTTCTAACGCGTGATTTGACTCAGATAATTGCTAGAGCGCGTGCCAAATCCATTAGCAACAACCTCACTATATTTTAATGATTACGATGTCTACAAATACCATCATCAGTCAAATCAAGTCAATAATATTACTTCATTCAAAAAATCAAGTTGAGAGCCAAATCCAATAAAACAATTTCACGACGTTTAAGAACAATGCAGAATTCCTAACTTTTTTGCGGAGCCCAACTTCCAGAAATTTATTTATAATTTCGTGTTAATACTTCAAACTAGGACTTTTCCTTCAAAACGTGGCTACTACGATTCCAAACCTGTAGCACTTATTTGCCATCAGAAGATCTTCCCAACCGTAGTATAATCTTGTCAGAAAATAATCTCTTTAAATTTTTTTCTGAAAATGAATTCGAGAAGAAATCGTGCAATTTTACATCTAGTGAGTATCTCTCTTCGACGTTAGCGAAAAAAAAGGGAAATTTGTGTACCAGTTGTAATTTGTTAAAGTCCAGAAACCACATATTTTATATTAATTCTCGAGCGAATAATTTTATTGTTGTTAATTTTCAAAGTTATGCCATAATCTGCTCAATTTTCTGAAAATTTTTGATAGAGATTATTTTCTCACAAGGTTATATCACGGTTCAGAAGATCTTCTAATGGCAGATAACTGCTACGGGTTTGAAATTGTAATAGCTTTGTTTCGAGGGAATAGTACTCATTTGAAATGTTACCTCGAAATCGCAAATGAATTCCATATCCTAGCAGTCTCAAAACCTTAGCTTATGAATGCGCAAAGCAAGGTTTCTGATGCCCTACAACATACTGCAGTTTCATCGAATTTCGCTAAGCCTAGGCCGTATAAAAACATTATCCGCGAAAATGCCATGTCAGTAGATTTATGACCGGTACTGTATGTTATCTTGTCCGTTGTAATCCCTGAAGCAGCATTCTTACCGAATATCGGTGTATTGACTGCGTCAGCATTGCGACCAGGGATTGCGGCAAACAATTTTTAGATTCCGGCAAACGGCAATCGGCAAGAAAATCGCAAAAACGGTCGGCAAACGGCAATCGGCAAACGGCAAGAAAAACCTCATCCTTTAGATTAACTCAAAGTTATCCACATGTGCCGCTCTCCTTTTCTTCCTTTTTTTGTATACTTATGTGAGCTGCGGCTTGGCGAAGGAGCGGCTTCGGCTTCTACAGGCACCGAAGCGGCAATGTCGTGGCGACCCCGCGTTAGTGCCGCTATGGCTCCGCGGTGGTGCCGCTGCTGCTCCGCGATCGGTGGCTGCGCTCTGACGAATGTAGGTATGGAGCTTCGGAAGGATGGCTCTCGTAAACAAAATTGACGATAACCAATTGATAAAGGGTAGGTTATAAAATAAGTGGAGAGCGGTGTGTCTTCATTCCTTCTCCAGGGGTCAGCAGTTGAGGATCTGTCTTGACAAGGAAGTAGGAAAACAGTACCACCGGTGGTGAAGATATAACACGGAACTGTCACGGTAATGTCGCCACGTTCTCGACCCTAGAGACGCTGCAATATAGTCTATACGGCACAGTAATCATCAAGAAGGTGCTGCGGTACTACCGTGGAACTATCGCGGCACAGTGGAGGGTCGCGAAACTTTCCTGGGGCATACTTTCTGAGGGTCCCTACCCACTTGTGTCTCTCAAATGCTTCTGTGTCGCACAAGTGCTTCCTGCTTCTTTTTGTTACACAAGCTTCTGTCAAAACTTTGGAAAAGAAACTAAAGCACCACATTGGAGTTAGACAGCCTACTGTCAACCTAAAGGCACTGTTCACGATGATAATCGTTTTTCTGTTTTCCCGCCTATCTTGAAAACGGCCCCATGCTGATTCCAATGATGTCTTCGAAATCGTACAAGATCTTCTGGGAACAGAGTTTCAGTCCCTCAAACATTGAGCTAAGGAAGCATGGTGGACGAGTTGTCCGAGGCGTGTAACTTCCGTCTTTTGCAGCCGATGTTTGCGAGCTGACCTGAGTAAAGGGAGAAGTTGAGAATGAAGGGAAGAACAAGACTAATGACTGGAAGTCGTCGCTCATCTCACAATCTCGAGCATTCATTTGTTCACGTCGGTGGGCCTGTGTTGCGCTTTTGGGGTTTGCCTTGCGCTCGAAGTGGCAACTAGCTTTTCCTGGCTCGTTTTCATGCTTTCTTTCGAAGTCAACGTTACAGTGTGCCCCTCCACTACCCATTCCTGGTGGAAACTGAAACACATTTTTTATCGTGAACACTGCCTTTAACGAGAGCTGACAGGGAAATGGAAATAGTATATGAATAAAGAAAAAGATGGATAGCATTCGGAAAAGTCCTCCGGAGGACTTTTCAGAAGCTAACCATCTTTTTGTTCATTCCCACACTTTTTCCATTTTTTCTGTCAGCTCCCGTTAGATTGCGGTTTTACCGCGAGCTGAAGAAAGTCTGAAAAATCTTCAGAATTTTTTAGTCAATACTTTTTCCCAAAAAAAAGGACAGAATGAACCGTTTTTTGGGGAATTTTTTTACACTATGCGTATCTAGTGACTCATGTCGTAGCATGCAGTGCGTAGTTTCAGCAATGTACGGTCCCTTTCTTGAAAATCGTCAAATAAAAAGCTCGCGTTTGGTTGCAGTTCACCGTGAACTTACCGCTAGTTAACTCGTGTTTTCAAACAGATTTACTACCACCACAAATAAGTCAAAACCCCGTATACCGTTAGGCGAACAAACGATAATCGGATCATTCCTAGTGCCTACATGGCCGCGAGCAGACGACGTTTCCTTTCAATATTTTGCTGAGCTTTGCCGGAAAAATAACAAAAATTTCGGCAAACGGCGAACGGTAAACGGCAATTGCCGCATATCTCTGATTGAGACAGCATCCACCACAAAATAGAAAAATGTTCGCTGTTTTCTGAAGAATTCATTGTAGGCTATGTTTGAATAATAAAATAATCCTGCATCACACTAAAGGTGTTAGAGCCAGGGTCAAAATCACGGTGGTCCGCAGACCACCGTGGGATCGAGGGGGTCGTTATTTTTTCCGGGGAAACTTCAATTTTTATTTGGGGGGGTCGTTTTTTTTACCCATCTAGAATAATGTCTGTATCGCTGAAAAATCAAATCTTGAGGTAAAATTGTCTGGGGCCATGATTATTTACTATGGAATAGTAAACATTATCGATGGAACAAGAGCGGTTTGAAATGAAAAATGGAGTAAATCATTAAACGTGTGCTAGCTCAACATTACCTCTTCTACAACATTTGGAATAGACATTACTTCGTGGTTTTCTAGCGTAATCCGATGAGAGCGGAGACTATTTTATTGCGTCGGAAGTCGTTAGGCCACGACTGCGAACTTCGTGCAGAACTTGCAATGGTAGCGTACAAGGTTTTTAACGATGGCACTGCATCCTGTACAGAACGAGGGTACCAATCGACTAGAAATGTTTCAAAAATCATCTCTAGCAGGCGAAAAAAAAACCTTCCAAAAACTGAACTACGCCTGTCACCCGTGTTAGAAGTTAGCCCCGCCCTGTATTTTCACGCCCCCTGTATTTGCCTTTTTCCTCCAACAGGGTTGCTGGGTCATCTTCGAAGTCAGTGACGTGTGTGATTCACTTGTTAGGCAACCTACCAACAGTACCGACGGTGAATATGACACAGCAACCTTGCGTTGCAGTAAAAGGGCAAATACAGGGGGCGTGAAAATACAGGGCGGGGCTAACTTCTAACTTATGTAGCGGCATTGTGGGTCGTTTTTGACACTTCAAAGTGCGTAGGCGTTGTAATCTGGGCCATACCATTCTATTTCCGTAGTTATCTCAATCACGTTTACGAGCGTGTATGCTGCCTTTAAGGGGGGGTCGTTGTTCAGGACGACCCAGACCGCCGCTGTGCCTGACCCTGGTCAGAGCTCAAAAAAATTGTTAATCATCTGGTGACAGCAAAATAATAGTACTCGCAGATTTTTTGGAAGATCGAGCTGCTCGTTTTCAACAAGATTGTGAATTTGCAATTTCAGTTGTCTCTGCCTTGTAGAGGGAGCTTCGGCTTTATAGTTATAATAATAATAATAATTTATTACGTAGTTTAAGACATACGTCAGATAAGATAACGTAGCAAATGAAACAAAAGACAACAAAGGATACCCATAAACGGCAGTTCTACTCAGAAAGAATCTTGATTCTTGCCAAACGCTTGGACTGTCCGAAAAGTTGAGGGATAGGCCCATGCCTTGGGGACAAGTACGCAGACCCCGCTCGACAGGTGAAGCTGAATTCCCTAACAATTAATCTCGGCTTTTTATTGAAAATTTTTACTGAATCATCACTAGTTCGTGAAGGTAATGAAGTGTGAAATTGTGAAACATTAATTTTCATGATTCCTGATATTATCTTGAACACCATACCTACACACATCTCTCACTTTTCGCCGTGATTTCAAACTACTCAGTTTCAAGGAGTTGTGTCTTACTCTCGCCCGGTATATCCTGGAATACGTGAATCCAAACGTACGGATAAACAGTTTTCTTGTGAAATTGTTCTGAATTTTCTCAATCATCGCAATATACTTCTTTTTAACCGGACAAAACACCCTTGTTCCAGTTTCGGCCATCGGTCTGACATAGGTTTTGCATGCCTTCAAATGAACCTCCTCATCCTTTGTGCAAATACTTTTGAAAATCTGGAATGTTCGTGCTTGCGCCTTTCTACTTAATATTTTCAGGTGTTCGGTAAAGTCCAACTTGTCATTATAATTAAATCCAAGATCTCTGACATTGTGAACTCTGAAAATATATTGATCATCGATTATGTATTCAGAAGTAACGTCAGAAGATTCCAGCCGCATGATAACTGTTTTCTCCGGAACAAGAGGAAGTTCCCATCAGGGTTCGGCGCGAGGTGTGATGTATCACAGCGGGGGGGGGGCGGACCCGTCGACATTCGGTGGGATGGGGGGTCCGACCTTCGGTCAACCAAGAACCAAGATGGACTTCTATCAGGGCGGGGAAGTTGACAGCCATACTGTTAGTATAAAAATGACGGCAAAATTAGATCACAATAAGAGGTCAAAATAAAACTGGAGATCTCACTGAGAGAGCGAAATGAGACAAGAGATCAAAAAAGAAACTGAATAGTGAAAAACAACTGCGAAAAAACAAATGAGGCAAGAAATGAAATGCAGATGTAAAAATAAGGCAGGAACACACAAGAAGAGCTTACAATTTACTGGTGATGAAGCATGCAAGGCAATAGACGACAGTAGCGTGGCTATCGTTAATGACTCTGACATGGAGGAGTCGTGACCAGGTAAAGTGTGTCGCCAAAGCGCTCCTGGATATGTCAGTAGCAATGGTGTTAGGTACTCACTGTCATCGAGATCATTACAAGCGGACTATCCTGTCAACGAAATGACACAGATGTTTTGGAATTTCGTAATCTTAGATGCATTTCTAGGCGATTAAGGATCCACAGGTTCGATCCCGCTAAAGGTAAAAAATTCCGCAATTCTGAGAAACAATGGATTGTTGACTGTTTGAGAAAAGTATTGTTCAGTGTTATGTCTCTTGCAATTTACTCTACGAAATTGACTCATGTCCAAGATGCGCTATTGCCTGAAGCAGAGGATTTTTATGCCCTGAGGGCACATAGGTGCGGTTGCCGGCTCGGAACCCACATTTTGAATACGAATGTCCGCATATGAACACGCGCCTAAAATTTCATGAACGCAGCTTCAAGCCCAAGAGTGCATCATTAGGTGGGTGAAGCCTGTTTTCAAGCCCTGAATGCAAATAGGTGCGGTTTCAGGCATGAGAACGACATCTAGCAATTGGCTATTCGTATGTAAAAACGAAGCCCAAATTTCATGGACGAAGCTCTAAGCCGAACAGCGCTACATAGGGTGGGCGGAGCCTGTTTTCAAGCCCTGAGGGCACATAGATGCCGTTTCAGGCAAGAAAACCATGTATAGTCATTGGCTATCCGGATGTGAAAACGCACCCAAACTTTTATGAACGCAGCTTCAAGCTGAACGGTTCTACATAGGTGGGGTCTATGAAAAAATCGATAGCTGTGAAATACAAGTATTTAACAAAATTTGAATTAAGGAGTTTCGAGTTGCTACAACGTGCGGTAGTCACGGACCCAATTAATCAATTTCATTTTTTAACCGGGTAAAAACGGTCTTTGAAGACACATTTTTAGGTGTGATACAACTCGAAACTCCTTAATTCAAATTTCGTTAAGTACTTGTAAATACTTCAGCTGTCGGTTTTTTCATAGACCCGACCCTATGTAGCGCTGTTCCACTTAGAGCTGCCTGCATGAAATTTCGGATGCTTTTTCACATCCGGATAGTCATTTATTATACGTGGTTTTTATGCCCGAATTCGCACCTATGTGCCCTCAGGGCATGAAAACAGGCTCCGCCCACCCTATGTAGCGCTGTTCGGCTTGAAGCTGTGGCCATGAAATTTTGGCTGCGTGTTCACATCCGGATACCCAATTACTAAATGTGGTTTCCATGCCCGAAACCGCACCTATGTGTCCCAAGGGCACTAATCAATGTTCAGCCATTGAACAAACATTTGGTGTCATTGTCGCAGGAGAGTTGTTTTTGACATATATTTATTGCATTGTTAGAATTAATTGATACAATCACTGCATCAATGTAGTCTTGATCTAAAAATTTGTTCACTATAAAAATATGCAAAGTGAGGACCTCCCCCCCCCGGTCGTCGCCATCACTTTTTCCCATGGGGAGGGCTGAGCAAATCGCTCGACTTGGGTGGGGGGTCGGACCAATGTTGGGTTGTATCACACCTCGCGCCGTAGCCTGGTTCCCATGAGCGAGACTATGAGATACCTCCATTAATTGCCGCCTGTAAAACGATTTGATTAGTGGAATCCGTTATTTCGCGATATACCTTGATGACATCAGCAAACTGCTTTTTTACACCATTACCCACTGCTTGAGGTAGATCAGAGGTGTAAATGATAAACAATAGAGGTGATCGTACACCACCCTGCGGACCACCATTTCTGGCATTTCTACAAGACAAAAACTCTGATCCCACCTTCATTTGAAATGTTCTATTAGTGAGAAATTAATCAAGCCATTTGCAAATTACTGGATGCACTTTCAGTTGATCATGCCTATATAGTAACTTGCTATGGCTGACTTGATCAAAAGCCTTTGAAAAGTCGAAATATACCACATCATTAGTCCGCTTGACGTCAAGACTTCCCGTCCAGTCATTTAAACATTTAAGCATGTTGGTTTCTATCGACCTACCGGGAACAAATCCATGCAGGCAGCTTAGAATCAACATGTTAATCTCCAGGTATTCGAACGTTTTCGTAGTTAAGCGTTTTCGAGAACTTCGTCTTCCCTTATTCGCACTACATATTTATCCTATCAATTGCTTTTCTAAACGATAAATGCTAAAAATCGACTTTTAAAAACATCTGTAAACGTGAAAGCAAGTACTATCAAAGGCAGTGTTCATGATGAGAAAGTTGCCCGTTTTCTGGTAAAAATAAAAGCTTTGGGCCCTTCTGAGAAAAGTAATGGAAGTACGACGGAAAACGGCCAGGAAGTGGGTGAAAATCTCGTGGACCAGCCACCCATTGGATCAACCCGCCCACGTCATGTACCAATTGTCCTGCTTTCGTTTCACAAGAGAAACAGGCACCGAATTCTTGAATATTCCTCATCGCTAAAGGTTCTTACATCCCACCTTGTGTATTGGGTCATCTTATTTTGAAAAAAATCGGTACCTGAAACAGAAAACAAAGTCACTCACCTGAGAATTTTGGAGTGCAAAATCCATTGCCGACGTGAGGTTTTGCGCTTTGTCCGCAGTCTCCCGGAACCCACCAAAAGGCAAGCAGTTTTTCTCCGGTTTTTGGGACCCTGTGAGTGCTTTCCCCTATTAACGTATAATGGGTGACTTACCTACTCAAAAACATCGAAAGCTGGAATACGGTCTGTGATAACTAAGAAATTTATCATTCTAGGGAATTCTGCAAGGAAATCGAACATCACCCTATCGGAAGATGAGGTACAATGCACCGAACTTTTGTTTATGCTAACCTTCAATATGATTTTGTTGCCATGCTTTTTTTTTCAGGCATCGTCGAAAAGCGAAAAAAAGAAGAAGAAGAGTCTCTTCTCTTTCATGAAAAAGAAGGAAAAGTCAGCAACTTCATAGTCCTTTGTAGAATGGAGCTGGTCACCGAGCCCCTCAAGGGCTTCATTCTTGACCCTCCCACATAATGTTTTGATAGTTTATCTGTTATCACTTGTTCCCTTTTGGAACCTCCACCTTCCGTTCTCGTGTATACAAAAAGGAGTATGGGGCGAGTTGACCGAAGCTGTTCCATTCGAAACGCTCGTAGTTTTGCGCTTGCACCGTTGCTACTTCAGGGATCTGCAAAATTGCACCCATCAGCGAGTGGTCGATGAACGTCAGCCTTAAAGGCACAGTCCAAGCTCAGGGACGAAATCGGATATTCCCACATAATTATGAAGTAGACCCACCTACATAACACCTGCCAAGTGCTAGCTCTCGATTTCACCGAATAAGCCAGATAAAGGTAGAAGCCACCCTGGGGCACCCACATCCGGAATCCACTATGGCACGCCCCTTTTACGGTGTTTCGAGCTCAACAGTGGCGATATGAGAGCTGGCTTTCGACGAATATCCCCGCTCTTCCCTTTATTTTCAGCCTCTATCCTTTCAGGTCCGTTCACATACATCGGTTGCAAATAACGGAAGTTACAAGCCTCAGACTACTCGTCCACCATGCTTCCTTAGCTCAAACTTTGAGAGGCCATAACTCCGTTCCCGGGGGTCTTTTACGATTCCGGAGACATAGTGGAATCAGCGTCGGGCTGTTTCCAAGATAGGTAGAGCAACAGAAAAACGAATCTGAGGTTGGATTGTGTCTTTAACGCGGCGTTAAGAATGCTATTGTCACAGCGTTGCCGCTAGCTGGCAGCGACGCATGACCGTCACAGCGTCAAACACGCCGCGGTTCTCCCTCGTTGCCTTTCACGCTGCGGCTGTCGCCGCACTCGTTCAATATAATCGATATTGTATTACCCAGCGTTGCTAGTTGCTGCGAGCAGCGCCTCGACTTCAACTTTGGGGACCCATCAAAGCCACAGTCCAATCTCAGATTCGGTTTTCAGTTTATCTGCTCAACTTGGAGAAAATTTCACGATTAACGCAGAGATGCCTCTAGAGTCGCTCGGAACCCACTAGCAACGGAGCTATAGCCTCTCTAAGAATAGGAATTTGTAGAGCAAGATTTTTCATGGACGAGTTGTCTCGGGCCCGTATTTTCATGTCATTCGCAGCCATCGCACTGGAGTTGATCGCAATACAAAGCTGGATCAAACGCAAATGGAGGAACGCAGATTTTGAAAACAATCCATCGCAGGTCTCATCCTTATTCAGACCGAAAACTTGTTGGAGGGCGTTTTCTTTCTGATGGCGTAGTCTATCTTTTTCTTGCGTTTTCTCGTTTACTTGAGCGATTTGAGATTTCGCGCATGGCGGAGTTGCTATGCACCGCGGTCGGACTATAATATTACACATTGCACTGGAGGTTGGACTGTGTCTCCAAGCGAGGCTTGCGTGAGGGATCCCGAATGTACCAACTTTGGCCACTAATCCTCGTCTCCACCCTATTCGTGTACTCAAGCACGGTGCCGGGTCCTACGAACCGCAAGCACGCAAGTATTGTCAAGTAACTTTTCGATGAGCCACTAACGTAATCCTTTAGAGTAGTGCCCGGGTGTCTTTTCTGTACCGATTTGAGGTGCCGGGAAATGGCCGCGAGCCTGTTAAAGTGAGCACGAGTGAGAATGGCGGGCCACGCGGCCGGCGTGCTTGGCAGGCGGCCGTCGCTTGTACCGCCCTCGGACGAGTGTTGGATTTCAACGACGGCCGTCCCCTCTCCCCCCGTCTACAGAGCTGATTGATCGGCGCAGTGCTTGCTGCCAGGAGGTGCCGGCCCCGCTCGTAGTCGATGGCGGTGTGGACTTTTCGCATGCTCGTCCGAGAGCGGCGAATGCTACGGCCGCCTGCCAAGTACGCCGGCCGCATGGGCCGCCATTCTCATTCGGACGCACCTTATGTACCTTTGGCATTGATTTCTCCTCAAATAAGCGCTGTCATATGTTTCTTCCAGCGTTCTCCTTAAATTCATTGTTTCACAATTTCCTTTCATCAACGGATATGGTGAACTCTACCACTAACGTGACACAAGGAAAACTGTAAAGGTTCTCCAGCTCGAGCTAATAGTGTGGTGGCACTCATTTGTGAAGTATGTGGGTCTAAACGTAATTGCCTACGTCCGCAGCCAGCTCGCGTGCGGCGCCATCGATCAATCTGCACAAGGTCAATGTATAACGTCACAAGCGAGCGTGTTGCGGATCAGGGATGTGCGGAAAAATATTTTTGGAAACAGAAAACAGAAAACAGAAAACAAATCTCTAAAAAGAGGCAGAAAACAGAGAACAGAAAATTTTTAAAAATTAATAAAGGGTGTTCAGCGCACACTAAACGAAATTTTTCAAAACATTGAACTTTTTTTATAAATTTTTTGAGTGATCTATGCTTTTTTAATTGAATTTTCAAAACCTTACAGTTGGCCAGAGCAAAAAATATAGACGCTCAAGAAATGCAGATAATGAGTGCGATGAGATGACAAATGTTTATCGAACCTTCATTTTCCCAGACAATAAAAGCTCGAATAATCTATTAGAATCTCAATACATATGTCTGTGCAAGGAGCACGTAGTGCAGTCAAGGCGAGCTTTCGGTTCCTTCGTGTACATATTTTGACACGGAATGTGGGATAACAGCTGGTTCGAACACTGTACTACTCCTCACAGCGGAAAGTCACGTCCGTACCGCGCTCCTGTGCCGTTAGAGTATAACTAACCTGACGCGCTGTTCGATCCACGTGGAGAGCCTCCCGTACCTCTGTGGCAGGATTATCACCTGCCTCATAGCCTCACCACCAAATTCTTGGAGCTTCATCTTAACTGAATGCTGTGCCATCTGCGTTGCAGTGGATTAAAACACGTATTTAGAGTATAACGTGCATGGCACAGTTGGGGCCGAAATAACCCCGCTCCATCAATGCGGTTACGCTGGGGAGCGGGTAGGAATAGTGGGCGTTAAGTAGTATTAATGGCCTGTCATTGTTTGTATAGAGTCACATTGCAGTTTTCCTTTCACTTGACTGATTTGCATTACATCTAAGGGATTCGTCAACGATAAACCTACGGGTAAGAGTATCCTCTATAAGATAAAGATAAGGAATCAGCTCCATCAATCTCTAATGGGATGCGTAGCGCATTCGACAGAGTATTCGTAGAGGCTTGACTCTGAGAGAAATTGCCGCTGCGGCTCCGCGATAGTGCCGCTTTGGCGCGTACAGGCACCGAAGCGGCACTATCGCGGAGCCGCGGCGGCACTATCGAGGAGCCGTAGCGGGGACACGACAGTACCGCTTCAGCTCCGCGATAACGCCGCTGCGGCTCTGGGAGGGGGCCTAATTCCAAGAACAACAATTCGCACCTGCGTTCGTTACGACCATTGTTTGAGAAGGACAGAGGTTACCGCCGCTTTTGAAACAATTTCTTTTTTACCACACAGGACAGTACATCGTACTCCAGGAGCCTCGCGGAGCCGGCGCGGTTCTAACGCGGAGCCGCTGCGGTACTATCGCGGCGATGTCAAGTCTCAAGAAGCAGCACAATCGTCTGATCACGGAGCCGCTGCGGCACTATCGCAGAACTATCGCGGCACAGTCGATGATCGCGGTACTTTAACGGCACTGACGTGGCAAATTTTCTCAGAGAAATGGGTTTCGTGCTTATTTAGTGGCTTGCGTGGACCAGCCGACTTCCCAGTGTGGGCCTTCATCTCCCTACATGAATCTATTACCAATTTAAGGACCCCGGAGAGTTGGTAGATTTGGTTCACCTCGGCGAGGATCCAACCCGACTGTGCACAGCAAGCAGCAGCGCTTCCTCCCACCACGCCACGCGCGCCCTAATAGATAACCACGACAGCGAGATAAACGCGTCTAGCGTGGTACAACTGCAGAGCCTGGGTTAAGTACACCCTCACCCTATCGGCTTAGCTTCGATAGATTCGGCCATTTTTTCTAGGACAAACCTGCTGCAAATCGCGGTACACGTCTTTTCTGTTTTCTGTCCGATTTTTGTCCAATTCTACAGAAAACAGAAAAAAGGGCAAAAATGGGCAGAGAAAATAAAAGTCCGCACATCCCTGTTGCGGATGGTCAGCTTTGAGGCAGCTATTCACGGACATGACTATGTTAGTTGAAGAATGCATCACGCCTGCCGTGGGCTCACTGCGACATTCAACGTACTTTGCAGCATGACACCAGCAATTTATTGCCGTAGGAGGAATACCGCGGTGCCTATGTGTTGGCGGCAGGTTACAGGTTCGCGACGGATTCGTAGCTCTATCCAATTTCATCATCTAAGGCCGGAACCATACTTTATGCGATTAGCTACGACAAGTGACAATTAGTCGTGACAGTAGCTGTGACAAGTGTTTGTCGTCCATGCCGGTATTCGGTCTACACTGATGGTAAGCGCTGCGTCGCGTCGCCTGTGGCAGGAAGTATGGTTCCGAATTCGAAATAATTCTTCTGATACCTGTTGGCGGATTCAGACATGGCGAGCTTCTCCGCTGTCTTTTCGAGTGAGGCGTGCGTGTGACTCTTGCTGTTTCTATCAAAAACTTCTCTGAAAGAAAAAAACCTTTGACTGCCTCTTTGATGTCGTTAGGTCATTATACAGCAAATTCGTACGCATTGTGTGCCTGATGCCGAGAGCCCTTCGTCGCATCCCCGCGAGCGGACACTTGTTGACTTTTCACAGATTTTGCTCCGAGGCGTTTGATGCGTCCATATCGCAACACTTGACCAAACATTCTGCGACGATTTCAAGTAGCATGTATAACAGTTGGTCAACTACGTGATACTCACTTAGCAACTCGCGCGCAAGCTTTGATGCCAACAACCAACTAGGTATTGGGTGAGATTCATTGATGAAACTCTCATTGTAAGGCATTACAAAGGCCGTTATCGACAAGAACTGTCCTTATCCGAAAAAGAAACTGTGCAGTCGACATAAAATCACATCGAGACAACGTCGGTACGAACCGTACAGGTATAATAATTTTATCTGCGGAGCAATCCAAGAATGCGGCAAACTCATGACGAAGTGCGCAAGGAAGTTTCAACGTTATCGTGCTCTCACATAATCACCTGCTTTGCATCGGATGAAAACACGCTTAAGAGGTCTGCAGGTATCAAGTCGCGGCGTTGCTCTCGGCGGCGAACAACCATGTAAAATGCAATATCGATTACATTCAGCGACGGGGCGACTGACGTGGCGTGGAGGGCGACGAAGGGTAGCGCAGAGTGTTTCGACGAAGCGACTGCCGTGCTTCAGGATAGGTTGCGAAGTTTCACCGCGGTGCGGCGCGCTCTAATGATTCGCGCCTCGTCAGTGGGAACACCCAGCGACGACGCGACGCGACGTCACTTGATCGATAGGTAGGCTGATTATAACATCGCGTAGCGCAGCGAATGGACTCTAAACGCCGCCCCGCTGCCAGCGAGCAGCAACCGACGCTGCGGCGATAATGTTCAAAAACATTTGTATCGCCGCGTCAAAACTGCCGCTCGGCGACTACTCGCCGGTCCCTCGAGCTATGCAGACCCTTTTATTTAGGGTGAAGCTTATGCGACAACATCTTGCGTCATTGTAAGGGAGAGATGGCAGGTAAGCGGAATCGCGTCAAAAGCGAGGGTTTGGCTCCCCTCGGAAATGCAGCCGCCATGAACTTTTCTCGAAACTGTCGCGATGTCTACGTGACGCACAATTACACTGATTTTGGAGCTCTTCGCATTCATTGTCATTAGAATTCATGACCACAACTTTCCCTCAGCGCTTCGTAGCCTCATTGAGACTTTCCTACCCTGTTCATAGTTGAGTTTATGGTCCTGAACTGTCGAAAGGACAAAAGCAAACGAGGTATAGTTGAGCAAAACATAACTGCCAATCGGAGATCATTTATTATAAAGGTCCTGCAAAGTTGCAGCGACCAGCGAATGGTCGCCGAGCGCCAGCTTTGTCGCGGCAACAAAAACGTTTTCGAACATTATCATCTCCGCGTCAAAGCACTCTGTGGTGCCCCTCGTCGCCCTTGACGCCATGTGGGTGGCGCCCGTCGCCGAATGTAATCGAAGTTGCATCACCCAGCGCTGTTCGTCGCTGCAAACTTTGCCGCGACTTCAACCCTGCAGACTCCCTTGACGCTCCTGCTGGCGGCGTCGTAGCCCTCACTGCTGAAGCGGCATGCACTATTGCGGAGTATGATGAAGGGGATGGGGCAGAGGTCAGAGATTCTATGCCTTCCATGGTCGCAGAGCGAGTGCTGGAGATATCTGCTAAATGGTTTCCTGGCCTGCCTGACCTAGAAGGATGGGCAGCCAATAGACCGCTGAGACCCCATTTATTAGTGACATCCAGCTTTCGCAAGGCAATCATGGAAGACGCCTGAACCCCTACCCGAACCCCTTCATGACACTCGCGATAAATCATACCGCCCCTGACAAATAAACCATCGTTAACCCCACCCCGAGACAGGATACCGGCATGAACAACAGATTTCTTGCTACCAGCTGCAATCTACATAGCTACGTACATAGATGCATAGCCATAGCCTTACGGAGCAATCAGGTGCACTGCGGCAAAAATAGAGTTCGAGCGTTCTCATATTTTGGGTACTCCCTCTATAAATTAATATGATTGAGTTCCATACAATGTGATCTCAGGAAAGAGTCTCGGTCATGACGAAATGTGAACAGTAAAGCTGGAAAATTCAGTTCTTGAAAGACTAGCAGCTTTCGTGTGCTACTCCTCTTGCCATGTTATTCTTTGTTTATTGAAAAAAGTTGAAGCCGTTTGTTCTCTATTCCGGGTTGGCGTTTTCCACTTTTCATAGGCACTATCGATGCTCTGGTAATCATTTATTTACGTTTGTTTTATCTTATGTAAAAATTTTCACTACGTGCTCTGTGCTTGATAGATTCTGATCTATTTTTTCTTGCAGATTCTGTTAGCTTTTGCTCCTATGGTATTTTACGTCTTAGCTACATATAAAATGTGATAAATTCATAGAGAGTTCGTAACAGTACCCTATCCTTTTCGAACTTGTGATTTCCCATAGTTCTCAGTGTTGGTGATAACTTCGGCTTGCTGGTGCATTCGTGTGTGTTATTTATGTGTTTGGCCGAATAATGTGATAAACATTGAACAGAAGGAAGCAAATTCTCACCAACGACGAAAGATTAGGGACACATGCGGACGTATCAGCTCGAAAAGTCTAGCACATTCTCGTCCCATTTGTGACCATTCTAACTAGGCAATGACATGACCGGGTCGCCAGAACTACCCATACTGCCACATTTTCTGATCGACCACCTCCCTTGTAGTCATATGGTTTCAGTTTTCGATTTAGTGCGACGCATGGACCAGACGGCTGGCCGTGCGGTGTTGACTAGGGAACGGTGTTTCGATTCGCGCAGGGTGATCTACCGTCGCAGCCGCGTCCATCCATCATACGCGGTTTATTACGCGAACTCTACAAGCCCCATGCTAGCTGCTGGCTGTAGAGGTTAAAAGGGTTATGAAACAAGAAGCAACGAACGTTTTAGGCATGATATCATACAGCTACCGGTGCATGTCAAATCTCTTCTACATATAAGAAAATGAACGGATCTCAAGTTAGTGATCTCTGCCCCGAATTACCCCCTTGTCAAATCGAAAACTTTTTTGGTCCTCTAAACCTTTAAAATGAGATGAAAATTTTGACATGTGAACGTCCAGATGCTCAAACTTAGCCTATTGGGAGTATTTTCAGGCACCGAGCCCTAATATGAGGTTCGCTGGGGTCTTCACGGTAAGTATAATGTCATTTAACTATACACTGCGTATCGTAAAGATAGGACACCCCCTGAATTTTTTGGTCTCGTGTTTGTTGAGTGAGGTGGATCTTTTCGGTCAGTACTACTGCAATCAGAATGTAAAATAACCTCCGTATACCACTTTTGGGTTAGATCAAGTGTTCGTACACTTTTCTAGAATGAATTTATGTTTTAAATCGCGTATCCAAAAGATAGGACACCCCTGGGTTAAATTGGATTTTTCGTCCGATAAAATTGTGCTATCACACGTATAATGGCCGGTAGACCTTCCTCGCACCTTTACCGCAACAAATACTCAATTTCGTATACTTTCGACCCAACTTGTCTGCCTTTACTAGTCGATCTTGCTCCATTTCTCGGGTACTTCCTGTTGGAGCGCAGAAATCGAGAGGAATCCCAGGCTGTTGGCTCAGACGCGACGAACTAAAATATCTCAGAGATTCTACATTTCGTTGAGATCGGAACTGTGGTCACAAATCTCCCATAATCTGCAGAGTATTTGCCCGTCAGGAACGTCTCCAGCTTGTGTTCGCCAGCGAATGGATGATCTCCAGTGAGTATCAGAGGATACCAGAGTATTACCTACCTTCATTTCCTCACGTTTTCGGACGACTAAGTTGCAGTTTGTGGCAAGGCAACCAGTAAGTTCACGCGAGCACGGCTTAGGTCGGCTTCTTTGCTCGGCAATATCTATCTTGTCTAGAGTGATTAGTCCACAGTTTTGATATCAGCAAAATGAAGAATCCCTGGGAAATTTTAGTTCGTCGGGTCTGAGCCAATGGCCTGGAATTTCTGTCGATTTCTGCGCTCTAATAGGCAGTACCCGAGAAATTGAGCAAGATCGACTTGCAAAGGCAGACAATTTTGGTCGAAAGTATACGAAATCAACTATTTGTTGCGGTAAAGTTGCGAGGAAGGTCTATCGGCTATTATGATCGTGATCGCACTATTTTATCGGACGAGAAATCCGATTCAACCCAGGGGTGTTCTCTCTTTTTCATACGCGATCCAAAACCTAGATGACGCGAATCGGCAATACCCCGGTCGGTGAGGGACGGGTTCACCCGCTCACCTTACTGTATCAATGCTGTTCTAGAGATGTATTACCTACTCTAACCCCGGGAACTTGTGACCTAATCCTCCCAACCTCTAAGTCCGGAGGAATACTCCGCAAGAACACTATACAGAAGAATTCAAACCATAAAATACGTTCGGATGCGATCCGATAATTACGAACAACGACAGCAGAACGATTACTGTTCATTGAGTAGAAGGTAATGTGTGAGAGATGAGCAGGGGGTTTATAGAAATACAGACAGATTCATGCCTGTGATATTTTATGTATTAGTGATATCCTACGGGGCGTACGGGTGCAAGAAGGGCCGGACCAAGGTCCGGCTGAAGAAGAGCTCTATTATACATGTAGAACAGAGTTCTGAAGGCTAAATAGCCTTTCCAACAGCGACAAGTGCTTTGAGGAAGGCAGCAAAAAGAAAAGTGGCCCGCTGCCTATGGCGGTGGGAGAAGGGACAATAATGGCCGCTCCCCCCCCCCTCGCCCGACAGCATCGACCTGGCTGGTTGGTCGCCTCTGATCAAAGGGGTGGTCACTCTACAGACCCACCTTGGGAGCGAAAGCTCGCCTTTGCGACACTCCCGGCCCAAAAGAATGGTGGGCCCGGGTGAGCGTAAGCTCGCGGCGGGGAGGAGCCTAACGTGCGTAGGTACCAGTGCTGCTACCGCCACTGGCCTAGTGCCCCTAACTGCAGCTACCCCCTTGTAGTGGTTGAAAGGTTCAACCCTTTGTGCAACCGTGTATTGTGTATGAAAGGGGGGAGTATGATGATAGCAGACATGATCCCTTCTATACTAGGGATTATAATAGGGGGCAAGTTTTACACAACAGTAATCATCCTAATTTCTCTGCTGCATTCTGCAGTTCCTTCTGAATATCGAGAGCAATATTAGTAGGGCAATAGAATGGTTAACATAAATCTAAACACAACACAAAACAAAACATATGTACAATAGTCTACAAGAGACTGGAACACCGCATTGCCACCCATCTATTATCGTTATCATCGCCAACTCGCTTCCCACGCACCCAACCATAAATGTCTGTAATAGATAGGTAATTAAGGGTTCACAAGAAGCACAACACACCCTACACCGACATTAACATATCAACGACTCTCCTTGCTACCCAAACTTACTCATCCTTTGGTGCGCTCATAAAGTGACGACTACGGCGACTGTATTATATTGGATGTTGACCACGCCCATGGCAGAAGTTGACGCAGTGGGCACATCCGATTGTATTAGGGCTTAGTAAAGTCTATACTATGTGTGCTGTATTAATACCTCGCATGTTTTCGCGCGCAGTTATTAAAAGTAGGTCCGCTATGTATACGCAATTTAACGACGCGCCACAAAACAGCTGGAGCGGCTGAGTATGATGCACTTGAGAATCATCAGTGATCTGTATTATGTGTACTATTCTATACTGCTGTATTATTGGACTGAAGGGTATATCGAGGGTCGGTATCCTCCATCACCTCGAACTGGTCGAGTACTTGGTACAGTCGGTAAAGTAACTCTTCTACCGTCCAACGATCGTCCCTTCGGCTCGTGCACGCTGGGAGTTTCGATCAGATAACTCGCATGGTCCCAGTCGCTCCGGGATGCTCCCCTAAGTGCGTAAGCTGCGACTAAATGCTACTGACTCTGCACAGGCATTTGCGCTGTCCAAGCGGAGCTTCGTCACACGGGGGGAGGGCTTCGAGCTGTTCCCAAAGCCTGTTTCGGAGTATTTCTTGGCGCTGAAATGTATTAAGTAGTGTATTAACAGCTTCATAGTAGTTGTACTCCGAGAGCCTACTGCTCCGATAAAATCCTTAGCGATGCCCTTGAGTTTATCCCTTAAATAAAGGAACTGGAGGGCTGCTGGCACCGATGCATTGGTATGTATGCTACTGAGAACAGCTCCCAAAAATCAGGACACGCGGCCATATCTCCGTCAAACTCAGAGAGATCTACCTTAAGAAGCTTAATAGCCTGCGTCGTACTGCTAGCTGTATTATAACCTAGAAAGGCTGCTGTAATATAGTTCGGATTCCTCCGGCTGTCGATCATATGCCCACTCAGTAGTACCGGACGACAGAAAGGGTCGCGAGGCGGTTGCTGATTTGTTGCGTGGCCCATATTCGCTGTCAATGATACACCAGCTGGCGCGAACGTAGTGGGCTGGCCTTGATCGACAGTAGAAATTCGCTGTAGTATCGGAGTTCTGGCCTGAATGCCAAAGATTCCTGAGGCTGTATTATACGCTGTAGTAGGAACTGTATTAAAGGCAGTGTTCACGATGAGAAAAGTTTTCGAAATTCCACTAGGATTGGGTAGTGAAGGGACGCCCTGTAACGTTAACGTAGAAAGAAAGCATGAAAACGAGCCAGGAAGAGCCCCAAAAGAGCCAGAAGTTGCAACTTCGAGCGCATTGAAAACCCCAAAAGCGCATCACACGCCCACCAACGTGAACAAATGAATGCTCGAGATCGTGAGATGAGCGATGATTTTCAATCATTATCACCGTTCTTCCCTTCATTCTCAGCTTCTCTCTTTACTCAGGTCAGCTCGCATAGATCGGCTTCAAAAGACGGAAGTTACAAGCCTCGGACAGCTCGTCCACCATGTTTCCATAGCTCAATCTTTGAGGGACCATACCTGCGCTCACAGAAGGTCTTGTATGATTTCAGAGACATCATTGGAATCAGCATGTGGCCGTTTTCAAGATAGGCGGAAAAACAGAAAAACGATTTTCATCGTGAACACTGCCTTTAAATGACTTTGTTATACCGTCTGTATTATCCGCTTCCCGTGGTGCTGCAGGAGGTGTCATGAGCAGCACGTCTGCTCCTTCCAAGCTTGTGACGAGTTGCTCAGCCTCTTTGATGACCGCCTCCGCCCCAATGGTTCCCGAATGGGTTTGGAATTCGGCCAACAAGCTGGACGTCCCGTCCTCCTCCTTTGACGCCTGAGCAGATTGCTCGGCGTCAACCCACTTGTTGCGGGCTGTGGTAAGCAAACGTTTCAACACACAAGCAAAATGCAACAATGAATACTTATTCTCATCCACCACCGCAATATCACTAGATTTACCGTCAGCCTCCTTCTTCTCCAGCAGAGCTAGGTCGATTGCGGCCAGCTGCTCTTTGAGCGAATTGACCGCTTTGGTCATTAGTTGAAGGCCAAATCGGGTTGATAGCTTGCGCAATATTGACCAAGTCGACATTGATTCTGAAATTAAATGGTTTCCCACGACGAAGTCGTGGGTACAGCGAAAAACGTTGACACGATACTCGGCGCGACGCGGTCTACATACATACAAAATGTGAGAAAGGATGAAGTGAATATACGGGTTAGATGGTAGGGTCAAGCTGAGAAATTAGTGTGAAAAGTGTGTTAATATAAATTAGAAATATTTATCTTGGTCTAAAATGGATGGAATGGTATCTTAAATGTGAATAAAGGAGTTTTTTATAAAGGAGTTCCCGTTTGTGATGTGTAGTTTTGGAATTTTTTGGGATGTTTCTCCCCTTGTGTCTTTCCCCTTTCATAGTTCTGGGAGGAGGGAGGTCTGTCCTTACCATCTTAGGTCATACCATGCTGTATTATCCATCGCGCAGGGCCAGCAGAATTTGACAACTGCAATAGATTGTAGTTGACTGTATTAAGGGCCAAATACATAGGTGGGTCAGCAGCTCAGTGTACCGCTTTACTGGATAGGGGGGAAGGGTGACTTGCCAATGGCGTTAGCCACGATCGAGCAAGCAAGGGTTGCTTCCGCAAACACAGTACCCCCACCCACCTTATTGGCTGGCCAAGCCACATGGTAGTGAGGATGAGCCCGGACTCCTTAGGTGACCTCGTAGGGTTTTTAGCGCAGCGGTCACGACCTCCACCTCGCTCTGCCTTCATTTGGCACGGCGATCCACCCACCCTGGAACACACTCCCAACCAGGGGGGGGCTGGTACTAGTAGACACGTGTACCCATTTAAGGCGCCGGCTCTATTCCTACCCAGCTCCACTAGCCTATAGCCGCTAAATTGCCACGGTATTGCAGTGACCTCCGTCTCAGATCTGTGTGGAAGGTCCGCCGGTTGGTTAGCCACAACCCCAGTCAACTTCCCTCCCAAGGCTTTGGTCCTCGCTTAGCACCCTAGTTTCTTTATTAAGACTTCAATCAAGCCTGTACTAACGCGAGCTGCTTAACCCTGCTGTTCGCCCCCCTATTACCGTACCCCCAGTGGGGGTGTTGTTGTGTGGGGGGGGGGGCGGGTAAACTTTGTACCCCGCCGACTGAATCGCCAGTGCCAGGGCACCCTTACTCGATCAATAATGGTTGATGCGGGTCCGAATGCCAACCAGGCTACGGCGCGAGATGTGATAGAACCCAACATTGGTCCCACGCCCCACCCAAGTCAAGCGATTTGCTCAGCTCCCCCCCCCTCCCCCCCTCTGGGAAAAAGTCATGGGGGCGACCGGGGGGGGGGGGAGGTCCTCACTTCGCATATTTTTATAGTGAACAAATTTTTAGAGCAAGACTACATTGATGCAGCGATTTTATCAATTAATTCTAATCTATCAATGCAATAAATATATGTTTTCCACGAAAGCAGACAAAAACAACTCTCCTGCGACAATGACCCCAAATGTTTGTTCAATGGCTGAACATTGATTAGTGCCCTTAGGACACATAGGTGCGGTTTCGGGCATGAAAACCACATTTAGTAATTGGGTATCCGGATGTGAGCACGCAGCCAAAATTTCATGGCCACAGCTTTAAGCCGAACAGCGCTACATAGGGTGGGCGGAGCCTGTTTTCATGCACTGAGGACACAGAGGTGCGAATTCTGGCATGAAACCCACGTACAGTAATTGGCTATCCGTATGCGAAAACGCAGCCAAAATTTCATGGCCACAGCGTTAAATAGGGTGGGAGGAGTCTGTTTTCATGCCCTGAGGGCACATAGGTGCGGTTTCAGGCATGAAAACCACGTATACAGCGCGTTCGGGAATGATAGGGACACCTCTAAAAAATGAGATTTTCAAAAAATTTCTGGGAATGGTGATTAATACTGTTCATCAATGAATTCAGCGTAATAAAAACCTCTGTTCGCAACTTCCTTGAAACCGTGCCTAATTTCATAAGATTTTGCCTTTACATTTAGAAAATTTCACCATTCGGAAATGATAGGGACACCCTGCAGAAAAAATGAATTTTTCACTTCAAAGAAAATTTCCCGTTACAAGTTCACTGCATGAACGCAACACGAGGTCACCCAACATCTTTATTCCAATCATGGGCCGTGGTACATCGCTTACTGTTTCCGAACGAGCCCAAATACGTGCCCTCAACGCTGCCGGGCTGAGCTAACGTCGAATTGCCTCCCAGCTCGGACGTTCCCTCAACTGCATCAGGCAGTTCCTACGAGATCCAGACTCCTACGGCTTGGCGAAGAGTCCTGGACGCCCAAGAAAGGTCAGCGGCAGGGATGCACGGAGGATAAGCTGACTCTGCTCAAACAGTGGTCTGTCTCTCAACCAAATGAGGACTCAGTTGTCGCTCAATGTGTCGAAGACTACTGTTTGGAGCGTCGTAAACGCAGACGAAAACATCGTCCGCCAAGTGATGAAGAAGGCTCCATTGCTCTTAGAAGCCCACAAAGTGGCTCGACTCCGGTTAGCACGGAACAACATGGCAACATACTGGTCAAAGGTAAGCGATTCTCTGAAAACCCGATGAACTTTAAAAAGATGAAGGCCACATATTCCAGGTAATTTCTCCGACGAAAAGAAGTTTAACCTCGATGGACCTGATGGTGCTCGATGCTACTGGAGAGATCTTCGCAAGGATCCGATGGTATTTAGTCGAAGAAATTTCGGAGGCGGTTTGCTGATGTGTTGGGGAGCATTCTGCAGCGAAGGTGTTTCGGAAATCGTGTCGGATGGATTCGGAGGAGTATCAAGAAACATTGCGTGCGCATCTTCTGCCGTTCTTCACTGGAAACAGGCATCAACGCTGCATTTTCCAGCAAGATAACGCTGCGGTCCATGTCTCCCGATCCACGAAGGCGTGGCTTCAACAAAACCGAGTTCGCGTATGGAATGGCCCGCGTGTAGTTTGACTGCAACCCTATAGAGAATATCTGGGGCATAATTGTGCGCCAGATTTACGCGAAGAACAAGCAGTATGTATGGGACCGTAGGCGAGCTAAAGGCCGCTGTACTCGAAGCCTGGAAAAATTCGGATAAAAATGTGATATCCATTTTAATCTCTTCTATGCCGAATAGAATTTTTGAATTAATTTCCAACTCTGGAGGTGCCATATCATATTAGATTTCATGTATGTGTATGTTTTATTCATTCCTTGTTTGATATTTTTTAATAGCGTCCCTATCATTTCCGAACGGCGAATAATGTGACAATCTAAAATAAAATATTACAATATTATGCTGTTGCTATAGAAACAAGTGAACAGAAGCTATTTACCTTGCTGAATTCATTTATGAGCATTACTGAACGCCGCACTCAATTTAAACATAAAGACTGTGGTTTTCAGGGGTGTCCCTATCATTTCCGAACGCACTGTAGTGATTGGCTAACTGGATGTAAAAGCGGAGCCAAAATTTCATGGCCACAGCTTTAAGACGAACATCGCTACATAGGATGGGCGGAGTATGTTTTCATGCCCTGAGGGCACATAGGTGCGAATTCGGGCTAGAAAACCACGTATAGTGATTGGCTATCCGAATGTGAAAACGTAGCCAGAATTTCATGGCCACAGCTTTAAGCCGAACATCGCTACATAGGATGGGCGGAGTATGTTTTCATGCCCTGAGGGCACATATGTGCAAATTCGGGCATGAAAACCACGTATAGTGATTGGCTATCCGAATGTGAAAACGCAGCTAAAATTTCATGGCCACAGCTCTGAGCCGAGCAGCGCTACATAGGGTGGGGTCTATGAAAAAATCGATAGCTAAAATATTAGGTTGTTCGGAAAGAAATGCGCGTTTGAGTTCAAAAAACTTTTTATTATAAAAACGAAATTAAACAAGACCAATTCAAAAGATAATCTCCATTACTATCAATGATTTGTTGCCAACGTATATGCACAGAATGAATTCCTCTTTCGAAGAACTCGGCCGGCTGCGACTCAAAGTAGTTGGACACCCAGAGTTGGACTTCTTTGCGGTTTGTGAACTTTTTCTCGACCAGGGAGTGCTGCGTCGTCTGGGACAGATGGTATTCGGATGGTGCCAGGTCTGGGCTGTATGGCGGATGAGGCAGAATTTCCCAGCCCAATTCCTCAATTTTTTTCCAGAGTGATTTTCGCGACATGCGGACGAGCGTTGTCGTGAAGGAATTTTGCCGACGTCGTTTCGACACCTTGACGTCGCAGTGCTTGATCCATGCGATTCAATTGATTTTTGTAAATGTCCGCCGTAACTGTTTGACCCTAATGTAGAACTTCTAAGTACACCAGAACTTTGCTGTTCCACTTAACACAGAGCATCGCTTTTTGCCCTGTATATCCGGTTTCGGAGTCGGTTTTGGAGTGTCAACGGCGGCGTGTTTCTGTTCTGACAGGTTTCTGTTTCTGACAGTTTCTGACAGGGCTTCTTCGCCGAATACCTCAGATAGGATTTTTGGTCAAGCACTTTCTGAACTTTTTTCTTAAAAAAACGAAGTAGACATAGACAAAAATATATCAAAAGATGCACAATAAAAATCTCTTTCTAATAGACAAAACTGTTTTGAAAAATCTTTAATTAAGAGAGAAATGAATGGACAAATTCAGCGCTCATTTCTTTCCGAACATCCTAATATTTACAAGTATTTAACGAAATTTGAATTAGGCAGTTTCGACTTGCTACAACGTGCGGGAAACCTAAACACGGACCCAAGTAATCATTTTCATTTTTTTAACCGGTTAAAACGGTCTTTGAAGACCCATTTTTAGGTGTGATACAATCGATTGTATCACATCTAAAAATGGGTCTTCAAAGACCGTCTTTAACCCGTTAAAAGAATGAAATTGATTACTTGGGTCCGTGTTTAGGTTTCCCGCACGTTGTAGCAACTCGAAACTCCCTAATTCAAATTTCGTTAAATACTTGTATTTCACAGCTATCGATTTTTTCATAGACCCCATCCTAGCGCTGATCAGCTTGGAGCTGCGTTCATAAAACTTTGGGCGCGTTTTCACATCCGGATAGCCAATAACTATACTTGGTTTTCTTGCCAGAAACGGCACCTATGTGCCCTCAGGGCATAAAACAGGCTCCGCCCGTCCTATGTAACGCTGTTCGGCTTAAAGCTGTGGCCATGAAATTTCGGGTGCTTTTTCACATGCGTATAGCCAATTACTAGATGTGGTTATCAAACCTTAAACCGCACCTATGTGCCCTCAGGGCTTGAAAACAAGCTTCACCCACCTAATGTAGCGCTCTCGGGCTTGAAGCTGCGTTCATGAAATTTTAGGTGCGTGTTCATATGCGGACATTCGTATTCAAAATCTGGGTTCCGAGCCTGCAACCACACCTATTTACCCTCAGGGCATAAAAACCCTGTGTTTCAGGCCACATCGCATCTAGGACACAAGTCAATTTCATAGAGTAAATTGCAAGAGATATAACAGTGAACAGTCCTCTTCTCGAACAGTCAACAATCCATTATTTCTCAGAATTGCGAAATTTTTTACCTTTAGTGGGATCGAACCTGTGGATCCTTAATCGCCCAAAAATGCATCTTAGATTACGAAATTCCAAAACATCTGTGTCATTTCGTTGACAGGATAGTCCGCTTGTAATGACCTCGATGACAGTGAGCACCCAACACCATTGCTACTGACATAACCAGGAGCGCTTTGGCGACACACTTTACCTGGCCACGACTCCTCCATGTCAGGGTCATTAACGATGGCCACGCTACTGTCGTCTATTGCCTTGCATGCTTCATCACCAGTGAATTGTAAGCTCTTCTTGTGTGCTCCTGCCTTATTTTTACATCTACATTTCATTTCTTGCCTCATTTGTTTTTTCGCAGTTGTTTTTCACTATTCAGTTTCCTTTTTGATCTCATGTCTCATTTCGCTCTCTCAGTATGATCTCCAGTTTTATTTTGACCTCTTTATGTGATCTAATTTTGCCGTCATTTTTTATACTAACGGTATGCCCCTCAACCCCCCCCCCACCCAGATAGAAGTCCATCTTGGTTCTTGGTTGACCAAAGGTCCGACCCCACATCTCACCGAATGTCGACCGGTCCGCCCCCTCTGTGATACATCACACCTCACTCCGAACCCTGATGCCAACGGCCGATGCACCATGACGCGAATCGGCAGTACCCCGGTCGGTGAGGGACGGGTTCACTCGCTCACCCTGCTGTATTAATGCTGTTCTAAAAATATATTACCTACTCTTACCCCAGGGACTTATGACCTAACCCTCCCAATTTCTAAGTCCGGGGGAACACTCTGGAAGAACACTATACACAAAAATGTAAACCATAAAATACGATCGGATGTGATCCGATAATCACGGGAATCGACAACAGAACGATTACTGTTTATTGAGTAGAAGGTAATGCGTGACAGATGAGTAGGGGGTTGATAGAAATACAGACAGAATCATGTCTGTAATATTTTATGTATTAATGATAACCTATGGGGCGTACGGGTGCAAGAAGGGCCGGACCAAGCTCCGGCTAGAGGAGAGCTGTAGTACACATGAAATGCAGAGTTCCAAGAACTAAATAGCTCCTCGAACAGCGACATTCGAATCATTCGGTTCGGTCAAATTGTACTCGCTACTAGTAGTTAAAGCTGTGAGTGACTCTGGCCTAAGCGCAGATCACAAAAAGTTTCTATCTCAGAGCAGTAGGTGAACCATAAAAACTAAAATGTTCCTTCGTGCACCAGTTTTTCCAGGTTGGCTATTTGGTATACATCTTACCGAATTGTTATATTCGAAAATTATTCGAATGATTTTTGGAATTTCGAATCATTCAAAATTCAAAATTCGAGAATTTTGGTTTCCGAATAATATTCGAATATTCCGAGAACGGACTTCCGAATAATATTCGAAAATCGAACATTTCGTAAAAAGCGGCAGCCTAGCTGGTTCAATTACCCGAGTTTGTGGTGCTTTGCTCGTCCAGCCGCTGGAGATCTCGTCCAACCACTTGCGGACCGAGATGGTGCTCGGCGAGCTGGCCGACTTGTATGTTGGTGTGCTGTGAGGATAACGCTGGACTACCATGTAGCACGTGCCGCTGCTATTAAATTCTACAACACGTGCTCCTCCGGTAGAATTTTGCAGCACGTGGTGCTGTTTGGAGCTCGTATCCCTGCAACACACGCTTTCAATGGGTGTGGTCGCTCGAGTTGGATACATTTTTGACACGCAATGAATGCGGCGATTTTTTTTTGAGCACGCAGCAGTGTGCTGCATTTCGCTTATTTCGGACTACGCTATAATGGCTTCCCTTGTAAACCAGAAAAGGTTATATCGGCTAACTACGCTTATTTTTTTAAATCTACATTTTTTCTTCTAGTTACATTTATCTCTCCTCGAGTATTGACCACATAGATGGTAAATAAACACCATCGAATGATCAGAGATTCCTCTCAAACACCTTAAAACGACGACTCAAATGACACACATAAACAGACGGAAAAAACGAATTCTGCCTACGAAGGCGGTTGCTGAAAGCTCAGTAAAGCAAGGAATCATTTAGGTTCACCACATGGAACTCCGCGAAGTCCACCTCTCGGCAGGACACCAACACCCCTTCCACAGAAAGACGTTATTAAAAAAACGAATCACAGATCTCACATAATCACAAAAAGAGAAGAACTTCTACAGAAGTCTACAGCATCATCCAAAAAGAAAACGAATTGCAAATCTTATATAACCAAAAAATGAGAACTCGGACGGCACAATCTTCGTGATACTTCGATTGATGGAAACTGCCACCGCCCCTTCCGCGAATGCTCTGTAGAACAGCCCATCAACCTGCACCACCGTAGACATTCCGATTTGTCGTCCTGTAGACAACAACTCGGTCCGCATCGATTTGTGGCACTCGGCGGGACTGCTGGTCGATGAGCTGTTTGACAGCCCATCGTCCCCTGCTCATTAGCACACCGGGACTGCCCTGCGTAGAGCTGCCTGTTCGCCAGCGGTGAATCATTCTTGGCGGCTCGACGTCCTGTAGACAACGGCGAATATCTGAGTAGAAATGTGCACAAACATTCGATCTAACCTAAAAGAGGTATACGGGGGTTATTTTACATTCTGATCACAGTAGTATTGACGAAAAAGATCTATCTTCCTCAACAAACATGAGACTGACAAATTTAGGGGTTGTCCTTTCTTTATAATACGCAGTGTAGTGGCCTATATACTTCCAGTCAGAGAATTCTGCTATGGCCGTATTCATGAAACTACGGGAGCCTCCCGTGGGGACCAAAGTCCGCCCGCTGCGTACACCGGCTGGTTTTAACCCATTCACGACCACGTGTCCCACCGGTGGGACACGCGTTGGCTACCACTTCGAACCGCGTGTCCCACCGGTGGGACACACTCATCAAAAATCGACTACCACCTCAATCCCCCTGTCCCACCGGTGGAACACACTCATCAAAAATCGATTACTTCGTCATGAAGATGAAACTCCGAACTTTCTCATTTTGAATATATTTAGTGATCCTAGGCTCGACTACGGAAATAGTGGTCCGTCGGCAGCTCCCCTTCAGCAAAATATTCAAACTCTCGTGGAAATAGTGGCGGCTCAATAAAAAAAAAGGTTGCAAAAGTAATTATCGAGCGCATCATGAATTATTTTTCCTTAGCGCAGAAAATCATAGTCGGAATCACGTTCTGTTAACCTGGAACAGTGCCCTTACCATGACTGCACGTACCATGACCCCAAGACATCGATTTTCTTCAATTTAATTTTGTTTCCCCGCCAATACCAAACCTAAACGACACAAAATCTGAAAACAGATAGCAAGCTTCTCAATTGCAATAAAAAACTTCTTAGAATGAATATCACCGGAGCAGTGGCGGCAAAATAATTTTGGGTTGGCAACTACACAATTAGTTGGGGATTTCACTCATAGATGACTTTAGTTGAATTTTAAGGTTCGCTGCCGCAATCGAAATGTCAAACGCATTTTGTTATTTGACAGTTGGTACTTCAACTGTCAATCAGTAAAATTATTTTTGATCAGTTGTGTAGTTCTTTTTGGCGTCTGTTGATAAATGGAAAGTCAAAACGAATATTTTCAACACATTTTGTTTTTTTTTATTTCCGGAAAGGAAAAAACGCATCGCAAGCTCACAAAAAGGGATGTGCTGTTTATGGTGGCGAAGCTTTCAAGAAACGGCAGTGTCAAAATTGGTTTGCCGAATTTCGCTCTGGTGATTTTTCTCTAAAAGATGAAAAACGATCTGGTCGTCTAATTGAAATTGATGACGACAGTCGAAATCAGAGCAATGGATCGTCACAGTATAACACGTGAGATTGCAGAGAAGCTTCATGTATCACATACATGCATTCAAAATCGGTTAAAACAACATGGCTATGTACGCAAACTAGATATATGGGTTCCTCATGAACTGAAAAAATTGCATTTAACACAACGCATTGGCACCTGCGATTTGTTAAAAAAACGTAATGAAAATGATTCTTTTCTAATAGATTGATAACTGGTGATCAAAAATGGATTGTTTACTACAATGTCAATAGGAAAAGATTGAGGAGAAAGCCAGGTGAACTAGCTCAAAGAAGCTCAGAAGCTGATATTTATCAAAAGAAAGTTATGTTACCAGTTTGGTGGGACTACCAAGAAATTGTCTACTTTGAGCTTCTACCACCCAACCGAACGATCAATCCAAATGTCTACATATAAAGACTTACAAAATTGAACAATGCAGTTGAGCGGCCGATTTGACAAATTTAAAAGGTGTTGTATTTCATCATGACAGTGCAAGGCCACACCCACATCTTTAGTCTCTCGGCTAAAATTATTGGAGCTTGGTTGAGATGTTTTGCCACATCCACCAGCTTCTTTTGAAATGAGGTGTAAATATGACAGAGCTTCAAGAGCCTGCGCAAATGCTTGCAGATGAATCGAAAGAAATCTGTCTGTGTAATAACTTTGAAAAAACAAAATGGATGGAAAGCAGCCAGAGTTCCACGTCGCCTGAGATAACACTGCATATCAACAATGAACAGGTCGAGCGCGTTAGTGAGTATATCTACCATGGCCATCTTCTCTCATGTCTACGAGACCCAATCGAAGAAATCAGGAGGAGAATTAGTGCTGGTCGGAGAAGCTACTTCATGCACCGTAGGTTTCTTCTTTCTCCCTGCATAAGGATTGGACTTGAAGGCATCGTGCGCGCTGAAAACCAAATTCCTGTTTTTGTGTTAGATCATTCAAGTTGGCCTTGATATGGCCATTCACGAAGTCTGCAATCCTAAACTTGAACCGAAGTGGAGTTTTTTTACATTTGAAGACGTCTGTCTGGGTTCGGGGGTTGGCCTTTGGGTCGATCATCTGTTACGAACGTTCACCAAACGAGAGAAGCAAAGTAATCGATCAACAAGTGCTATAGTTCAGATCAGGGGTGTGCGCTAATGAAAATTATTTTTTTCGTTGAGCGTTAATCGTTAATTTTCGAGAAAAAACCGCGATAACCCGTTAATGCGTTAACGCGTTAATTTTGCACTCCGTTAAAAATGTTAAAAACATTACTTGATCACAAGTAAAACCGACAAATCACCGGAGGCCCCAGAAAAAATAAAATGGACCTTCTAATGACGTCAGCAGGACGTCGTGGTAAGCACGCAGGGCTCCAGAAGCCGTAGGCACAGCCTCGTGGGAAGTAGGTAGGGCTCCAGATGACGTCGTCAGGACGTCGTGAAAAGTGGTTGGGGCTCCATATGGCGTCATCATGACGTCGTGGGAAGTGGGTGGGGCTTCAAATGATGCACTCAGAACTTAGTGGAAAATGGCTAGAGCTTCAGATGACGTCAGCAGCACGTCATCGGATGCAGGCAGAGCTTTAGATGACGACGTCAGGACGTCGTGGAACGTGGGTGAGAACTCAGATGGCGTCATCAGGACGTTGTGCGAAATGGGCGTGTGTCGCGTTTCAGAAGGTCAGTGGCGCTTTATGTACAATACCCGCCCTCGAAATCGGCAAATCAGCGAGAAAAACGCGTTTCCGCGTTTTTTGCGACCCTTTGATATACCTGTCAGATTTGGGTTTTCGGGGGTGAGAAAGGCATTTCTAGAATCGTCTCTTCAAAATCTACTAGATGGTGTCAAAATTTCATTGAATTCTTGAACTATACCCTAATTATAGGCATGTTGCTTGAAAAAAAGAAAGTGCCGGTATATCGCCTTGACGAGGGAAAATGTGTAATGGAAAGAGCAACATATCTATAATAAAGATATAATTTAAGGTACCAATGGAATCCTTAAACCACTTTGTAGGTGTTGATGAAACGATTCCAGCAATATCTTTCCTACCTTTAAAACCCCAAATTTCACAGAGTTATTCCAAAGGGGCGCAAAAAACGCGCTTTTTGCGAAGTTCCAGGGTGGATATTGTAGAGCGTGCGACGCTTGGTAGAAACTGAGTAGTCTACATGTGGAGTGTGCGCCGTGCGGTGCACTCCATACACAGCGTGCGCTGCTCGTTAGAAAGTGAGTGGCCTGCAATCCCCGCTCCCAACCCTCAATTGATAGCTTACTCAACCGTAGAGAGCTGGATCCGATCACACATTTCCTTTTTGGAAGACAAGTTCGAATTCTTCGATATTGGGAAGAAATAACTAAATTAGACAAACAATGCGATGGGAAAAATTTAGGTCAGCCATATATTTCACAGCAAGCAAAAATTGACCACGCCGCAAGCCGACGCGACGTGCACGGCCCCAGTTTTGAAATCTGCCATTGAAGCAGACCAATCAGAGCCATAATTTCACTGCAATTAACGAACTCAATTTAACGCGATTTTAGCACTTTTTCGTTAACCGTTAATCGTTAATTTTTCAAAATAAACCGCGTTAACCCGTTAATGCGTTAACACGTTAACGTTATAACGCACAGCCTTGGTGCAGATGAGTTGCTGAAATATATCATATGATTGCGTCATGAATGTTTTGTCTGCACATATCGGTCAACCTCTTCTTCCTTGGAGGTTAGCTGACAGGAAGATGAACGGATTTTGATCGGGAGATCGTGGGTGAACACAGCGACTCGTAGCGATCAACTCTTTCTTTCCCATGCGTCGAATGGTTGAATGGGGTCTGAGAACAAAGAAAAAGGGGTCCGAAAAAGCAGTTTTTAGTGACTTTTCCGCGGTTCTTTAAACGTGGCTGCTGTGTAGGGTACTAGAGTTTCCATTATACATTGGAAAACCAGAAACGAACTTCATCGCGAACGATTCCTTCAGGAGAAAACTAATCAATTTTCGCATTCTATCAGCAATCCTGTACGCTTGTGAAACCTGGAGTTAAACCAAGGAAGTTGCGGTAGCACTTCCAACAGCGCAACGTCGTCTGGAGCGAGCAATACTCGGAATACGCCTAATCGACAAAATCCTCGCGAAAGTCATACGGCGCAGAACCGGCCTAAAAACTGGACAAGATTAGCTCTGAAACGTAAGTGGACATACGCAGCATCTTTGTCGACTGAAACCCAAGAATCGTGGGCCCGTTCATCAGCAGACTGGATCCCTGTTGGACGAAGTCACCCGGGCATACCGCGAACCAGATGACTTAATGAAATTGCGAGCTTCCGTGGAAGAAAAACAAAAGAAGTCGGATCTTATTGAAGCACACTTGTAATGAGAGACGCTAAGAAGACAACTGAGCTCTTCGCAAAAAAGTTCAACAATTGTACTGTTGCGATCTAGAGTCTTCACAAATAAATAAATAAATAAAAATGTGTATTACTCAGGTGGACTGGTTCAGTTTTTTGCTGATAAAAACCAGAAGTTCTATGAACGTGCAATTATGATGCCGCCTGAAATATGGCAAAAGGTTATTTCTCAAAACAAGCAATACATTACAGAATGAGATTGTTTCGTTCCATGAAAAAATTGCCTTTTATTTTCTAGAAAAAATCCACGAATACTTAGTTGCCAATCCAATATATCCGCTTGACCCTGCCGTGATTTCGGGCAGTTGTTTCTTTTGAGAGAAAATGTGATATGAGCGGGAATTCTGGTACAATGTTTACTTCATTGATAGACTCACTATAAAAATGAAAAAGGAAATCGATTATCGGTGGCGTGCGATTCGAGCTCGCGTGTCCCACCGGCGAGACACGGTTTACGGTAACGCAATATTGCACGCGGTAAAAAACGTGCAGCCACTTAAAACTAGGCGTGGTCGTGTATGGGTTGAAAAACCTTCTCGGCAGGCTCCCGTAGTTTCGTGAATCCGGCCTCTGGGTTAGAGTCTCCTTATTCTCAAAAAAAAATTACTAAGGTATTCTTTATGACGAACAGTTGTCAGCGGTTTTCATATAAGAGTTTGTCGACAAATCCGTCATTGGAAAAAAGAGCAAACACTTCGAAAGGAAAGACACTTAGAAGAAATGTTTGTGGAACTGGTTCCGCCACTAGAAAGTGTAAAAATTTTCGTATCCAAGCTAAAATTTCGTCCACGCAGTGGTCCTAACCTCTTGAGGGAAATTAGGGAAAATTTCTTAACCATGCCAGAACCTATAAAAGTTTCATATCAATTTCCATGGTGGAAAATCGGTAAAGGCTTCCTTCATACACCGACTGTTGGATACAGTTCCGTATATGGATCAGGGTTAAGTGGGATTCCGCATTTTGCTTCCAAAACCCGCATAAAATGCTGAGGGACCCAGGAATGTCTTGTAATCGAAGAAGAAGCAGCTAAACGAGTAAATTGAGTGGAGGAGACGAGTAATCTGGGCCTGAGCAAACACAAGAAAAATCGAGCGCCTGGGGAGGTATCAAGAAGCGAGCAAGCGCGCGCCAGTTCAAGCGCAAACGCGCTACCAGGACTGCACAGATCTGTTTCAATTAGGCATTGGCCAGGCGCGCGTCACAGCTGGTGCAAACGCGCTTGAGATAGCGCAAACGCGCTGTGGCTTGTCACAATGGAATGCACTCGTTGGCTAGCCCAAGCGCGCTACGGCTAGTCTAAAGGCGCTATGACTAGCGCGATAGCGCTTGTTCTAGTCCAAGCGCTATGGTGGCGTTATTTGTTATCGAGAGTTCGTCAGCCGCGCTAACGCTAACCGTTACATTGATACACTAGCATTCCTTACCTCTTTTTTCAGTCAATGCATCACTTCGACTGCTCTGACAGTTTCGACTTTAACGCTTTTATGAGCAAATACGAACACTGTTACTACTCGCGCTGTCTCTTAATACAGGATTTTCGAACTGTGTCTATCACGGCTAATTTTTCGTATTGACTCGTGCAATCAATTATTAATGAAAATTCAATATTTATTCATTTATTTATTATCACTCTCGATCACAACGGCACAGTGTTAGGCCATTGTTATACCCCACTACAGGCCTGTCGCGGTCGCAGAGCACTGCTACGTCGCTGTCGCTGAGGGCCAGCCGTCGCTGTCGCTCAGGGCCAAGAGACACCCGGCACGATGCCTGATTTGGCTGGGTCGCTGTCGCTGACACCCGTCGCAGTGCACTGCACTGCGAAGGACAGCCGCGACAGCGACAGATTACCGCACGGTTTCCACATTTCAGGCATAACACCCCCTTTCGAACCAGCGACCGCGACAGGTGCTGCAATATGCTCTTGCGACAGCATTTTTCTACTGTGTAGGCCTGGTCCCGGCACGATTCGTAACAGTTGACCGCACCTGTCGCGGTCGCAAACTTCAGGTATAACAATGGCCTTAAGCGTGCCTTTCTTGCTAAGAGTTCTGCGTTTCTCCGCGCAACTCCATCAACAAGTGTAACCCCCTTCTGGGCCAGTAGCAATCCCCGATTGTGGTGACTTTAAATAGGCAGCCAACCTGAGGTTGGTGATGCCTAGATGCCTCCTATGGTAGACACCCTGGAACGAGATTTATCTCGAAGGGTGATGTTGAATGCAAAACTCTCCATCGTAGAAGTGTTTAAACCAACACAGCACGAGCCTAGGCGACGGATGTCCATTACAGCGCCTTCTCAGAAAAATGAAAACAAGTTACTTGTAACATAAAAACCCGAAAACAAGTTACTTGTAACATATCTAAGCCGATGTAAGTTACTTGCGACTTTTATTGTGCCATTTATGTTACATGTAACATATTGGAGGTGAATTGCCAGCGGTTTCCTGTCGATATGTTGCATGTAACTTAAATGAGAAAACCTAAACAGGCAGCAGTGACTGTTTATCCATACGTGTTCCATCTCATTTTTTTGCCAGTAGAAATGCTCTGCGAGTTTCAACAAGTTTCAACTTGCCAACTTCCTGCGTATTCAGTGCTAAAAACGATGGGATAAACGGTCGCTGCTGCCTGTTTTGGAGGCCTCAACTTAAATGGCTTGAGATAAGTCGCAGGTAACTTACATCAGCTTAGATATGTTACAAGTAACTTGTTTTCGATTTTTGAGAGGATACTGGGTGCAGTGCGCCTCCGATATGTTCCATGTAACTCAAACGGCACAATATAAGTCGCAAGTAACTTAAATCGACCAAGAAGATGTTTCCAAGGGAAATGTACAACGCACTCGCGGGGTCAGGCTTACGACTGGCGTTGATGTTGGTTCAACTACCTAGTTTGAGGTACTTGGCCCCACACCAGCATGGGAGGCCCTGCACAGCATTTTCGCGTAGTTTGTGGTCTGGAACACGCTCTCTGCGTCGCGTGTCGTCTGCGTCACGTTATGGCCTTCATAATGAAAATATAAATGTAAGTTACATGTAACATAATTGTAACTTACATGTAATATAAATTTAAGTTGCACGTAACATAAATGTATGTTACATGTAATATAAATGTAAGTTACTTGAGACATTCAAGTAAGTTACAGTTATATTACAAGTAACTTGTTTTGATTTTTCTGAGTTAGACCACTAGGCCATGTGCACACATATGAGTAGACGTTTCATGTTTTCCTACATACACTCCCTCCACAGTTCTTCGTATTCATTGCAACTTTGATCGAGCTAGTGGTCGTAAATATGGGTTTCGAGAACATGCCCATGTGTATCTTTCAGGTATAACAATTCTTCAGCATTGAATGATGGGATTCTAGAGTCTTCCACGAAAATCATCGAACCGACAGAATTTCAGGTTTAGAAAGCGATTTTGAGATTATTTTGTTAGATGGCCATTTATCACCGATATCTCGATACGCAATACATTGAAATTTCATTGTGGAAAACACAAGGTTGCAATTTCATTGCAACTTTGTGTTTTCCTTCACCAGGTAAACGAAAGAGTTCAAAGAATTTTTTTTTAATTATGGACTAATTTTTCCTCAGTCTGTTTCACGCTTCCCACTCAACATGGAAAGTAGTGAAATTGTTCCTAGAGAAGTAAAAGACAAATTCGCACTCAGATGAACAATTATAAAGAGTTTAGTAACTAGAACACGCGGATCACGTAAATTTTATGCTTTTTCTCGAGAACGAAACCATTTCGCAGCCATCACTTTTAGATGGCTATCTTGGCGAATCTGTTTTTACTTGCAGTGAGCGACTATTTTAAAAAATCCAAAACTGGTCGAATCTGGCCAAAACAACTTCTAGGAAATTCAAATTTAGCTCAGAATAGTAGTGAAGCATGTGAAATCTGTAAAGGAGGCTCGTTCATGACAGCTGAGTTCAATTCGGAGTGAATCTCTCACCAATCTTCGCCAGGAATCTTTGAATCATCAATTGACGCTTCGAACGTTCCGCCTGTCTTTCCTTTCAGCTGGCAGCGGGGCTGGATGGCTGCCAGCCTGCGGGTGCAATTATCCCTTGGCCCACTTAACAGCGAGAATGGCCGCCCTGCTGTGATGGAGTGATAAGTGGACAGCGGACTGGTCGGTTCGCAAGCACTCCTCTGCCTTCTCTCGGGACGCACTTTCCTCAAAAAGTCGCCACCATTGGACGTGCACGACCCCACGTCCGCGGTATCGACCAAAATTCTCTTCGCATCGCGCGCTACTTCTCTTTCCTCTGCGGCGGTGAGCGAAGTCACCACCCGTTTCTTGCAGTTAGCCACCTCGCAAAAGAACGCTCACTGCTGCCAGGTGGCTTGACTACTCAGAAAAATCAAAACAAGTTACTTGTAATATAAATGTAACTTACTTGAATGTCTCAAGTAACTTACATTTATATTACATGTAACTTAAATTTATATTACATGTAAGTTACACTTATGTTACATGTAACCTACATTCGAATTTTCAGTATGGGTGGCCATCACGTGACGCAGACGACACGCGACAGAGAGGGCGCGTCCCAGACCACACACTACGCAACGAAATGCTGTGCACGGAATTCCCTGCTGGTGGGGGGTCGAATACCTCAAACTTGGGTAATTGAACCAACAGGAACGCCAGTTTTAAGCCTAACCCCGCGAGTGCGTCGTACGTCCCCCTGGTGAATATCTTCTAGGCCGATTTAAGTTACTTGCGACTTATATTGTGCCATTTAAGTTACATGTAACATATCGGAGGCGCACTTCACGCAGTGTCTTCTCAGCAATCGAAAACAAGTTACTTGTAACATATCTGAGCCGATGTAAGTTATTTGCGACTTATCTCAAGTCATTTAAGTTACATGTAATATATCGGATGCGCAGCGCACGCAGTATACCACGGATATGTTACATGTAACTTAAATGACCTGAGATAAGTCGCAAGTAACTTACATCGGCTCAGATATGTTACAAGTAACTTGTTTTCGGCCTTTTATGTTACAAGTAACTTGTTTTCATTTTTCTGAGTACAACGGTCAACTTGTGCGCCGCCTGTGCAATTCTATGCCGGCGTGTTCACATCGATAGCCAATAACTGATTGACACTGTCACCACGCAGTGACCACCGGTAGCTGCCACCTCCCGGGGGATTGCTACTGGCCCTGACGTCTTTTGTCTTCTCGTTTCTGTACCCCCAGGTTTCACATCCATATACAGTAGCGTACATAAATCTATTGAGATGGGTTTTTTTCAAATATCTTTGCTCTAATTGGGGCTAGCAATTGCATATTCTAATATGATATTTTCGGTCACAATGCCGATATAATGAAGTACCATGTTGTTTAATAAGTTTTGTCGTTCGATAAGAAAAACACAATTTCATGGTTCAAAATACACTTTATTGTTCAGTAAAATCTCCACTAACATAAATACACTTGCTCGAGCGATCCTCCAATCTGTGGATCCCATCCCTGAAGTGAGAATCCGGAAGGTCTGCGAAATACGCTTCAACAGCCGTTATGACCCCTTCATTTTATGAAAAACGCTTGCCACGCATAAATTTTTTGAGTTCCGGAAACAAATAGAAGTCGCTGGGGGCCAAATCTGGTGAATACGGTGGATGCTCCAACAATTCCAACTTTAATTCATGAATTATAGCCATTGTCGAAATGCTCTTGTGACAGGGTGCATTGTCCTGATGAAAACGGATTTTTTTCTTCTACAGACCGGTTTTTTCATGAATTTCTTCCTTCAACTGTTCGAAAAGGTTGCAATAACATTTTGGAATTAATTGTTTTACCAGTTGGCAAGTAAAAAACAAAATTCCTTTCGCATCCCAAAAAACTGATGCCATAACTTTTTTTGGCCGATTTCCGGACAGGAACTCGTTTCGATGCCGAACAACCAGGTTGATACCACTCTTTGGCCTCTTGTTTTGAATCAGGATCATGGTGATAGACCCAATTCTCATCCATAGTGATAAATCGACGCATAGAATCCACTTTTCCTTTTTGAAACGCTCCAAATCTTGCTGAGAAAGTCGCATTTGAGTGTGTTGTTGTTCCATTGTTAGCGAATGCGGCACCCATTGTGCACACAGCTTTCTAAAACCCATAATTCGGCTTAAAATATGGCTCACACTGCCTAGTGAGATGTGTAGAGCCTCTACTAAATCTCTCTTAGTCAATCGACGATCTTCCACAACCATATCCTGTATTTTGGCGATGATTTCCGGTGTTGATACGCTTTTTGGACGTCTTTCACGTGAATCGTCTTCAAGGCTTGTACGACCACGTTTAAATTCAGCAACCCATCTTTATACTGTTCTAATTGTAGGTGAACAATCATTATACACTTTTAACAATCGTTCATCAATTTCTTTTGGTGCTACACCTTCCAAAATTAAGAATTTTATCACTGCACGATATTTACTTTTTCGATTGTTATAACACGGCGACACTAAATGGCTTGTAAACAAAGAACGAGTTGGCAGATTGGAATGAAACTTCACATACATCCATATGAAGAGTGTACCAACAAAACAAAAAAAAATTGTGCTAGTAGCAACGCCCTCTCTTATCGAACGACAAAACGTATTGAACTACCTGGTATAATGCAGGACTATAACGCGAATGTACATCGATGGGGAAGATTATTTGCAAATATTGGCAATCTGCGTCTTTTTGTCTCTACTTGAACTCGTTCACTTTTTCCGTCGTTTTCGATATTCGCTTGGTGATTTTTGTATTTAACAGGATTGGTAGTTCATTTTGAAGTAGAAATTTGTCACACAGTGATCAAATATCTATCATATGAAGTTCTGAAAGGAGTTTGTCAAGAGCCGTTCTTGGAAAAGTGTTGGCGATCACAATACAGGCCGTTTAAAAATTTTTGAAGGTCTGCACTAGTCACCTATTAAGACAGTAATCTTAAGAGAAACTTTTTGAGATAAGAGCATGACTGGGTGATATCACATAGCATGGGCATTAAAGGCACAGTCCAAGCTCAGGGACGAAATCTGAGATCTCCATATAATTGCAAAGTTCACCCACCCTACATAGCCCCTGCCATGTGCGAGCTCTCAGTTCCTCGGAATAAGCGAGATATAGGGGGAAGCCACCCTGGGGCGCCCATACCAGGAAGCCACTTTGGCGCGCCTGTTTTACGATGTTTCGAGCTCAACAGCGGCGAGATGAGCGATGGTTCCTGACCAGTAGCCCCGTTCTTCCCTTCATTCCCAGTCTCTTTCTTTATTCAGGTCGGTTCGCATAAATTGGTTGCAAATGACGGAAGTTACGAGCCTCGGACAACTCGTCCACCATGCTTCCGTAGCACAATTCTTGAGTGGCCATAACTTCGTTTTTAGTGGATCTTGTACGATTCCTAATACATCATTGGAATCAGTGTGAGACCGTTTTCAAGATAGGCAGAAAAACACAAAAACGATTCTGAGGTTGGACTGTGCCTTTAAGCGAAATTCTAAGGCTCAACGCTCAAGACGTTAGAGAAAATCTCAAGGAATTTCATAAAACAAGATAAAATTTGTGGGTTTATTTTTCTAGAGAATTCCTATAGAAGTTTCCCTGGTATCATTCATTATTGCCAAGCGTCGACGCCCTGACTCCGGCCTCTGCACGTCGTCCCATCAAATGGCTTTTGGTGGGAGCAAGGTATCAGAAGACCAGGCTAGTGTGGATGACGGAGCATCTCCACTTGACTCCACAACAATGGAAAAACGTTATTTTCTCAGCTATTTTTGGTGCTACAAACAAACGAGGCGTAGATTCAGCCGAAAAAAAAAACTACTTTTTTCCATTGTGGTGGGGTCGAGTGAAGATGCTCCGTCGTTCACAATAGCGTGGTCTTCTGATGCCTTGCTCCCATCAAGAGATATTCCATTAGACGACGTGCAAAGAGTCGAGAGTCGGTGTGTAGGCGCTTGACGATATTGAATGATACCTGAAAAACCTCCATAAGAATTCTCCAGGGAAACAAACCCTCTAAATCACCCGTGTTTCATAAACTTCCTTGAGATTTCCTCAAACGTCTTGAGCGGTGAGCCTCAGAATGTCGCTTATTGTGTGTGCTATGATATCATCCAGTATTGCTCTTAACTCAAAAAGTCTTTCTCAAAATTCCTGTCTCAATAGATGACTAGTGCTAACCTTCAAAAATTTTTAAACGGCCTGTGTTGTGATCGCCAACACTTTTAAAAGAACGGCTCCTGATAGACCCCTCTCATAACCTCATATGGTTGGTATTTGATCACTATGTGACTAATTCCTACTTCAAAATGAACTATCAATCCTGTTAAATACAAAAATCACCGATTGAATTGCGAAAACGACGGAGAAAGTGAACGAGTTTAAGAAGAGACAAAAAGTCGCAGATGGCCAATTTATTTATTTATTTATTAACCACGCAAGGTGCTCTAAGCCCATATGGCCCAAGCAGCAAAACGAATACCCTGGAAATCTGAATAAAAAATGCAATGAAGATGATGATAACAAGACTAAAAGAACTCTAAACATAACAAATCAACAAAATTCATTTGAAGCGGAGCTAGCTGAACCCCTATTCTCGTAGATTCAAACATATAGTGCGTGCTATTGAGATCCACGTAGAACAACATCAGTGCGAAACTGACCAGACGCGGAACCGTAGGCACTAGAAGCAGGACTAACGCACACATATAGACAAGCGAATCACATAAAAATATAGTATACGAGTGGCGGATAACACTAGGGATAACGTCACTCAGACGAGCTCAAGGGCATGCGTGAAGAATCTGGAACAGGACTTCCGGATGTTAGGTATTCCCTAGCCCTAACAGTCCAATCCCAGACCAACCAGAAATTTAGTCCTTGAAAAAAGTCAGTGTGCGCATGAGAACTACTTGGTGTGACAAAAAGGAACCGTTTCGTGTACGTCAGGACCGCTCAATGGCAGTTTCCAAGCATTTGAATATATAAAGTTTGATCAGGAAGTGCTTTTTTTGAACTCCAAGAACGAGATGATTCAGTTAACTCTAGCTATCTACAGGGACAGTCATCAAAATGAATCTTCAATTTCAATTATATTCATGTAATCAATCTTCGAAAGTGCTCTTTTGAAGTCCATGGAAGTTTTTGAGAGTTGAGAAATCGATAATGGAAGTTTGTTGAACTAGCGTACAGTACGGTGAAAAAACGAGTTGTATACTAAATTAGACCGAACATTACCATACATTATGATATCAATTTTATGGATTAAACTGAAGGTCTGAAGCTGTTGGTATTCAGAAATAACGAAAAAGACGAAAACAAATCGACGGAAATTAAGATATAACGGTACGTTCTATATTGGCCCAGAAATGGACGAGTTGTACGGCACTAGCTGAAATAGCGGAGCTAGCAACAAATTTGTTGGGAAAACGACGCTAATGTACACGTACGGCCCTTTCTGGAACGCTTACGCCGTTAAAAGCCTAAAAAGCAATCTAAAGTGGCCGCAATCGAGCATTGAATACCTTTATGGAGGGGCGGAGCCCGTATCGATGGGCGGAGCAAGGATGATTTCATGACTGACTACGGCTCAAATACGATCATTTGGACTCGTTTTTAACGCTTGCAACTTCGTGAGGGCTTGAGGCTATGCCTACGTGAGTGAATTGGTTTAAAATACCAGTGCTTTGGAAAAGGAGTGCGAAACTCACCGCGAATCAGCTTGAAAGCCATGATCAGATCAGCTCGCACCCTCCTGCTCATGAGGCTTTTTAGACCCAGCTCTCTCAGCCGTACTTCATATGACGGTAGGCTATAGTGATAGTCAATATTTGCAAATAATCTTCCCCATCGATGTGCATTCGCGTTATAGTTCTGCAACATACTTCATTTATCGACATTATGACCGAAAATATCTTATTAGAAAATGGAACTGATAGCCCCAGTTAGAGCAAAGATATTTGCAAAAAAAGGCGATGTCAATAGATTTATGACCTCTACTGTAGCACTGCCGGTAAGATATAGACTTTCGGTACAGAGCTTTGTGGATTCAAACGGCTCATTCTTGTTCAAACACGAAATCATTAACAAGTTTGGTCAGCTCAGTGTCTGGACGCTCTGCAGCAATAGTACATAACAATGTTCCGACAAGTCGTTGTAAGGTGCAAGTCATACTCGTCAGCGTCAGCGCGTTACGCGCGTCAAGCGTCTGCGGAGACTATAAAAACGCCAGCGGGGACGCCATCGCGGAGCGGAAAAAGGTAGAACTTAACTTATCCAAACACGCGATTTCAGTGCACGACTCCTTCACCATGGTAGCAAAGGATAATACTGGAATGAAATATTATGAAACGCAATGAAATTGGTGGCGTATTGACAAACTACCGCGGAGCGGGCGTTAGATGCGTGCCGCGTGGGCGTGTCTTCACGCCATTCATACTCCAACGCCACGCCTGCGCATAATGCGCTGGCGTTGAGGAGTATGAACAACGCCCAAGCAGCAATAATTCTGATTGTGTCGAAATTGAATCAAGTCGAAATTGTATGATCGAAAAGTGTACCAATCATGGTATTTTCGCTCAAGGAATCGCCAAATTTTCCCTCATTTTTGCGTCGCCAAAATTGAAATTCGTCGCTTCGTCAAGTGGGTAGTGCCTCATGATATTGTGTGCCGTGCCATGACGGTAGCGTTTCACAGGAAGCATGCACCGAGTTATAAGAAGTGGGAAGCGATCAACGGGCAGCGAGTGCAGCGTCGTGGAAAATAGGCAATGCTCCGTCGAGTGCGTGTGCGCTTTTTGGGAAGTAGCGTTCTTTTCAGAGTGTGCGCAGTCTTTGAAGGTGATTAACTTAACTTCGGAAGCGTGCGCCGCGTCATTGAGATCGAGATAGCGCATCGTTGGGGGGGGGGTGCGAGCGCGCTTTGTGAGAAGTGCATAGCTCTCAACAGGAAAAGTACTGCGCGAATGAGTAGCGAAAGTGAGAAGCGCTTTGTTTGGAGCGTGCTCGATCTTGGGAAGTGAGTAGCGCTTCTCAGGGAAATCGGTAGACACACCGCGCAGGGTCAAGCGGGGTTGCGAAATTTCGTAACGAGGAATCGCAAAAATTTGGGTCCGAAGGTGAATATTACTGGGGATCGCGAAAATTTCGGTCCAAAGTGAGAATTTCGTGGATATCCCATAAATTCTCGATTACTTTTGGTCTCCAAGGGAGGGATCGTGGCATTCGGTTTAGGCGCTTGGGCTCAACTACTGAACGAATTTTTCGGCGTCTGGCACTTTTAGTAATCAACTATAAACTGCCCGGACTCGCGGAGGGGGGATCGCAAAATTTTGGATTCTGTAAAAAAGTGTGACGCGGGGTCGCTCCGACTTCAAAAAATTACGCAACTCTCCGCTTGATCCTGACTCCGCGTGAAACTCTCGATAGGAGAAAAAATAGACCTACGCGGAGTCATAAGATAAAGGGCAGCGCGAGTACAGCATCGCGACGCTCGTGATGACGTCACAATTACGGTTGGGACACTACCTAAATGCCTAGCTGGAGACCCCAACGAGCAGCCCAACGATGACGTCATTGACTTCACGGGTTATACATTTTAATACTCACCACAAGCATGTCGCCCCGGGTTGTCGCGGTCCAACAGCGGAGAAGTACCCCGCCTGGGTCCACGACAAGGACGTAATCGTCGCCGCGGTCTGCAGTGAGGAACCACCCTCCCCACAGATCGCGGCGAAAACCCTTACCCCCCAACCGAGAGAATACCCCTATACCCCAGCGGTCGAAAATATGCTGGCCTCCGGAGAGTGACTCGAACTCACCTCCCAGAGCCTGCATCAGAATTCCAAATGAGGACTCGAGTGAAAAGAGGCGCTTTTTATACCGGCTGTGCACGTGATAAGCACGTCATAAAGTGATCACGTGTTGATAACCACCATATCAAGCTACGCTATAATGCTTATCACAGTGTTAAGACTTGTCATCGTGTTTAAACAAGAATGAGCCGTTTGAATTCCCGAAGCTGTATACCGTTCCTCTAGGATAAATGTGTTAACAAGCTTTCTTTTCGATGCGATTGCAACGCTTTGAGATTGCAAGAGAAGACGATATTTAAAGAAGATTGCTCTCCAAGCTCGGATGCGTCGTTCGATTTCTTTTTCAGGCTTCTTTGGATACGATACTAGCTGGCCGAGATAAACAAATTCAGAAACCTTCTGTATTCTTCCCTCATTTAAAGGCATCGTACGCGCTGAAAACCACTCACCATTATGCGATCACGTGAACAATGACTTTCGTACACAATTCGGTTAAAGGCAGTGTTCACGATAAATCACGTTCTCGAGGTCTCGGTGTGGAACACTAAGTTGGCAGGTGCTGTAGAGGATAGGGTCGAAAAAAGCTACGCAAGCTGGCCAGAAATAAATACAAACGGCTTCAAAAGCTCTCCCGGTGCGCCTACCTATCCTGGTCCGCCCCCAATCGGACGAGCTTGTGGCGCCGCACACGTTTCGATGGCAAATTGCCAAGCAACTCTGCCGCAGTTAGCATCATCGATTCGCGCAGATTTTGCGATTAGCGCGCGCTTGCCGATATCAGCAGGGTCCATGATTCTCGTCCACGCCCTGGATTTAGAAACCGTTATTTTGACTTATTATGGACGTTTTTCTTCCCTGTCTCTTCACTATTAGTTACCTCACGACCAAACAATACCATTTTTGGGTCGAACTCGAGTGCGATATTTATCGTGAACACTGCCTTTAAGCTTTCCTTCCCCAAAAATCACCTGAAAGAAAGATGAACTTCATTTGATCGTGAGATGGTTGGTCAAAACAGCGATCTCTAACGATCGACTTACCTTTCCCAAAAGTCGACTGAGATATTTTTTCGAGAGAAAAAAGACTTTTCAGCGATTTTTCCGCGGTTTTTCCTACGTCGCTGTCGTATAGGATACTAGAGCTCTCATTATAATGGAGAATTCAAAAACGAAATCCATCGTGAACAATGCCTTTAACTGTAATTCTTGACCTGGTTTGGTTGTGCTGCTGCCTACTCTCATCCATTTGGTTTTTGATAATTATACTCGAGACCAACTTGTCGGGAGACATCCATCGAATCAGTTGCCATGGTTCGCAATTCTGCACAGTTTCCAGCTATTAGTACGACCTCGTCGATGTATGCAAGATATGAGAGTAGTTTCCCATCTGATCGTATGCCTCTTCCCGCGATGTCCATGCTATTGATGACATGGTGCAAAGTAGAGATGAGAAGAAGAGGTGATAGGGAGTCTCCCTGCCGAACGCCTCGTTGCAAGTTAAACTCTGCTACACGATCGCCAATTCTGACAGCCGCACTTCCATTTGCGTTTAATGGTTGGATTACCTTGACCAGACTGCCTTTAACATCAAACGACTCCAGGGCTTGCTATACCGCCGGTAGCTCCACGCTGTCAAATGCTTTCTTGAAATCAACGAACACCAGGCAAGTGAGATGAGATGCTGAACAGGAGATGCTGAACTCGTGAGACTTCTTTAAAAGTTGATTTATGGTCTGAATGTGATTAGTAGTGGAGAAGTTCTTACGAAATCCTGTTTGTTCTGCTGGAAGTATAGAGCGGTCGTCGACGATTCTTTCATCAGAAGCTCTTGACTTTCAACGGGTGGTTGACACGTCACCTTTGTGGCTTACCGGTCGCTGGGTGGTTTGACTGCAAGGGGCGGATCGGCTGTCTGTCGACCGTGATAAGACCGATCGACTGTCTGTCGACCGAGGCGTGATCGGACGATACACGGTCGACTGTCTGTCGGCCGAGGTCGACATACAGTCTACTGCATGTCGGTCGTTTACGCAATGTGACGTGATTCCCTTGTTTTCTTCCACGATCGCACGTATGTATTGACAACTCCTGACACTACTTTGTTCGGTTCGTCGTCTGGTTACGTTGCTCATTATAATGATGTGTTTTCTTATGCATAGTGTTCACATGTTGTGAAGCAGTATTGTTGTGCCATCGATGTCCTTTTAATGTCACCAGTTTTGCATATAAAACTATTTTTGCATTTACTTTGCTCTCATGCTTCTGACCGGATTCTATTATTCGAAAATTATTCGAATAATTTTTCAAATTTCGGAAGACTGGAATTGGGAAAAATTTGATTTCCGAGTAAGACACATAATTCGTATACTTCAAAAAAATATTTTCGATTTGTATTCAATCCTTGTATACTTCACTGCGGACGAATTCAAATTGTCCATTGTTTCGACTCATTAAAATGCGCAATCCCCATTTCATCAGATGCTCTTTCCTCTGATCAATCCTTGAAAATACACCGATAAATAACAATTATTTATCCCAACACACAAATCTTCAGCAACTTTCGCTTTCCTCGAACGGCTTTTCAGGTCTCCTGTAACTTCGGCGTGGATCCTAATGATACTTTGCGTTTACTGTTGAAGATTGGCGCAAACTCGGTGCCATGCGCTATACCTACGAGTTTGCGCCAACCTCTAATGGGTATTGCAAAGTCTTATTAGGATCCATTCCGATGTTACACATCTTGAGATTTTTTTTCAACGGGGCTAACCAGGATGAAATTTCGAAGGCTTGTTACGAAGCACGCATAGTCGGCGCAGAATTGTTCTTCAAATCAGTGTTTTTTTTTTGCAGTTTACGTCTCTATATCTATGCCTGACAAGGTACATTAACCCGACGAACATTTCTGTGTTGACTGTAGGTATAACTGAGCCCACATTTCTCTCTGAGAATCTGAATATTAGGATCGATGTGAGCTCTCTAAGCCAGTTCTGCCACAACTCAAACCCAGGAACGAATGTAGCAGCAATCCTCACAAAAATGATTGGAGAATAAGATTTAGTGCACAGTCCAAGGCCCGGAACAGAATGTGGTGCTGTTGCGGTCAACACACTAAGTATACTCTAAATCACTGGACTTGTCACAAAATCGGCCGATCAGCTAATGTTATAGGGTGATGTCTCGTTGTTCGTAGCCTTTTTTTTTCTTGATTTTCTCTCGTTTCAATTATTTCATGAGTGTCTCGGTCAGAAAATTGCTTTTCTGCGTAAGTCGAATTTGATCCGCAGCTACACTTACAAAGGAAAAACTACCGAACGAGTTGTCTGGCGCGCGTCTCAAATCGGCGCGAAATTCAAACGTGGGTTTAGCGCGCTCTGCCGTCTGCATCTGCCCCCACCAGCTGATTTCGATCCATCTCGGCTCGGGAACGTCATTCTTTGCCTTCATCTGCTATTTCTTCTACTATTCAGCTACACTTATTCACTTTAGCACCAGATTCGGGTTCTTCTGTCTTATTTTCTGTATTTCCTTCTAGATTAGATCAGAATTGCCAGTTTTCGACCTAGATTTTTTTCCGGACATCCCTCTTTTACACTTTCGAGACGTTTCATGCTTCTAAACTTAGTCTTTTCCAGCTATCTATCGAATGATCGCCAGCTTTGCCACATTCGATCATTACTAACCCAAATATGGCACGAAAAAGTTGTGGCTTTACCAATTTTTCTCATTTCCAAATCGTGTCCTCGCCGAATACCGCCACGAAATCTTGAAAACAGCCTTATGAAATTGAATTTTCTGAAATATGATTTTGGACAAGTAATAAGAACCAATTTTTAATTTTTAGATCAAAAATCAGGCACACTTGGCTCTTCTCTAGAATACTCAATATGAATCTTCTTGGATCTAGATACATATTTACTTCTCGTGAACCACGCTCCTGTTTACCCCACGAAGTTTTTGAATGAACTTCCAAGTTTGTACCAACAACTCTTGGCTTTCCTCACTATAAATTTGATTTAGTGAGAAACCCACGATTTTGTTTAACACAGATCACGTCTCGCCATGTCTTGTGATTTGTTACCCAACCTTCTCCGATGCCTTTCCCTTCTTCTCACATCTACTCCGCTACGATCTCTCTAATACACTATGTCAATGTATTTAGTAATTTCTACCTTACCATCACAACCAGACTGAGGTACTTTTTTTTAATTTCATAGAATTTTTATAGCTGTCTTCGTCTTACTAAATAAGTATATATCTGGATATGGTGACTGTTCGGGGTTCCGCACAGGATGTGGTTGAGACGATTTCGCCCGCTCCCTGCTTCTATCCAAGACTTGGTGATGTTATCAGTGGTTTGCTGACACCAAGCTGTGATACATCAAACCCTCAGCAAATTCCTCATGTTATCAGAATCCAGCCATGCATGGTGATGCAGAGCATTCGGAAAGATGCATTAAAATTGTGGTGGGGAGGGCGGGCGAGAGTCAGGTATGACGCTGTGAACCGGGTCAAGCAGACCGTTGTCCCGTACCTTGATAGAACTACGACCCTTCCCGGTGACCAAAATTTCCAGAAAAATGTCGAAGATTCCAAAGTCCCTCCTGAGTGACGAATTTTCCAGATTTACTGAACCGAAAATTTCCCAAAAAATTTGTAACTTTGTTTTCTCACATTTTTTGTCGTCAGCCCTACACTGCTTACCCCACTGACGAGCTCCAGGGAATGCCAGTTTAGCTTCTATCAGAAACACCCAAATTTTTGATTTTCGACCAACATTTCTAGCCCTTCCCTCCAAATTTCTAATTTCTCAAAAATTTCGCACACTTGGGGACATAAACTGCTTGTCCCTGGCTGTGACCGATCCGGCGGAGCTGCGGCCCCTCTCCGCCTGCGCTTGGATGCTAGTGCGTATCAGGTTCACCGTGTGCACCCCGGAGTGCACCCCGGACAATCAGTGAAAATCAAGAAGGAGAATTGAAAAAAAAGTAATTTCCCCTCAGGCTCCATTTCCAGAAACTGCTGACCCCGGATTTATCTATCTTTCAGAAGTATGATTATCTCATCCAACCGCTCCTCACCAGCACCAAGCTTGCAGCCTCTTTTTCACCGGCCTTTGGTTCGTCCCAACGTTTGCTGTACCTACGCCTGAGAAAAACATTGCTGGGATTCACAGCTGGGTCTGATGCGGTGGCAACCTATTAAGGAGTCTGAAAAAATCACTGGAGATATCACCGTCATGAGATTTTGAGAGGGGAATCTAACAAACCGACCGAGAGGGAAAAATATCGCGCACCAAACTCAGACCTCGACCTTGTTCATTCACAGCTGGCTGCTCTATTGTTCTCTGGATGGTTCCTCTCTACGACCCTCCTCCAACTTATTGAACAACCCATATTCGATTATGAAATGAAACAGTTTTCCTCAGTGCATACTATCTTTTTTCAGACGCCTCCATCCCAGAATCGGCCAATCGCAGCACATACAGGATCGCATATTCATTTTTTTTCGTGAAGACTGGATTTCAATAAATCGATGAAGTGTGGAAACATCACAAAGAAATATTGGCTTGGGCTACAAAAATATGGGATGAGCGACGTTTGAAGATGACTTTCGGTTGGAAGCCAGGTCTCAGTGATTGCTCAGGTTTGAGCAGCACGATGCAGAAGAATGGCTTTGAGCTCGAATCTCGTCTTCTTCCTTTGATCACTCTGAAAAAAACTCGCATTAGGTGAAAATTTTTAGTCTGCTTTCTTCAAGCCTTTCCCAAGTATGTGCTAGACATTAGATAAATTGCAATAATGCTAGAAAGAAGAAACCCTTATCCATGGTCGGATTCATCAACGGTCAACTCGCGCTATAACAGTGATTGTGGACGGCGAGGCAGATGTATTCGAAAAACCAGGCAATTAAGGTGAAATTCGCCCTTAACTCACAGATTTACTGCTGACGAATCCGAGCTCATTTCGTGTATGCCACAACATCATCAACGAAATAAACGAAATACGTGCATGGAATGAAGAAAACTCACCTCAGCCTGCTTGTGATGGTGATGGAGAAAACAGTAATTAGGGCGGAATATCAAGGAAGTGGTCGAGAAAAAATGCAAGGAGGAAGGGGAATCATCGGAAGAGGTTGGATGGCAAGCAGGGGTGTGCGTCAAACGATTTTGAGATTTCGGCAATCGGCAAGAGAATTCCGAAAATGGCCGGCAAACGGCAATCGGCAAACGGCAAAAACCTAATCCCTTTGATTGGCCCAAAAGTTATTCACACTGCCGCTCTACTTTTTTCATTTTTTTTTCAATACTTTGGTCAACATTCTAATAATTCCAACTCAAGGGAGTAGTTCTATTTCAAGGCATCAGGTGAACAAAAACAAGACATGTGGGACCTCGTGGAAAAGAACTCGTCGCTGCGGTTCCGCGAGGAAGCGGCTGCGGCGCCTGCAGGCACCGAAGCGCCACTATTCCGGAGTGCCGGCGGCAATGTCATGCCGCCCCGGCGATAGTCCCGCTGCGACTCCGCGGTAGCGCCAATGTGGCTCCGTGGTAGTGAAGTCGCGGCTTCGCAATGGTGCCGCTGCGGCTCTGCGATCGGTGGCTGCCCTCTGACAAAAATAGTGCCGACTGCTACTCAGACGTTCGCCGTTTTCCACGGGACACGAATGAGATGTCACCTCACGCAATGCTCCCTGTAGACATCCAAAAAGGACAGGGACCGCCCCTCAAGAACTGCCCGTCGCCCCCCCCCCCTCCTTGGTGCCGTAGACAACCTATCCGCAGAAACGCTTTTGCTGTAGACATCCCATCGGAGGAGGGTCTCCTTCCCCGATTCCGCGTTCACATCCTATCAACATCCCATGGACCTGATATTACCATCCGAGTGAAGCATCAGCCGCCTTATGACGTCGCCCCTTAAGCCGCGGTATGCCTTCTTTCGAAACTTGATAATGAGACTCGATTTTCTTTATTTCGGTTCTAATCTAACTGGAACAGAGAAATTGGACCCTCTCAATCAAATTGTCTAGAGAAAAACTAACATTGGCGTGGATCCTAATGAGACTTTTCGTTCATATTTGAAGGTTGGCGCAAACTCGGCGCACCTACGTAATAGCATATGACACCGACTTTGCGCCAACCTTCAACAGTAAACGCAAAGTCGCATTAGGATCTATGCCGACGTTACATTATTTTATTAATGACGTCCTTGTGCGAACAACACTCTACTGCTTACAAGGGAACTACTTTAGGTCATAATTACCATTCCAAATGAAATATGTTTTTCTAGAACCATTTTCGGACGTCGAGTCCAAATATGCCCTCAGCAGCTGCCTAGGGTGTCTGAAAAACGTTGTAGCAGTTTTTTCTCTGATATTTGTACCTATTGCACCCTCGAAAAAGCGCATTAATTCTATGAAAATCCGGAAACGGACCTCGTAATCGTGTTCAGGGCCCGAAACAGCCCCCCTAGGCAACGTTTGGGTAAAACCGCATTCCCCGAGCTATGCGCAGACGGATAGCGTTTTGGGCTTTTACAGATTTTCAGTTCAGCGTTCAATTATATCAATTACGGGGTACAGAAAGCGTTGAAGAAAAATTTTTCAGATTTGGCCTAAAATTCACCTTGGGGGATTTCTGGAATGTGACAACAGATGTGGCTCAAATCGTTCTTTAGGGATTTATTTAAAGTGCTCAACACGAATCTGATGTCAGTTCATGGATTTTTGACAGCTTACGGTAGATTACGGTGGGTATACGGTGGTTCCGTCAATGTCACAGATTTGTGTCAAAGTTTCTATGTGTGGGTTATTTGGGGTGCTGAATACGAATTTAATGTCAATTTTTCGACCATCGGAATATTGAGGTAGGTTTTGCCTCCTAAATAGCATGTTACCTACCATAACCTGCAGTAAACCTTGAAATTCCGACAAGCGAGTACCAGATTCGTGTTCAGCAGTACATGTTTTAGCAATATCCGGAGAAAAATAAAGAAACACTTTAAAAATTTCATATTGGGTACCCTTACCTTGCCGCGAAGCTTTAAAACGCTCATAACTTCTTTCATAGTGAGTCTAGGCAGGCTACGATTATGCCGGAGTCACTCACATTTTTCGCTACTAGTAGCAAGAACATCCTCCTAGATTATCGCCGCATTCAATGCGTGCGCGCCTAATAAGCATTCAACTTGAAAACAAGGCGGTTAGGAGCACAGTCAGGCAACGTGCTAGGGGAGCACGTGCTCTTATTGTGTTCCAAATTACAGCACGTGCCCCAACAAGTAAAACATTCAATGCGTGCATAATACACATTCAAATCGATGAAAAAAGGATTTCCCAAAAAAGGAAAGAATGCGACACACTCTTGAGGCGGGACACAGATGCCGACAGCCTCGCTGGTTCAATTACACGAAATTGCGGTGCTTTGCTTGTCCAGCCGCTGGAGAGTTCGTCCAACCAGTCGAGGCCTCAGATGGTGCTCGGCGAGCTGGCCGAATTGCATGTCGGTGTGCCGGCCACGTCGCGTGCCGGTGTGCTGCTACGATAACACTGGACTAGCTTGCAACACGTGCTCCTATGGTAAAATTTTGCAGCACGTGTCCCTGCAACACACCCCTTCAATGGGTGTGATCACTCGAGTTCATTGAATGCGGCAAATTTTTGAGCTCGCAAGGTACACACTCCATTTCGCTGATCCCGGACCTGGCTAAAATGGCTTCCCTGGTTAACCAGAAAAGGTGATAACTACGCTTATTTTCTTATCTCCAATTTTTTCATCTCGCTACATTTACCTTTCTTCGAGTATTGACAACGTGGATAGAAATCAGGGTAAACAGACACCACCGAGTGATCAGATTCTTGACAAACAACTAAAAACGACGCAAATGACACATAAACGGATGAAAAACGAAATCTGCCTACGAAGGCAGCTGCTGAAAGCTCCGTAAATCACGGAAACCTTCGGGTCCATCACGGGAACTCCGCGAGGTGCACCTCTCGGCATGTCACCAACACCCCTTCCACGGAAAGACGTTATTAAAAACGAATCACAGATCTCACATAAATAAAAATGAAAAGAATTACTACAGAAGTCTACAGCATCATCCAAAAAGAAAACGAATTGCAAATCTTATATAACCAAAAATGAGAACTCGGACGGCACAATCTTCGTGATACATCGATTGATGGAAACTGCCGCCGCCCCTTCCGCGAATGTTCTGTAGAACAGCCAATCGACCTGCAAAGCCGCAGACAACCTGAATTGTCGTCCTGTGGAGAACAACTCGGCCTGCGTCAATTTTTAGAAGTCGGGGGGATTGCTGGTGGATGAGCTGTTTAACAGCCCGTCGCTCCCCGCTCAACAGCACACCGGGACGGCCCCGCGTAGAGCTGCCTGTTCGCCAGCGGTGACTCGTTCAGGGCGGATCGACGTCCTGTAGACAACGACGAACGTCTGAGTAGTAACTCATATAAAATGACTAATAATACATCTGGGTGGTCCCACGAACAAAAATACACACCTGCGTTGCTTAAGTCCTCTATCTAATAGGGACATAGGGTATCCTCGTTACTGCGACCTAGCAGATCCGGGATGTACGCCAAGTTTAGGCTATTGAACCAGCAACAATCTCGTTCTACCAAACAGAATAGTGAATCGTAGTCGAAGCTGGGTCGCTGATGCAAACTCGCGGAGTTCGTGAGGTTCCAACACGGAACTGCCGCAGTACTGTCGCGCCAATGTAGCGGCGTGGTCGACCCTCAAGACATTGCAACAGAATCTCCACGGCACAGTAATCATCACGGAGCTGTTGCGGTACTATCGTGGAACTATAGCGGCACAGTGGAGGGTCGCAGTATTTTTCTGGCGCTGCCGCGGCATGCTTACTCAGAGTCCCCGCCCACGTGTGTTGCACAAATGCTTCTGTGTCGCATGAGTGCTTCCTGCTTCTTTTAGCTACACTAGAATCTTAGAATCTGTCAAAACTCTGGACCAGAAGCCAAAGCACCATTTTGAAATTTCACTATCTACTGCACTACATCCGACAAGGTAAATACTTTCCGTATGGTCATTCTTCAGTTTTTGAGTCCTAGCAAATCAAATTATGGCAGCTCACTGCGTCAATGAATAGAGGGTAGAAGGGGGAATAAGAATCCGTGAAGCCTATGCTCATGACCATGAAGGCACGGTAGACCCAGATAATGAAACACCGCTTTTCCTTCTATAGCATACCATAAACGCCGCGTCGCAGTGTTATGTGTTACATTGGTGGCGATCAAGGCAAAGCGCTGTTCATGGAGGCTTCCAGGAGGGCTTAGAGGTGGTCTACACTATGCGCATCTAGTGGCTCATAACGTGTCATGCGAGTGCGTAGTTTTGGCAATATCTGGTCCCTTTCCTGAATATCGTCAAATATAAAGCTCGCGTTTAGCTGCAGTTTACCCCTGACTTACCGCGAGTTAAAGGTAGTGTTCACTATAATCTTCGATTTTGAGATTACTCACTTAATAGATTGTTTGGCCACCGGTTAGAACTGAAATGACGAAGAAATAGAGGAAAACGCAACAGAAGTACATGAATCCTCAAGTATCACCCCGCTTCTTAAGTATCACAGGAAGTGTTTGTTGTGACAATGAAATCTTTTGTGGACCCGTCCTTTGCAATTCTGTACTTTCCATTGCTCCGTTCTTTCCCTAAAGGCAGTGTTCACGATAAAACTCGTATTTCTGTTCCCCGCCTATCTTGAAAACGGCCCCATGCTGATTCCAATAAAGTCTTTGAAATCGTATAAGACCTTCTGGGAACGGAGTTATGGTCCCTCAAAAATTGGGATTGAGGAAACATGGTAGACAGAGTTGTCCGAGGCTTGTAACTTCCGTCTTTGCAGCCGATGTATGTGAGCTGACCTGAGTAAAGAGAGATTTTGAGAATGAAGGGAAGAACGGAGCCAATGATTGGAATTCATCGCTCATCCCACGATCTCAAGCAATCATTTGTACACGTCGGTGGGCGTGTGATGCGCTTTTGGGGTTGCTCGAAGTGGCAACTTCGGGCTCTTTTGAAGCTCTTCCTGGCTCGTTTTCATGCGTTCTTTCGACGTCAACGTTACAGTGTGCCCCTCCACTACCCATTCCTAAAGGAAATTGAAACACATTTTTTATCGTGAATACTGCCTTTAAGGCTCTAACTAATACAGTTTCGCCTCAAATACTATCCCGTTTTCGATCAGACCCATTTTCCACCAATGACAACCACCGTGAACATGTTCATCCAACCGGACAACTAGTCCAGGCCGGAGAATAATGTCACTGAAATGAACCGTTTTAGTGCGTTTCTCGCCGTTTCTTCGTAATTCTGGTAACACTTGCTGGCCAACGCACTGTTTTGAGTGGAAAACTCGGGAACGAAAATCATCGTGAACACTGCCTTTAAAGACAGGGTTCGCGATAAAAACGACTTTTGAGCTCTTTACATGGAAATGTATCAGGCTGATAGAAAAGTCTTGGCTACTTTATTGAGGTTTTCCAAATTTATTAGTTCCTTTTTTAACATTACAAGTCAATCAACAATATAGTCTCCCTCATTAGCTATGACAGTGGTCCACCTGTCAGGCAGGTCATTGATCCCTTTCTCCCAGAAAGCAGGGGACTGGGAATTGAAAAACTCACCAACAGCCTTCACAATGGCATCATAATCAGCGAAAGTATTTTTAGCCAGGAGTGCCTTAAGGGGACGAAACAGGTGGAAGTCAGAAGGGGCAAGGTCTAGAGAGTAAGGCGGGTGGGGTACCCTTTGCCAGTTCAGCTCCTGCAGTTTGGATTGGGTTTCCTTCGCGATGTGGGGTGAAGGAGGTGCACCGTAGCTCGTCTCGGGCGCTTCTCTCGCAGGGCGATGGCCAATTCCTCCGACTGACGTAAGTATAGGCTATAGAACGGCAAAATTCACTTGGTTCCTACGCGTGCTGGTGCGGAGAGGACGTTAGAGACAGTGAGAGAGCGTAGGACAGACGGAGTTCGGCGACGCGCGCGCCGCTCGCGCTTCGAATGATGTGAATTTCGACGTTTTATATAGGGTACATGACAGCGCTGACCGTCTTCCCTATAGTAGAGCATCTCGCGCTTCTCACAGAAGCAGCACAGCAGAACCTCGGTTTCTCTTCAAAGTCCGTATCTCCGTCCTTGAAGCGGGAGATCCAACGAGCCACTGTGCGGTAGGAAACGCTGTCCTCGCCCATTGCAGCGTTGATGTTAGTGACGGCTTCGGACGCCGAGGAGCTGCGACGACTACTACTCCAGATGAGTAAGAACCCCAGATAACGGTTGAGCGAATAACGGATAATCGGATTACCCCTCCTAGTGCCAACATGGCCGCGAGCATAGGCAGCGTTCCCTTTCAATGTTTTGCCAAGTTTTGCCTGAAAATTAAACAAATTTCGGCAAACCACAAACGGCAAAAAAGTCCCAAAAATGGCCGGCAAACGACAAACGGCAAACGGCAATTGCCGCACATCCCTAATGGTAAGGCTTCACAAGATATAGCGGTAAGTGGTCCGTGTTTAACAAATCGTGTGTTTCTCACTAAATCAAATTAATAGTGAAGAGGGCCCAAAGTCGTTGGTACAGACCTAACATTCATTTGAAAATCTTGTGGGCTGGACGGGAGCATGATTTACGAGCAAAATGAATGTATAAAGATTCTGCGAATTTTGAATGGGCTTCCTAGAAAAGAGCCACGTGTTTGAACTTTGACCCAAAGCCAAAAAGTGAGAGAGATTCTTAGTAGCAGTCTCAAAAACATTTCCGAAAATCAATTTGAAGACTGTAACACAGAATTTCGTTGCGGTTTCCGGTGAGGGCACGCCGGAGAAAAACAATAATAGGGGCATCGCTATTTTATGCATAATTTGGGCTTGAAGCGATCGGGAATGGAAAAGTTGCAAACGATTCGATAGGTACCAATCAAATCCTAAGTTCAAATTTGTGAAACGTTTCAAAAATATGTATCAGATGAACATTTAAGGCGGAAAATCTAATTCTGATATAATCTGGGAGAAAGCACGGATAAGGAGACAGTAGAGCCCGAATCTGGTACTGAAGTGAATAACAGTTGCTGAATTGCAGAAGAAATAGCAGAATAAGGCGAAGAATGACGTTCTCGAGCCGAGATGGCTCAAAATCAGCTGGTGAGGGCAGATGCAGACGGCAGAGCGCGCTAAACCCGCGTTTGAATTTCGCGCCGGTTAGAGACGCGCGCCAGACAACTCGTCCGGTAGTTTTTCCTTGGTAAGTGTAGCTGTGAATTTGAATTTGCTGTTCCAAGTGGTGAAAAAGATTGTGAAACGTGGATCGAGGAAATTTGTTGTATTTATGGCCAGCGAGGGGAAGGGACTGTTCGCAGCCCCATCCATGCCTCACAAAACAACCTTCTTGACTCTGGTTTGAATTTGATCTGACGAACACTGATAGTTAGAACTATTTCATAGAGAATGCAGGTTTAGAATTGAGTTTTTATGTATTTGTTTCATATATACACCCATTAATGGTCTTATTTAGTTCTCATAGTGTTTTTGTCGAGTTTTCACGAAACACGACTTACAAATCGCAGAATAATGTGGGGTGCGTTCCAGGAACGTTGTCATGGCTAACGGCTCTCATTGAAACGCAGCCATGACGGCGTGGAAGCGATTTGCAGTTGTAAATTGTAGCCATGGGAAACAAGTTTGTCCATGGAAAGGCTATTGGCCCTCCCACGGCATCGTGGAAACATTCTTGGAACGCACCCCTGACTACACTTTCCTGTCTCGAGCGCTATGCATGCGCTTTCAATACAAGGTTTCAAATCTCATCCTGTCAAAATATGTGCTTCGCGCCGAATCGACTTCTGTGGTCTTTTTTCTATGGACCTCTCTCAAAACGTACAGAATCTCGTATCGTGAAAACGTTTCTGAAATCAATGGTGGGCAAACGCCAGGAGAGGCGCTCAATTTGTAAGACATAAATCGGGTAGTAGTCATCTTCAATGATCTTTCCTGATTCCCATTAGTGGGCCGAGAGAACAGCTCTAACATAAGGCGACGATCAGAGTTTTCGACGCGATGCCACATGTCAGTGCGACGCGAAAATCGCTTAGCGCCGAAATCAAGGTGTGAACCGCGGGCAAACGCTAGGCGACTACACTCAATTGCGTACTTCCGCAATATCCCGCATCCAAGTATAATTAATCAACTTGTTATCTTATGCGGTTTTCTTCCGTGTCCCAGCGGCGCCGCCCGGCTGCCGCCGGCCTCTGCCGCTGGGGTCTGGCTCCGCCGGCCCGTTTGCGGGCTTCGCTGGCATCTTGAGTATAATCGACATCCGCTGATTCTATGTGAGTTGGCGTTCAGAAGTTTTCACGCTTGCCGGCTATCGCCGGCCTCTGTCGCTGGAGTACGGTTGCGCCGGCCCATGAGCTGGTTTCGACGACAACGCTCGAGCAATCAGAAGTTACTAAGCATTTCAAACCTTGCAAACCTTGCTAACCTACTTTCTTATGCAGTTGCACACCGACCCTTCTCTAGTTTCAAGAGGTCCTAAAATGGTAGCTCATTTATATCCATTTCTGTCATGATAAAGACGACCGCTGTTTCAGATTTAGTAAGGGCCTCCATGACCAACCGACACCCTGCTACTTTTATTGCCAAATGAAGTATAATGAAGTTCGTGTTTTCTGGATGCATATTTTGATTAACTCACATTTCCATCGTATATAAACCCGATTCAGAAAGGTTGGTGCATATAAACAGCTAAGCAGTTGAAATGAGTGGTTAAGGGGAAGGGGACGTGAAGAAAGGGGTGGTATACACTCTCTTATAGATGCACAAAACGATTGTGAAGTTCTGCGCTCACCCACTTCGGTCCCGCACACTTTCTACTGTGTCCGGCGCACTCCCACTTGGATCCCGCATACTCCCTATGGCGTCTGGCGCACTCCCACTTGGGTCCCACACACTTTACACGGCGTCCGGTTCACTTCCACTTCGGTCCCGCACACTTCCTACGACGTCCAGCGCAC